>OY284483.1:10812341-10862759 GCA_958336345.1 Dorcus parallelipipedus | reverse complement strand
GGTTAGGATTCCAAATTCTTAATTTTGAAATTAAAATTACTATCTCAGATATCAATTACATACGATATAACATTACTAATAGTACATCAAGATTAGTAAATATATTACCTCATGACATTTTTCATGAATATAAACTTAGATTAAATACTACATTTAATAACATTTAATAACAACATCAAAAAATTTAATGAATTGAAATCTGGGTTAGTAAAATCAAATTTATTTTATAATAATGATAAATGGCTCATAAATCTCACTAACACTGAAATTCCTAATGACATTAAAGACTTCCTGTCTCTTGGTCCTAAGTTTAGTATAAATGTCAAACCTAATCAATTCAATGTTAACAGACTACTTGCTGAAGTTGAAAATATTTTAACAAATACACCTACTAATATTGCAAATTCACATAGATTAAAAATAACTAATATCATAAGTAATTATCTTAATTCTTCAAAAACTAATAATAATCGTTATGTTTCTGAATTCAATGACATTTTCAATCGTTCTAAAAAATTTATCAAAGATAATGATGACATTATTCTATCTAATGCAGATAAGGGCTCAGTAACAGTTCTCATATCAAAAACTGATTACATTAATAAATCCTTTGATTTACTGAATGACAACACAGTTTATAAAGAAGTTAATGGAGATCCTTTATTTAGCTTACAACAAAAAAATAACAACTTAGTTAAAAAATTATTTTCAAAAAATTTTATCGATAAAAATACACGAGACAAATTAATCATCAACAATTCAGTTTTACCTAAATATTACGGTTTACCTAAAATCCATAAACACAATGTTCCTCTTCGACCGATAGTATCTTGCATCAACTCTCCAACTTACAATCTTGCAAAATTCATATCAAACATTTTAACCACTAGTTTGGCAAACAAATATGAATACAATATTAAGGATTCATTCACCTTTGCTGAAAAAATAAAAAATGTCATTCTTCCAGAAGATTACCAACTCATCTCCTTAGATGTAGTGTCTCTTTTTACTAATATTCCTATGGAATTAGCTGTTGATATTATTTCTAGCAGCTGGAATGATATTAAAAATGATTGCAATATTCCTAAGAATGAATTTCTTAATATCATCGAATTTATTTTTAATAATTGCTATTTTACATTTCAAAATAAGATTTACCTACAGATACAAGGTACTCCTATGGGTTCACCTTTAAGTCCCATAGTCGCACAAATTGTTATGGATTTTATACTTGATAAATGCATACCAAAACTATCTTTCCAACTTCCTTTCATATACAAATATGTTGATGATTTGATTTGTTCTGTTCCTTCTGAAAAAATTAATGAAATCTTAAATATTTTTAATAACTTTAATGAGAAAATTCAATTTACTATTGAAACTGAAAATAATAATTCAATTCCATTTTTAGATACCAGATTAATAAGAATGCCAAATAATACCATCATCTTAGACTGGTATCAAAAACCGACATTTTCAGGAAGATTCATTAACTTCTTTTCAAACCATTGTCTCAAACATAAATTAAATACCATCCTTGCCATGAGAAATCGCATTAATAGAATATGTCATGAATCATTAATAGAGAAAAATCTTAATAAATTAGTAGATATTTTTGTTAACAATGGCTATCCACAACATCTTGTAAAAAAGATAATTTTTGACATACGTAATCCTGACGTGACACATGAAAGAAATAATACTTTAACATCAAATTTAATATATAGTAAATTACCTTTTATCAAAAATATTACTCCAAGAATAACTTCTTTATTAAAGACAATTCCAATCAAAATAGCTTATTACAATCCTATAACTATTAAACAAATTTATACTAGTTTAAAAAATCCAACTCCTCTCTTGCTTAACTCTAATGTTGTGTATAAAATTAATTGTGATACCTGTAACAAATGTTATATAGGTCAAACAAGCCAATGGCTCAAGAACAGACTTACACAACATAAAAGTGATTGTAGGATTGGAAAAAGATCTTGTGCATTAGCCATTCATACAATCGATGAGGACCATCGATTTAATTTTGATAGCGTTAAAATTTTGGAGAAAGAACCTTCTTATAGAACCAGAATTTTTCTTGAAATGTCTTGTATTCAAAAACATAATGACGTAACTGTCAATTTTAGATCTGACACTGACGGATTAAACAATATTTATTTCAATCTAATAAGTCAGGCCATCTAGCGTCCTTTTGTTATTTAAATATTTGTATAAATAAATAATTTTTGTTCAAACATCAACTTCAAAATTCTCAATTTCTAATACATTTTCAAATAATAAAGGAGAAATAAATTATTTTCACCTTCAGTAAGTAAATAATCAGCTTCAATTTTCATAAGTATACAATGTAATTTATTATTGTAGCAATTTTTGGTCCTGATGAAGTAATAAAAACATTACGTTGACCAACAACAAAATATATTTTATTTACAATAGCCGTTAATCCCCGTTAAAAATAATTTAAGAATTGGTTTACCTAACAAGTACGGCATTACTTCCCTACGAGATAGATAACTTTAGACCAATATCGCTACTTAGTAATTTCTCTAAAATAATTAATTGAAAAAGTCATAGCTCTCAAAATAACTAAATTCTTAAATAAATACTCAATACTTGCAAAAAAATCAACACGGTTTTCGATATGATCATTCGACTGAAACTGCTACTATCGATATCTTTCAATACATACAGAATAATTTAGATTTAAACTTATGTGTAGTAGGTATCTTTTTTGATTTGTCTAAGGCTTTTGATACCGTTACACTTGACTTTATATCACAAAAGCTTTTTGCCCTTGGACTTAGAGAACCAATAAATGATTAGTTAATATCATTTCTCTCGTATCGTAGTTATCAAGTAAAAAATAATGGTTCCTACTCGGACCCTTATTTCGATTATGGTACACCACAGGGTAGTGTCCTCGGTCCTCTTATTTTTCTATTGTTTATTAATAACTTGCCACATTATATTACTAGTGACGAAGTTTTATGTATGCCGATGACACTTCAATTGTGGTTACCGGTCAAAACTGGAACTGTACAGTGGAAAAAGTGAAAACATTGGTGAATTTAGAGCATGGTGTCATAAAAACTGTCTTATTATAAGCATTGAGAAAACTGTTTGTGTACAATTTCATTCTAAACATAAAGCACCAAACACAACTTGTTTTAATTTTGAGGACATTACCATAAAATGTTTTAATCAAGTCACTTTTCTTGGTGTGATAGCCGACAAACACTTAGCATGGGATTATCATACAGACAATCTATGTAAAAAACTCAATAAATTTTATTACGTCATAATACATTTGAAAAAGTCTCTAAATATCTCTTCACTATTGAATGTGTATTACGCTGTTGTATATTCTGCCTTGAATTATAATATAATTATATGGGGACAAGTATCCTCTACTGATAGAGTGTTCATAATACAAAAAATAATTATTCGTTTAATTTTTAATTTGTCGCCTCGTACCTCATGCAGGGAAACCTTCATTAAATATAAAATACTTCCACTGGCTTCAATTTACTTATTAAAATTATTAACATTCATACATAAAAACATACATGAATTTACGACGTTCGCTAATATTCATAACTACGAAACTAGCAATAAAAATTCCATAGTAAGCATTAAACATTCACATTCTCATTTTGAAAAATCTCCTAAATATGCTGGCTCTCATTTTTACAATCTATTGCCAAACAGTATGAAAACAATTAGAGATAATAAAATATTTAAGAGAAAATTAAAATCATTTTTATCTAATAACTCATTTTACTCGATACAAGAGTTCTCGTCTGTGTCGCCTTGTGGTAACACTTGACTGCGGGTTCGTAGATTCATACCACTAATTTTATTTTCCTAGGTCTTTTATTGTATTTTGTTACACATGTTTTTTTACTTTGTTCTATTGTTATTTACATTATTTAATTGTTGTTTTGTTTATGACAATTATTGACTATCCACATGTACTATTTGTACTTGACGTGGTAAAAATAAATACAATACAATACAATAGATCCTATACGAACATCAGCGTACTAATTGGTGTCCATCCCTTAACCGCAAACTAATAATACTTTCATAAGAACAATTATCATTTAATCGGGGGGGCACTACATAAAGCACCAGACAGCATTAAAGAACAAATGAAACTATTATTTTCATTGAACGGGAATATGAAGAAAATACATATACTCGTATGTGCAAGATATAACACTTGAGAAAGGTATGAAATATCGAATTTTGCTAAACGAAAAAATGATGAATTAGGATTTTGTATTGGCAAACGTTTTTACATACAATTTGAGATATTTCCAAAAAATAAAGTTTTAAATATTTCAAATATAACTGGAACCATATTCGAACATGTGCAAGAGTAGTCCGATAGTTGAGAAGCAAACAAAACAAAAGCTTGCTTGCTGGTCAAATGAGAAAGACCTTCCATTGTTATGCAAAGATTTTAAGTTTCACAAAGATTTAAGCCAGGAAAAATCTTTTTCTTGAGTCTTTGATAATAAATGGATTCCTATTACTTTAATGCGGACGCCACTACTAATAGATTAAAATCATTAAATCAATAAATTAAATTAGTTTTCAAAAAATAAGAACAATTATCATTTAATCGGGGGGGCACTACATAAAGCACCAGACAGCATTAAAGAACAAATGAAACTATTATTTTCATTGAACGGGAATATGAAGAAAATACATATACTCGTATGTGCAAGATATAACACTTGAGAAAGGTATGAAATATCGAATTTTGCTAAACGAAAAAATGATGAATTAGGATTTTGTATTGGCAAACGTTTTTACATACAATTTGAGATATTTCCAAAAAATAAAGTTTTAAATATTTCAAATATAACTGGAACCATATTCGAACATGTGCAAGAGTAGTCCGATAGTTGAGAAGCAAACAAAACAAAAGCTTGCTTGCTGGTCAAATGAGAAAGACCTTCCATTGTTATGCAAAGATTTTAAGTTTCACAAAGATTTAAGCCAGGAAAAATCTTTTTCTTGAGTCTTTGATAATAAATGGATTCCTATTACTTTAATGCGGACGCCACTACTAATAGATTAAAATCATTAAATCAATAAATTAAATTAGTTTTCAAAAAATTGAATCTTTGCATAAATTTTATCTGGATTTAAAATTAGATATAAATTATTCTAACAAAATACACGACTACCAAAAATTTAAGTGCCTATCTAAAACAAAGAATCGAGTATACCTGAAATACGTTTTGCCTGTAAAGAATTTAAAAGCATTTGTACTCCCAAATTGTTGGTTGCAAGTCGGCAGGATTGTAATGGGGCCCCCGAGCATATTCTGTATAACTATTTCGGCCCTAATTGGGTAGCTCGAGAACTCCATTGCAATTCCGACGACAAACACGATATACGCACGGTTAGCGCGTAAATGCATTTACGCGCTAACCGATGTTTTAATACATTTTTTAATATATTTAATACCTTTAAATCGGTATAACTTTTAAACAAAAGCAGATCGAACCTATGTTGTCTTTTTCATAAAATTTCATCTACTTTCATTTACCAAAGTTTGTAAAGAGGCTAACTAATCACCCAGTATTAAGCCTGGTATAACTTTTGCGGCCAATTTTAATAGTTACAGTAAGTTCATTCAAAATGTCTTAAAAGGATTTTAAAATATTTGAAAGCTGCTATTGACTTTAAAATTAAATTCTAAATATGAACTTACGAAGATTTGTGGACTTTGATTAGTCAAGTTCGTAAATATTATAGCGGTTTTGTGTACAGGTTAATAACGTTATGTAGTGCAGCTGTTTATTGGGAAGCTAAGAAACAGTTCCGCTATTACCTAGCCCTTTATTAAGAAGTGCTAACAGAGATAGGTACAAAGGTAGCACAGAAAATCAGACGGAGGGCACAGTCATTATTTATCTACAGTTATTTAGAACATTTGTTTATTTATTGTATTAATTAGATTGAAGTGCAAATATAGATATAGCTTAACAGCGAGGCAACTAAAACTTGTGTAAAATTTAAATTGCGAATGCTCATGCAGACAGGGTTTCCAGATTCTTGTTCAACGAAGAAGCAGCAAACAATATTTCTAAATAGAAATACGTCATGTACATGTCGTGCTCACTTAGTGAAATCGATCATTTCATGAAATGGATATCCACTTCATGAAACGCATCCGCTTACTGTAATATCATTTGTATTCACTATCAGCACAAAGTATTTTGTCCTTTTCATGAAACGGAGCAACTTGTGCTCTTCGTGAAATTAATTACAATTTCATCAAGTGGATGGGCGATTTCGCTCTTTTCATGTAATGGTCACAGGCGAGTCTACATAAACTGTGCATTTCATGAAATGAATAAAATATCATCAAAAACGTGACAGAGCCGGCAGGAGCAGTGTTGTTCAATCCAAAACAAGAATTTTATAATAAGCTAAATACTTATTATGAAACAAAATCAGGAAAAAGAGTTTTTACGAAACAGCAGCAGCGAGTTTTAATAAAAGAAATAAAAGCTGCTAAAATAAAAGAGTAAGTACAAATGCACAGTTTATGGAGAATCGCCTGTGACCATTACATGAAAAGAGCGAAATCGCCCATCCACTTGATGAAATTGTAATTAATTTCACCAAGAGCACAAAAAGTTGCTCCGTTTCATGAAACGGACAAAATACTTTGTGCTGATAGTGAATACAAATGATTATTTACAGTAATTAATTACAGTAAGCGGATGCGTTTCATGAAGTGGATATCCGTTTCATGAAATGGTCGATTTCACTAAGTGAGCACGACATATATAAAATTAGCGGCTTTTACTTTTTGTGTCACATTACATTTACACACTGTATGTTTAATTATATTTATATTGAATTATTACCGGCAAATGCGACAATTCAAATGTGAATTTTTAATGTTTCCTGCAATTTCTTTCAGAATAGTTAATAATATTCATATGGTAGATTACACGATTAAAAAAATATGAAACTTCGCACTGAAAGTGTCAGCTGTGTTGAAGCTATTTTTTTAATGAATTACGTCCGAACTTGCATAAGTGTATTTACTTGCTGTTATACATCTGATACATTCATTTTAAAATGGCAACTGCAAAGTACTTGAAGCTTAACGTAAAATTATTGCAGATTGGAGGTTTATACAAAGTCAAAAATTCCACCATAATTTTGTGGAAATTACTATGTAGCATTTCTCTCAGTTTCTTTACGTTTTCTTCTCTCGTTGATATTTTGAACAACAGACATCTTGGATTTAATGAACATGCTATAAATTATGTTAATGTAGGTAAGATAAAAGTTTTAAAATACTACTGTTTCTGTATGTATATTTATGACACGTGTTTTCATTTCAAATAACATTTTCGTTTCACTAGTACCTAAGTAGTAATTTATAATAATTTTTTGTCGGAGAGTTTTTGAATTCAATGTAAATATCGATGTTTCACTGCGATTCATTATAGTTTGATGCATATTAACGGACACGAAAGCGCTTTAAGTAAGTACTAGTACATTTTGATTTTTAATTATTTACTTATGGCTGACGCCGTGCGAACATTTGATGGATTGCGTTCCTTTATTTAGGTCTGCTTTAATAAATCACGCATAAAATGTAAGGGGTTGGTCTTTGTCGTAACCACCAATCAATGTACATAATATGTACGTAATATTTTTTTCTCAGTTGAAGTATTCAGATCAAAAGATTCGCTAGTACACCAGTGCAGTTTTATTACGAAATTTGAACATTAATTAATTCTTACGTGAATTACAAGGGTTACGGTGTTGCACTACTCTGAAATTTCGTAAAAAGCTGCATTTGTGTACTAACGAATCTTTGATCTGAATACTTCAATTGAGAAAAAAATATCATGTAAGATATTTTGTAAAAACGTTCCAACTCGAAAACAAATGAAAATCGGATTACAACTTTTGGGTTTTTTTTTCTCTTATATTGACGGGTAGAATATACTCCTGCAATTTGGTTCATTCCTCCCGACTCACCCTGTATAAAAGTAACATAAAAAAATAAAAAGATATTAAACGAGTTTTACAGGGTGTTCACGGGAAACCGCTACAAAAGCTAACTTTTTTATTTGAATTTTTACGAGGTAGCTTAAATTAGAAAAGTTTCAGGGTGTCACCTGCTGGATTTTATGGCAACATCAGAAAAACAAATGACTGTCAGGTTTTCGAGATTTTCAATGTTTTCAACTTTTTTAAATGGAACGTTATACAGAGTGGAAAGTTTAACTGGAATAAATTCTGTAACTTAGAAAATTACCATTTGTAGCAAAATTCTTGGAACAGGTCAATTTTTAATTTTAATGGCGCATATTACAAAGGGACTTCTTTAACTTTTCAATTATTTGGAGGGGTGAAACAACCCCTAACTTTTTTTTTTAAATGGAAGGGTATGTTGAGTAATTTTTTTTCTTAAAGCTTGTTCAATTGGGAGTACAGCTACGTTTTTATTTTTTAATTTTTCTTAAACAGTAAAAGGGGAAAAAATTTTTAAAAATTTTTTGACTAGAACGATTTTAATGTATCAGATGTTCAAACTGCTTGCCACCTCTCACTTGGCAATATCCTAATCGATTATAAATTCCATCCCTAACATTTTGTAACATTTCAGACGTTACTCTCCTAATTTCATGCCGAATTCTTTCCTGAAATTTCCTGAAATGTCGTTTGGTTTAGTCACATAAACTTTACTTTTTAAATATCCCCATAAAAAGTCTAAAGGGGTGAGATCTGGAGATCTTGCTGACCACTCAATCGGTCCTCTTCTTCCTATCCACCTATTGGGAAAAACGGTTTTAGGAAAAAGAAAAAAAATTTTTTTATTGTTTTTTCCTTTTACTGTTAAAGAAAAATTAAAAAATAAAAACGTAGCTGTACTCCCAATTGAACAAGCTTTAAGAAAAAAAATTACTCAACATACCCTTCCATTTAAAAAAAAAAAGTTAGGGGTTGTTTCACCCCTCCAAATAATTGAAAATTTAAAGAAGTCCCTTTGTAATATGCGCCATTAAAATTAAAAATTGACCTGTTCCAAGAATTTATTAATTTAACTTAATTTAATTTAATTTTAATTTAATTTATTAATTTAATTTATTAATTAATTTAATTTAATTTACAGAATTTATTCCAGTTAAACTTTCCACTCTGTATTTTTTAACATCGTGTCGCATTCAAATCGACAAATTAATTACGTCTCTAAAATATTACCTTCCAAGGCCTACTATTTTATAAATTATTTAGTAAATAAACATTGGTATTCGCGGGAAGTGCATAGCAACAACAGCTTTTTTGTTGGCGAACACAATATGGTGTGCGTTGAAACAAGAGAACATCTAAATTGTTTTCAAATTGTCAGTTTTGTTAACTATTCTGATTAATCAGTTCTAGAAATTTAGTTCATATTAACCCAATTTACGGCCAGCGATGCGTTAGCACAACGCTAGTTGGTTATATTTTTTTTTAATTTCTATCTTATTTTTTTTACAATTTGAGAGATGTTAGTAGTTATTTAGACATACTTTTACACAATAAAAATAAATAATCAATTAAATACAATGAAACATCAAAGAAAATGGTTTCCAAATGTGTCGATTTTTGCTATGTATGAACATATATCACTACATTTTATTGTTAAATACGTTTTTCTTAGAATTTAATTAAACGCTTGCACAGAACTCATTTAAAATAACAGATTTATCCACCATGTAGGTTCAGAATATTTTTTTTTCGTCTGTTTGTTTTGTAATGTCGTCGTAGATAACAACGTTGCGTTATCGCAACAATGACCGAATCCATCAAGTCGACAGGAAATTCCCGTCAGCCCTTGCATGATCATTTGTTGCATATTTCCTGTCACTACTTGTATTCTTATGCGTTGTTATACGTGCACTGAAAAGTCACTATTCAAGGGAATTTATAAAACAATTTAAAAATAAAAATGCCAAGATTTCTCACTCAAGCGGAATTAGAACTAGCTTTAGTTGAGATAGTGACTGATTTAGAAAACGAACAAGGTAAGAATAATATTTTGCGTGAATACATATGGCAAATTTCGGCTTTTTTTTCATAGTAGTGGATGCTGTTTATATCCCTCCTGACGTAGATGAATTAACAGATGATGAGCATTATTTCGAGGAACCGGAAAAAGCATTGGAAAATAGGAACGTTGACATTGCGGGAACATTTGAAATTCACGCTACAGAAGATGACTTATATGATGATTCTGATGACGAAACACTAGCAACTAAAAAAAGAAAGTTGTCTCAAACAAACAACCCAAAATGCTCGTGGAAAGACAATTATCTAGTACGTCAGAACGCGCCTATTTCAAAAGAAAAGGAAAAAAAAAAATAACTGAACAATTACAAAATCATTTGGCAGGTCAATCACCATTGGACTTGTTTTACAAATTTTTTGATGATAGAGTACAAAATATGATAATAGACTACTCGATAAAGTATGCTCATGATAATAATAGACACGATTTTTCATTTACCAAAGAAGAGCTTTTAAATTTTATTGGCATTCTTATTTTGTCTGGGTATCATACACTGCCTCAAGTCGACTTATATTGGTCGGTGGAAGAAGATAAAGGTCTTGACATTGTGAAAAATTGCATGAGTAGAAATAAATTTCGAAGCATCAAAAGAAACTTACATTTGAGTGATAACAGTAATCTTGATCAAGACGATAAATTCTCTAAGTTACGACCATTTTTTGATATCATGAATGAGAAATTCATGCAATTTGGAGTTTTTTCATACAACCTATCAATCGATTAACAGATGGTTCCGTATTTTGGAAGGCACTCATGCAAAATGTTTCTGAAAGGAAAACCGGTCAGATTCGGTTTCAAATTGTGGTGTATCTGTTCAACTGAAGGATACTTGTACAAATTTATACCCTATGGAAGTGCATCTAAAACTCAGAAACCAACAGGACTTGGCTTGGGCGGTGAAATTGTTTTTGATTTATTATCTGTCGTAGAGAACAGCAACAACCATAATATTTTCTTTGATAATTTTTTTTCCTCGTATAAATTATTTGCAATTCTTAAAGAGAAAGGTTATTTTGCAACTGCCACCATTCGTGACAACAGAACTGGTGGCTGTCCTTTACAACCTATGAAATTGATCGCCAAAAAAGAAAGAGGGACGTTTGATATAAAATTTGAAGAAGCGACTGGAATTGCTCTTGTTCGCTGGAATGACAACTCTGTCGTGACGATAATATGTACGCACTATGGTGCTGAGCCACTAAATACTGCAAAAAGGTACAACAAAAAGGAGAGAAACATTGTTAATATTACTCTACCATCTGCAATACATTATTATAATAAAAACATGGGAGGGGTGGATCTTCACGACAATGGAGTTGCAAATTATAGAATTGATATCAAGGGTAAGAAGTGGTGGTGGCCACTATTCATCAATACAATAGACAGTACTTTGGTGAACGCCTGGAAGTTATATAATATAGTAAATGATACTAAAATAAGTCAATTGGATTTCAAGTCGATTGTTGAAAATTCAATGTTCAAAAGCTAAGCCAATGCCATCAGAACCTCCGAAAGAAGTTCGTGTAACTCTTATAGGTCATTTGATAATGAACCAAGGTACAAGAAGACGTTGTCGTGTCTGCCGAAGTCAAACTGTTTACATCTGTTGTAGATGTAATATTCATTTACATGCAAATTGTTTTGAACAATATCACAAAGAAAGTGAACAGATCCAGCCAATGTTGCGTTAACGCAACATCATTTTTTCCAAAATTATTAATAAAAATAATTAAATTGTTGACATTTTTGTGTAATTTATTGACAAATAAAATACTTTTCTCAAAAAAAAAATTAAAATTGTCCAATATTTCTTGCCTTGGCCGTAAATGGGTTAAAAATGTCAAATAGTAGGCCTTGGAAGGTCATATTTTAGAGACATAATTAACTTGACGTCCTGAACGTGATACGATGGTAAAAAATATAAGGTTCCATTTAAAAAAGTTGAAAACAATTGAAAATCTCGAGAATCTGACAGTCATTTGTTTTTCTGATGTTGCCATAAAATCCAGCAGGAGAGGTCCTGAAATTTTTCTAATTTAAGCTACCTCGTAAAAATTCAAATAAAAAAGTTGGCTATTGTAGCGGCTTCCCGTGAACACCCTGTTATGTATACAGTGATCGCCAGATAAGTCGGGCCATATGGGAATTTTTTTTATTATTGATTTCTCAGAAAAATTTATTGTTTATAAAAGTCCCTGCATCTTCCCAAACTCAACATACACGTATCAAAATTTGAATACGTGTTGTCATATACCGAGGAGATCAAAATATTTGAAATCGACATAAGAGTAAAGTACCTTTATTTTTCAAACAATGATATGGACTTTCGATGTTAACATCGATGTCTAATGTTTTGATCGATCGATGTCCCATCTCTAGTACACACCCAGAGTATTTCACGTAACGAAACGAGATGGAGATATTCTGAGTGCGTATTCAGTACACAATTTAGTTTATGTGAAAAACGCTATTGCAACATTTTTGTAACTACAATATTTTCGACAATTATTTGTGACAATCAAGAGTGACATTGGTCTGTTATCATAAACGTCAGTCAAAATCAGACATACAATAACAATTCACAATAATTTACTTTTCTAAGTATTGGATGGTACAGTCGCGATGATGTAAATCGAGACCCCCGCAAGGTAGAGTGCATTCAGTCTTAGAAGTACATGGTGACTCATCGATATCTGACCGGCGGGCTACGAATATCTCATGATCATGGGTGTAGGGGTTTTCTTGTAAACATGGATAATAGTAGTAGGTAATACTATAATACTTTACGTGGCTTCATTGCCAAAATAAACAAGAATATGTCTCAAATAATTTGTAGGTCACTTAAAATAGTAGATTATATTATAAGTGAGAGAAATGCAAAATTAGACATGAGTGAGAAATTTGGCTCCTGAGTGCGAAGCACCAGTGAGACAATTCTCACGAGTGTATAATTGCACTTCGCTCAAGTGTGATATACGACGTTTTGTCCAACAATTTTTAACAACAAAGTATCTTGAAAAGATATTTTTGAAGTGACATTACATAAAACGTCAAGCAGTCATGATCGGTCGCCATGTATAGTTGTTGATTTTGCACTCTGAGTGCTAGTGATTGAAATTTGATTTTAGTCACTCAAAACTAACGTATAAAACACCTAAAAACATGCAACTGTTGGACAAAAGTTATTTATATATTAATTTTGAACGGCTTTATTGCCGCCCGTATTATCTGCTTCCAGAAACCCGATTCGGTTTAATGTTTAATGAGCTCGGTTTAATGATCAGTTAGTTTTATTGTCCGATTAAAATGTCTTTCAGAAACCGGTCCCTAGTGAAGTACGAGACGGTTTCTGGACTTCGTGTAGCTGCTAGACACTGTACTCCAACCTCCTCTATATGGATTGAATATGGATTCGTCAGACGAAAACTCGTTTCTGTGCATTGTGGCTTCATTGCCAAAATAAACAAGAAAATGTTTCAAATAATTTGTAGGTCACTTAAAAAAGATATTTGTCTTTTAATTTTGAACGACATATTGCCGACCATAACTATATTCTATTGCGGGAGGTTGAATTTACAATTGTTGTGTGTAAATTATTTTTACGAAATAATTTTTGTCTAACGCTCCTTCGGTGTTTACGTTTTTTAAAAAGTAACATTTATGTCATAAATATAAATTATAGACATTAAGTATTGTGTTTTATCACGTTTTTCGTTCAGGAAAGAAACTGAAAACCTTTTTTTCAATGTTAAGCTCTCGTTAAAATTTATTTGTTTCATGGAAGCATTGAATTGATTATTTTGGCAAAATTAACACGTAAGATTAAATTGCATAACACAGCCACATCACATAATTCAAAAGTTTTATTAGAACATATTAAAATTAATGTAAACTTCAACTATCATTATTGTATAATTATGTTCACCCCTTTCGTGTTTATCTTCTACTTTTAATATTCCAACTTTTCTTTGTGGAGAATATAAAAATTACTCAAACAATTGTGGCGCCATCAGTTTGAGATTGTCAGTTCTGGATCAAACCAGGCCGATTAAAATGTTTTTCAGAAACCGGCTCTTAGTGAAATATGAGGCGTTTGCTGGACTTCGCGTACCTGCTAGATACTGTACTTCAACCTCCCCTAAATTTTGAATATGGATTCGTCGGACGAAAACTCGTTTTTGCGCATTGTGTATTTTATAGAGTGAAAAATCTCTAATCGTGCCCTTATTGACGCTGGAAGCAAGGGTTACAAAATTCTCGATCGGTCTCGCGACTGTACATCATTCCGTATAGTATATAAGTCTTTAATTCAAATACTATTCGTTTAAACTTTAGTTTACAATTTTGTCCATAACAACCATAATTGAAGTGGGCCCAGTTACTTACTTATAACACATTTTATTAAACAATTCATATCATTGCATCCCATACCACCGACAGATCTATTTTATAATTTTCAAGTCATCTAGCTTCTCGATAATGCTAGAAGCTTTGGCACGCACTCCAGATTATAACAAGTCCTTCTTCGAAACTTAATTTAGTTTTACAAGTCTCAAATTCCTTGGGGCCTCCACCTCCTTCTACTGCTTTTGGCCGTACCCTTAAAATATATCGAGTCACTTCAAATAAAATTTTATCCTTGCGGGTAGCTGACCTTATTTTCCATTTGTCACCAGGTAACTTGTCCATGAAAAAACTGCTTTTTCCTCATATTCTAAAGGTTCTTCTTTTGTCTGCTGCCGCGGTAGACGGGCCAACACTAGTCTAACGACCATTTTTACTTAAACAATATACTTTTCTATTAGGAGTAACTGTGCTCAGTGTATGCGATGTCTACAATTCTGTTTAGGAAGACAAATAAAATAAACTATGTTGCAGTAAAAATTATAAAATTAAATAGAAATAAGCACTAACACAAATTTATTTGTATTTGTGTTAGTGCTTATTTCTATTTAATTATATATTATTCGCTAACAACTTCCTTATTTAATTAATTTATTTAAAAATTATAAGACAGCTTACCACAATTTGTAAACGGAGACGCTACAATTTGCATAATTATCACGTTTTCTGTAATTTTTAACTTACAATTTTTTGGTATTCGTCACTGAAGCATTGAAATATGAAAACTTTACAAAATTATTCTAAAATAATGAGAGAACTAAATTTTGCAATATTTTAGGAATTGGTATGCTTGTATTCCTACGAAGCCATTACTTCTACTTGTATCAGAACAAATCCGAGCGACTAGTGGAAAATATAAACAAAATATTCATGTACAGTACGAAAATTGGACTCACGGAGAAATCTATGAGCGAATACATTAATATCACAAACAAGCTAACCTTGAGCTTTTTGATGGGCGCTTTATTTTTTGGGGAATCATTCGCTATTTTCCGTGTAACTTTTGGTGATTTGGAGAACAGGTAAGTCTCCTTATAGCATCTAACTTTAAAAAACTGCAACTTACAAGTTTAAAAATGTCTAATCGCCAAAAATATTGTCAATAATTTTCCACAAAACATAATTTTTCATGTATTAAAATTAACAAAAAATGATGTAAACAGGGTTTGGAAGTGCTTACTCACGAGAAACTCTATCGCTTCGGCTTTCCAGTAAACAAAAATACCATGCGATTTCTTGATTTTTTTCACAGTTGGCTTTGGAATCTCCAAACGTATTTCTTAAGTTAATTTACTTAACATATCATCAATAACAATTAATATCCAGATTTGTCAGAGAAAAAATTTTTAAAATATTTTTAAAATTGTAACCAAAATGCTTTCTAATGAACAAAAATCGTTTTTATTAAAATTTAATTATTAAATTTAAATGCAATTATGGGAGTGAAGAACAACATTTCCAACATTTATTGTAATGTTTTGACATTGACATAGGTTAAGTTATTTTGACGTTTGTTTTAAACCAAGAAAACCAGTAATGGCTTTTAAATATCTCCAAGAAACAGCAGATGGCATCACAAGCTGGGTTCAAAAATGGAAAATAAAAATAAACCCCGATAAAATGCAGATAACACTAATTAGTAACAGAAAACGTCTTCCAAAACTCAAACTAAAAGTGGGAAACTAAATGGATTTTCAAACTTACAAGCATATGAAAATATATATATCAGTATTAAAATACATATTAAATTAATGTAAACTTTACAAGAAAGTAAAAACTTCGGCCCTAATGATTTTAAATTTGTTACCTGAGTAACTTATTAAAATTCTAAATCACTATGCATTGTTACTCATATTCAGGACGTAATATTATGACTATTAATAAAATATTTGCTTTCATTAACAAGTATATTTATTTTAGGAAACTGCCTTACCCAATGTGGTATCCATATGATTGGAAGTCTTCACCAATATATGAAATTACTTGTGCTCAGCAATTGGTATGTCATGTTGTATTAATTATATTGGAGTGCGGTGTGGATACATTTTATGCATCTTCCTTGCTACTGACAGTCGGACAAATGGAATTATTAGGTATTGTATTAACTACATTATACTACATAGTGCGATAGCAAATTATATAAAAGCAACTGATGACGTACCTATGCAATATTTTTAAATCTAATATTAAATGTATTCAATGTTATTAGCAAAGAAAAAAATTACAATTTATTACGTGGCCTAAAAAAAAATTAACGCGTGTTCTTATTCGTTGAAATTTATGGAATAAGGAATATGTAATAATTGAATATTGATTAGGTTCTCCATATTGTTTGTGGATTCAATAATTACATATAATGATAATATAATAAATAATATAAGTCTTGCACTACAATTCTAATATTTTGACAAGGCGAGTGTAAATTAAATTATTAGATTCATTTAGCGAAGTTAGGAAGAACTTGCGATTCACAATATTTAAGAAATCCGATAAGAGATTTAAGAATCTTGAGAAGAAACTACATTACCTATTTATATAAGAAAGGTGACCTTATTTTTTGATATTCTATTTTCACTGAAAATATCGAGAGATAATTTTGAATCACTGTGTACAATAATTTCTTTCAATATAAAATATACCGTAAACCAATTGAAACATAAAGTGGATAAATTTTCATTTACAAATTTGAACGTACAGTTGCCGAATTTCAATCTTCCTTTCACCTTCCTTTCCAATTTCTATGAACTTCAGAGAAGAAGAATTTTATTATCGAAATTGCTTATCTTAATGATTCCCAATTAAAACCATCTTCAGTTTTCAAACTATTAAATAATTATATACCCACTCAAATTTATCAAATAATTTCTTTGCTATTCTATACGTTGGAAATTTATAAGTAATTAAAAAAAAAATTAAAGTCGCTATGTTTAAAAATTTGATTTACCAATCGGGTAATCTTTTTAGTCATATTTAAAGATGATATGATAATTTTTCATGAAATGGAGTATATTCTTTAACTTGTAGTTTTTGTCAAGCTAGTTACATTGAACTAACTGAAAGTAGTCTTTGAACTGACGTTAATGAACATCTAAGATTACACTGTTAAATGGATTCTAATTTCGCTGAACATTTGATGGACACGTCACACACATTTGTTTTTTCCTTCATTACCAAACTGTTACATAATCTTGCTAAAGGGACTAAGCTAGACATAGTAGAAAACCTAGAAATATTTTTACACTCTCGTTCATAAGGAATAAATCAATGAATAAACATTTTTCAACACTGATAGTAGATTGTGACCTACCTGGTTACAAATGTTGAAATGTGCAAATTACGTTCATCTCCGACGGCCGACTAACTCGTGAAGATGGGCTGGATCAAACGTAATACCAATACAAAGGTTTGAATTTACTCGAAATGAAATAAAAATCACCAGTAGTGCACATTTGTTTTTATTTATGTCTTAAAAGGGGTGAACTAAGTTCCACAAAAAAAATTGTTAAGTAACTGAAAACAAAATACAATCAAAGGGCAGTCAGTTAATCTGACAGTGCAGAATGTCAAGAATCAAGTGACGGAAAGCAATCGGATCCGCTTGTTCGTTACAAAATTACTACTTAACTAGCAAAAAAAAAATAAACAACGGTAACTTTAACTTGGAATGTCAACCTAGTTGGCACTAGTAAGCGTTCAAAACATTAAGGAAAGAAATATAATACAGGTATAGTACAGCTTCAACATTCAGCTGTGAATGCACGTCAGCTGATTCCGGTGTCGTCAGTACCTTCGAGACACGAAGAGACACGGTGTGTCCAGTATAACAACTTTCGTGATACCACTTTAAGTGACCACTTGCATCAACTTCTGTGACCACTAACTAGCTAATGGAGTTCAGAAGTTACTATCCGGTTAGTGGAAACCGTTATCAGTTTCTATTAAACAGAGAGCAGTTTTATTAAACAGATATTAGATTCGATTAAATTGATAGCAGTTTTTTTTTTTAATTAATAACAAAGATAACATAAAGATGAGTTCTTTAATGAATGAATGGGACAAAATAACTCCCGATTACTGCGAGAAGCTTGTCAGATCACCGCCTAGCCGTTTAAAAGTTGCCAAAAAAAAAGAAAACAGGATATTGTGCCAAATACTAGATTAATGTAAGAATTTTTATTTTTTGTGTTATCCAGACTGTATGAGTTTTATTTTGACACATTATTGAGATAAATTCTTCTTCTTCTTCATAATAAGACAAAGGTCTTATTAGGTGACGAAAAAATTTATAAATTATTAAAAAAGGATCCTGCTGCTGGTCCATCAAAACAAAATAATGGGATTGTTAAATCTCAAAAAAAAAATATTTAATCAATTAAATTAATGGGTCGATTCTGCTCATTTCTTTCAAAATGTTAATTAATTGCCGGGGGCGATCACTTTGAGCATTTGCTATGGTTGTCACTAAAAGTGTTTCACTTCCTTTAAATTAAAACGATTGAACCCGATGAGAATCCTATAAACGTCAAAATATTTACGTAACCTCTAATCTACACAGCGAGTCGATTGGCAAGGTGCACAACCGTATAAAAAAATCCCGCCTACTTTAATTATAAATTTAAATGATCGCGTGGTATCTTGGTATCCGGTATCACTGTACCGTGCACAGGTACCGTGCGTCGATGTGAAATTGTCAGTTGTGTTGTCACATCACAATCAACTTTCAAATACGCTTGTGTGAGAAATGGGAAAATATAGTAAGTGACAAAGAAAATGTTGTTCAGCGTGGGAAAAAGAAAACTGGGCATGTTTCTATTTTCTTATAATAATCAGTCAAATATTCTTATGCCCGTTTTACACGGTCATATTTTTGTATCAACTTTATTACGAAGTGAGTGAGAAGTCCCAATTCAACCAATCAACATTATCTTATCTCTCTCACTTCGTAATAAATTTGATACAAAAATTTGACCGTTTAAAACAGGCATTAGATGTAAAATTGCGCTTATTTAAAGATTTAAGTGCAGTATGAATTTACGTACTTAAATTTCGCGCTAATTCACGCGATTTCACGGACAAAGACTGGCGATTTTAACTTCACAATAATTGGCAACGCTGCTCGAAGATTTGACAATCAGTTAGTTTAATTCTTTTTGCGGATGTGCTGGTTAGTTATCTAATATTAATATTTATAATTTACAGTTTAAAATTTATTTGTTTTTGACGGTAGGTATGGCGGAAGCCAATGTGAACCGCATTCCTTGTGTTGATTATAATCAGCACACAATAGCCAGAGCAAGTCAAATATTCGAACAAAATTGTTTACCGGTATTTTTTGTGGCCAACTTGGAGGCGCAAAAATGTCCTGGCAAGACGCCCTGTCGCTGGAGGGTGGCTTATAAATTTAGAGATGTAAATCGTCAGTATGAAGGAGGACATTATGCCAAACAACTAGTTAGAAGACTTGATGCCACTAAACCTCAAGGTACAAATCTAACGAAGCCAGCCATAAGTCTTATCATGACTGTTAATGATGGTCCTTCTTATCTTATAAGTTATGGCGTTCTTTGTGAGTGCGAATATTATGAAATTTCTTATGTTGGTAGTAATGACGACAGTCCATTCCACATTAGTGAAATTTTTCCACATTAATAAGTAACTATTTGGACATAGAGAAATCGGTAAAAAAAACTTCAAGTTGAACTGCTTTTATTATCACCATATGTTTCAAACAAAAACTTATTTGTACAATACAAACTTTTTATAAAAGTATGATATATTTTTGGGTGTTCCAAAAGATCCAAGAAATTCAGACTCAATACTTTTAATGAAATATTAACCACCTTCTATAAGTTTTTACTTGAAAATTGTAAAGATTGTTTATAAATAATGAATCAAACAGAAACGGAAACATTCTCTAGAAAATTATATTTAAATTTAATTGCAGCGCAAACAATGATATTTTAGTGTAAGTATTAATAAGATAGAGTCAATTATAATTTATTATAGTTTATAACTTTTTGAACATTATATACTTTTAGTAAAATTTTTCAAATTTCCGTCTTGTACTTTTAAACTGTTTGGTTGACTTTATATTAAAGTTTACCATATACTTGACTTGTTGTCTTCCAATTTCATCTCCTCAATACTACTGAATAACATCGAAAAGGAATAACTTCATTTATTAGCAGCTAATGAAACAACTTTGGGATATAGAGCTTGGGGACACTTTATCAACTGAGTATTCTGGATTTAGTTAGTTATTTTTTAATACAAACAGAACGAAATACAAAGCTGCCGAAATATCTTGAAATTCACAAAGCGAAGGCAAATTTTAACTTCTTTAATATGCTTTAAAAAGCAGGGCAGTTTTTACAATTTTTTAATATTTTTTGCTATACCTTCAAAAACAGGGCTGTGAATTCGCTTCGCTCATGAGGACCTTGTCCGAATTTGTTTGGACGAAACCGTATTCATTTTTGTGCTGAAGTGGCCCAACAAAAACAGGGGCAAAAGGCGAATTTTTAGTGTTTTCAAAGGTGAATTTGTTTGGCCGAAATCGTATTCATATGTGTGCTGAAGTGGCCCAATAGAAAAACTGAGCAAAAATTGGCGAATTTTAACTTTTAACAAAGGTACCTTGAAAAACGGTGTAAACTTGATAAAAAAATGGTGTGTTCTGTAGGAGCAAGGGTAAAATTGCATATAATCCTAATTTATTAATAAATACAGTTTTTACATCAATTTTCTTTAAAAATCGTTATCTACATAAGTTTGTATAGTATGCGTTCTAACTTAAAAAACGGGGCAAAATTTTTAATATTTAAAATATATATAATATATATATATATATATAATATATATATATATATATAATATATATATATATATAATATTTAGTTATGCTGAACAGGCCCATGAGCCGAAGGCTTTTTTAATATGCTTTAAAAACAGGTCAAAGCCATTAAAAACAAAAAGTTTCTGAAGGGGCCTTACTAGTAATTCAAATATATCGAAAAATACCAGCCGTAAGTTTTGTCCCATCGATTTAATTGATGAATTACCGATTGTAAACTGGCGTTCGTTTTTGTAGGTACGGTTGCGGAATTAAAAAAAGCATACACTCAAAATATCTCGCTGTGAACTTAAGAGGACTATGGATCACGTGATCAACTACTCGAAAGCCACCAGTACTCCCCCCAAACCCCGCAAGACTGAAAACACGCCTCTCTTATAATTGAAATAATTGTCGTTTAGTCCAATCAGGCTCAATAGTTCAAGGACAAGGATAACAGCATCTACACTCGTCTTGTATAAGTTCACACACATTCATCGTATCTAACATAGTGGCAACGTCGCGTCGCAAAACTAGCACGTGGTAATATTCTTATATTCTCAAATAAAGGAAGAAGATAAAGATAAAGATCTGTAAGCGCGTAACTCAGTTATTAAATTATGGAATTTTGAAGTTTTCTGGAAGATATGATTTCTTCTATGTCTCTAGGATTACTCGTAAGTCTCTATGTTATTATCTTAGAGACTTATAAGAAATCGTATAATACTGAGAACTTCAGAACTCCAATTTTGAATAATTGAGTTATAGGTCTATATATCCTACGGTCTTTACAAGCAGGATTGACCCATAAATTTAAAGAATTTCAGCATATAATTCCATGTCATCAAAACTATATTGTTTTCCAAAAATACATAAAGGTGTACCCTTACGACGAATGGGCATGCCGACACAATATGTTGGTACTACATTTGAGCCTCTGAGTGGCAAAGAGGTTTCCGCAGCCATATTAGAAGCAAAAATAAAAAATAAATTTATGATATCCTTAAGAGATACAAATATCGTCAAACAACAACACTAAATGGGGTAAAGTAGTAAAAAAGAAAAAAAAACAACAACGACTGTAATTGGCACAGGCAATAATAAAGTAATCAATGGAGTCCCCAAAATACATGCATTTGCATGTTTCAGATCGGATCCACAAACTGATTCCAACATGATGATCAACTTTCTTAAACCTTTCTTCCTCGAGGTTCGTTGTGAGATGCTAAAATCCAAATACTCCGATTAGTCATCCTTTAAAATTACAGTCCATGAAGAAAATTTCAATAGTCTTTAACCGTCTTTATGGCTTGCTGGTGTTAGAATTAATAAGTTGTTTCAGCTCAGCTGAGCAAATTCAGCTGTGATGTAAGCAAGATGAGTACGATAAATATTTTCGACACCTTTCATATAACATACAATCAATACGTAATAAGATAAATGAATTTGAATGCTATATTAATAATGAAAATTTTATCTGTGATGTAGTTTGTATTAGCGGGGTTTGGATTCGCTATGAAGAATTACTGTATTTCAATGTTCAAAATTTTAACACAGTCTCGACATATTTAAGAACAGCAGGTTTTGGTGACAGCATGGTCCTGATAAAAAAATAAATTTGATTATAGTGTTTGCAATGACATCTTGCAAGTTATCTGTCAGTAGTATACGTGAGATCTCTAGCGCAATGGTTAATCAGTTTGATGGAACCATAGTAAACATAAGCCACCTTATAATAATAACTTCAAACAATCTCTAGATATTATGGAACTTATCCTACTTTTATTAATGGCAACTGTACTGAGTTCTTAATCTTTAATTATTTACTGAAATCTTTTGGTTATACTTTTACAGTCACTAAAAATACCATGAACAAAAGCTGTTTGGATACTAGAGTTATCAACAATCATATACTTCATCATATACCTCACAATACAAAAGTAATTGACTGTTTATTGTCTGACCATTCTGATCAACTAACTACGATGTCTCTTACAAAAATGAAAACTTTCACTAACAAAACCTTTTATAGACCTACGTCACAAGGTGGTCTGTTCCAACTGTTTCAAATGCTTGTGTGTGTCGAAATTAACAACATAAAATCACACTGTTCAGAAATCAAAAACGGAGTTTTCTAGGGGCCGGTGATAGGACCGCACTTTTCCTAATTTATGTTAATGATCTGACACATCATGTTCAAAATGTCAATCTTACACTTTATGCTGATGATACTACTACTCTATCTCTATCTAGTAACAATCTTAAAAATGTTTTATCTCTCAGAGGAGGCCAAATCATCTTGTTAAAATCGGTTTCTTGCCAATAAACTTTCCCTTATAGGATCAAAGACATCCAACGACATCCATTCTTACACAAGGATCTTCAATGATTTCTACAAACCGTTCCACCGATTTCATCGCACAAAAAATGTTTTGCACAATTTCCTTCCCGTCAATATAAAATACTTTCGCTGCCCGCGTTCAAATCTAGTATTAAATTTTTCTTAATACAGATAGTGCCTTTTGAGATAAATGAATTCTTAAATAGGAATCTTGCATTGTAGTGTTACAGTTCATTTTCCATTTCTGTTCTGAATACACCCTGTATATGCATTGTTCCCGTTCGTTTTCATTTCTGTTCCGAACACGCCCTGTATAGGCGAAATTCGACGTGCCGGATGGTTTCTTGGAAACGCGTCGTTGTACACATTGCAGACAGTGTAGGAATATCCGTATTTCGCCGGCGTAATTTTTCCTAAAATTTCGTTCTAGCATATTTCCATTAACAGGACCTTCCTTTAATTAAACAAATTCATTTTACATAAGTAATCCAACCTTACTTAAGGTCAAAATCGCGTGTATGTGAGGAATTGAACGAATTATAACAACGTTCTATTTCACGACGCGTATAATTCGTGATCTTTGTCCTTTTTGGCCATTGGCTCCCGCTGTTACTAAGAAGTTCCCCGCTGGTAAAACTTGTAGGTGTCTCTCTTGTTGATAATCGTTCCTTTTCTGTCAAACGAGAAATATTGCGCCATTTTCAGAACGAAACTCGCAGTCTCCTGGGTCGCACGTTCTTTCGTTAAATATTTTGTTTGTGTGTGTCATTACATCAAAGGGATGGTAATGCATTTTTACGGCTGATTGTCGACTCTGAATAGGCCCACGTGTGAGATAGTAAAAGCCGCGTGCTTCGTGGTTTGTCCCAAGCTTCGGTAAAGTGCCGGGGTAAGTTCTGCACGACGCAATTTTCAATTTGACCCTTACGGTAGTTTTATTTCATTGTTTATAGGCTTTTAGCAAGAGTTAATTTTCGTTGGAAGCTATTTTTAGCAAGAGCTATTTTTCGTTGGGAGTTGCTTTTGGTTGGGAACGATATTTTATCAGAAGATACTCTTGGTCGAAGTTATTTCCTTCGATGCACGCAGTCAAGAAGGCGTCTCCCCTCCACCACCGTGATTGCGCCGTAACCTTGCTACGATGTAGGTAATGCTGGCCACACACGGGAGTGCTTGTTTGACGACCACCTTGACTATCGACGACTGACGATTGATGTTGGAATCACAGGTCGGATCCATTTAATTATTATTATTATTAATAATACGCATACGGTGAATTTAAAATAGCCGCGATTGTACACGAGATTTTGTGTAAACTCATGTAGCGACCTAGTTAACGTCGCCAATGGCTTTAATATATGTAGAGTAACTTGTTTTATATTAGATCAATTAGCGTTATGCGGAGTTCGAACTCGCGGATGTAGAAATTGTTTTGTTTGATCTTATCTATTCCTTTTGTGTCGGTTGTAGTGTTGTATATTCATTGAATAATCGTTAGATATAGATGTTTTGTAACTGAAGAAGAACTTTATACCGAAATAGATTGCAAGTGTGTTGGGCGTAACGTGTTTTCTTGATTTTTCACCGTCCCTAGTACAAAAAAAAATTAAGTGGCGCCTATTTGTTGTTTTGGCCTTCGCGTTTTTGGAATTGAACCCCCCCGTCCCACTGCAGTTGGCTGGCAACATCGGAATATCCCAATCCGATGTAAAAACTACTGCCTATCTTCTCAGGTAGGTAGCAGTAGCAAGATGTTTGCAGTGGTTAATACCGCCGGGACCATGGGGCCCTCAGAGCCAACTGTTCTATTTATTATAGTATATTGTCATGTTTCGTTTGTTGTTTGTTCATCCTGTTGACTTCTTATTTGTTCCATTACATCTATGTCTATTTAGTAAGCATTGACTTATGTAATCAGTTGTGAAAAAGTTGACTAGCACCAAAAAATTTTAATTTCAATTTCAACGTATTGTTTCGTATATAAATTTCTCTTTCTATCATTTATTAAAATTTATATGTGAAATGCCTATTGACTTCGGCTTATAAAAATCGAAATGGTTACAATGTAAAAAAATCTTTCGTTTTTGCACAACATTTTCAATTGCCTGATAATTTTGGTATTATATCTTCAGACGTTATTTCTTTATTCACGAACATTCCAGTAAATTTATTTATTGAAATTGTTGATTAAGATGAATAAAACAATAAAATAAATACAATAAAACCTTACTGTAATTTTATAAACAAAAATTTCTAATAATTCTAAATTACCTATTGAGTAATTTTATTTCTCTCATAATAATAATTTTTACAGATTTCAGGTATACCAATGGAATCCCATCTTAGTCCTATTTTAGCATAAATCGTGATGGATCGCCTCATAGATAATAATAATAATGTCATACCAATATTACCTTATTAATTAGGTTTCATTAAAAAATACCTTGATGGTATTATTTGTTTTCTACCAAATAATATGATTGGCATTATTAAAGAAATTTTTAATAATTTTCACCCAAAAATTCAATTTACTATAGAACAAGAAACTGATAATTCAGGTCCTTTTCTTGATACTAAACTAATTAGACTAGAAGATAATACAATCACATTAGATTGGTATCAAAAGCCGAGCAATTCTGGCAAATTTATCAATTTTCATTCTCCAGTCATCAACTGAACGTCCTACGTTCTTTTAAAAACAGAATAAAGTCAATTTGTCATTTCGGAAACGGTTCCGTGAATCACCCTGTATACTGCATTTTCAGTCATTGAAAAAAGAACTAAAATCAATATAAGTTCTAAACACAAGTAAATCGGACCTATGTTGATAGGATGTTTTCCTCATAAAATTACATCTACTTTCATTTGCCAAAGTTCGTATGTCGAATACATTATACCGTGCAATATTTTAAAATGCAACACATGTCTGTGTTCATTTTTAAAATAAATATATCTACAGTGCAATCATCTAATGAAATTATTTTATGTATACAGTGAAATGTGATTATAGTATAAACAACGTAGGGATGTGTTACATTTTAAAATAATTGCATTGTATACCAAAATTGAAAAAGAGGTTTGCGATGCTTGGGAAATTACGGCGACAGAATGTATGCTGGAAGCTGGAGCACAAGAAAAAAAAAGTGGTGACGTAACTGAAGATGGTACTCCAATAATAACAGTAGTTTGTGATGATTCCAAAACGAGAAAGTTTGTTTATCTCGGAGTAAAAAATAAGTTTTGCATTTAGTGTAAACAGCACGAATCGAAAAGCTTTATTTCAGAACACAGGTGCCACAAAAAGTGGAACGGGTCATCAACAGGCATGGAGTCATAAATTATTACTGAAAGATGTCAAAAAAACATTGAAATGTATGGTCTTATACTTAAATGCATGGTTGTCAACGATTACTGTAGAACATATAAAAAGATTTATGATTTGAATCCTTACAGTAGTTATAATATAAAAGTTGAAAAAATAAAATGCAAAAATCATTTACTTAGAAATTATAGCAATTAAATTGAAGAACTCTTAAAAGATACGGAGATACCATTAATACTGAGAAACAAAATAAAGGGATATGAATTAAGATTTCGAACAGCGGTAAATAAAGCAATAGAATACCGAAAATCAGAATTAAATATTCTTGTACTCGAAAGACTTTCAAGGCTAAGAAACGATATTTTGAATAATCCTAGTCACATTTTGGGTGAACTTAAAAACTGCAAAATTAAAATACTTTTGTGGAAAAACCTACGTTTCCTCTAACACTTTAATGTCAGGCATCAGATTAACTGTCTTACATGAAAACTCATGAATTGTGTATTTAATTTATCAAAACATGCTCATAGTCTGATTTATAAATTATAATTTAAATAACAATGTCGTAGAATAATTTAACTCCATTATTTCCACTTTTATATGTGGAAAACGGATAAATTACTGCAGTAAAGGTTCACACCAAGCGTATTGTGCTGCATCAGTCGTTTCTTTTAAGACTAAAAAAAATATTGTACATTGTCAACAAGAAATAGAGTCAAAGCAGTTCAGGAATATACAGATTCGGTAAATGTTCAACTTGACATTCTGTTATAATGCATGCGACAGTAAACACACTAGAAAAATAAAGAGAGAAATTTGACTAATCACGCCCACTTGTTTTCGATGCCGGGCCGTAGTTCTCTGCGAATCGAATCGAAGTAAATTTACTATGTCCAGTACCCAAATTTCCGATTCTGCATACGAAATTCTGGGAAATTCGAAACAAGAGTAAAATTTTAAGAGAAAGAATATTGAGAGACAAAAGAGTGAAAAGGCGTCTTTTCTTGAGAAACATGTCACGTTTTAAATTCATCTTAATTATTTTCTAGTCAATTTGACAGTACTCACTTTAAATTACTTCCTTTTATTAAAGTTTATGGTATTCTCAAAACAAATCTAATTTATTCCTGTCAATATGACAGTAACTTTAATAATCATATTTTGACATTTATCTAATGCATTTATCCATTGTCAAGAAAAATAATACCCTTTTTTTTTAAAATAAATAAAATAGGCTTGTTTACTATATTATTATGTATCCTACAAATTGCAATTCATTTCTAATCTTACATTCTATTAACTTGTTCATTTTTGTCCTTCTATGAATGAATAATTTAAAGAAAATTGTAAGTGTTAGGGGAAAATTATTTACCTGGGTTGAAAAACCTTTTTCATAAACAATTTTTCAAATGTTCTGGTTACGGCTGTAGAACTGAGTAGGTGTATACGATAGTAAATCGTTCAATTTCATGGTGAAAGATAAAAATCTGCTCACATTCTTCAATTTCTTGGTGCGCAATTGAGATCGGCAGTATTTGAGCGCAAAAAGAAAATCCTATGGGGATCCTCGCCAACCAAAACTTATACCTTTGCTGAATTAATACGTCTTCGTCAACCAAAACTTATCCTGTTGCTGCTGTAAGCCGCCTTCGACAACCAAAACTTATTGTTGCTGCTACAAACCGTCTTTGTCCAACAAAACTTATCCTGTTGCTGCTGTAATCCATCTTCGTCAACCAAAACTTATTCATCTCCGAAGAAACGGTTGAGAAGTTGAGACTGTCTTGAAGTGAATGCTTTATTGCTGTATCAAGGTGTAACTGTTGCCAATCCTGGGAGCTGCCTGATAGACTTCTCGTGGCTGGTGTATTTCTTAGAAACAGATGCTCGCTGAGTTCCATCCTTGAATCAATAGGAACATTCTTCTTGTGCACCACAGGTATAGTGAACTAATTAATTTTTATCAGCATCAAGTAGCGGACCTAAAATTATTTTATTATAAAATTTGATACATTGTAAATATTAGAAATAATTAGTTATATTAGTTAATTATGCGGAATTCGAATTCCTGAATTAAGGTTATGTCATACGTCATACTTACGTTATCTTACGAAAAGTTATAATTTACGTGTAATGCGTTATATGTATTATATTCATTAAAAAAAAAAAGGTAAATTGTTCATCCGATTCTTGGTGTTTAATTCTATTTGTACTAATTATTTTGATTAATTTTGATGATTAAATCTTTGGTGCACAACCACATACCTTGACATAACATTGAGTAGCGACATCTAGGGAGAATTTAGTTTTCGCTATTATCCAGTGGGAAATCATTACCGATTTTAAATAGCGTGGCGCCCCTTTCATTACATTATTTTATTAAATTAATTTTTGTCTCGACGAACCATCCCTGCCGCCCTGAGCTAGTTCGGCCCCACTTAATTTTCCCAGGTGGGTTATCGCATCTCAGATCAGAGAGTGTGATAAACACAGACAAAAATTACGAAGAAAATTGTGGAAAACCCGATTCTCAAGAATATGAAGCTGCTGAGGAAACATATTTAATATCTAATTTAAAATCTAAAGAAGAAATAAATATAATAGAGAAACAGACAGGTTTACAAAATGAGTCTGCTGGATGGCATTTAGAGAGAAAAAAAAAAGGATTACAACCTCCAAATTCTTTTAAGTATGTACTAAACGGCTTTATTCTATTAGAAAAAAAAATTGTTGAATCTATAGTTCAACCAAAACCCATTCGTAGCAAAGCCACAGAACATCGTAAGCATTTCGAAAATGTGGCTAATATGTGTGTAGGGTTAAAATTATCTGTATAAATTGTAAAATGTGGCATGTATGTACATAGATAAAGAAGTGCAGTACGTTGCAGATACTCCAGACGGTATGGTGATGACATAATTGTAGAAATAAAATGTCCTTTTTCTGCAAAAGATATATCATTGGGAAAATAGGCTAGAAAAATGAAAAATCACATTCTAGAATCGTGATCTAAGTATCAAATGAACTTCGATTAAGTCAAAATTTCAAGTTAAAACTACAATGGTCCCTCCGAATTCCGAATTAATATTAAACATACGTGGTACCTACTATCAAATCTAGGGATAATTACACACTACAAAGAAAAAGTATTGTGTATTTGATGTTTGGACTCATTTAGGATAAAAACATGAATATACTACGACGAAAATTTTTTAAATACTACCATGAACGATACATGAGAACGATTTTATTAGGATTGCCTACTGCCCGAATTAGTTGAAAGTAGACTCTTTCGAAATTTAGAAATAAGAGTTGATTATGTTACTAAGGTACAAGGAAAAAAAATGCGGGCACAAACATTGAAAGAGAAAAATACAAACATTGAAAAAGAAAAAATTGAAGAAAAGAACATGATCTTAATATGCAAATGTATGTAAAAAAAACGTTTTTATTTCCATTTGAAAATGCCATGGAAAGTAAACACATTATTAAATTAATCATAGGATGAGAATACACGCCAAAGGGCCGTACTCTGATCTTATGATTAATAATAAACACGTTATTGAATTAATTTAATTGAATTTTTGTAGGTAGTCAATATAATATATTTTCTAGAGAAATTCCAGAACAGCTTCGGACTGTCAGTTATTATGTGTAGTTAATTTTTCTCAAAATTTTCAAATGGAACACCCAGTATATCTAAACTTTCGTGAAACAATGTTTTAATAAGCTTTTATAAAACGTCAAATGTATTTGTCTAAACTGAGGAAATCGCGAGACAAAAATTATTATTTTTCTTTCAATATTAACGTATTTAGCCTTTCCGACCGGTTCTTCTGTTTTGCTTCTCTGATAAATCATAATGAATATTAATTAATCAGCTTCATTTCTTTTCGATTTAAATTCGGGTCTAAAGATACCTCATGCTCGAGCATTAAGGTCGAACCTTGTTCGAGAATTAATAGAAAAATTGTAAAATGGTTTCATGAGTATAAAAATTTTGTTATATTTTACTCAATTTTCAACCTATTAAAAAAAAACTTACTCATATTTTAATAAATGTAACTTTAAGTTACAAATCTAAAGCCAAGTCTTCATCACTAGGATCACTGCTATGATGATCGTGGGTCACTGCCCTACCGCTATCTGAAGATGATTCTGAGGAGGAGTTACTACAAAAAAAGAAAATATATAGTTAATAATTTAAGCTATTCTTTGGTTTCTCTTACCATCCACTCGATGAGCAAGTGGTGACATGACACATAAAATTGTCAACTTCTTCATTGTTTCTGAATTGTAGGATTATTTTGTTTACATCTCGGTCTTCGTTTGGCGGCAATAATTAAATTGTGGCTTTAAACTCCGATTCTAATATGTTTATTGCCACAATTTCATCTAATCGATATCTCCAAGTTCTTTCCATTTCCCTCTCCGAAAGAAATAATTGGCCAACACCAAGACTCACTCTAGCTTCGTGGAGTACAGTTTCATTTTCACTAGTAATTAATACAGTAGGTATGGACTCTTTGAATAATTAAATCCATTTTTACTTACACGTTTCTTTAGCAAGGAATACTGAAAGTCTTTCAATTGCTTTAGTGCATTCATACTTTACAGTCTATACTTTCTTACTTTCATTTTTATACTATCTAAAATGATAAACGATGACAAAAAAGTTAGGTGCCTTTTTATTTACATGCAATGTTTACTACAATAAGGGTGTGTTTATAACAGACTCTAATTGTAGTAGCAAACAACCATGATAGTGATAAACTAAAACAATAATTAAAAAATCAATACATTTTATAAATATGATAATTAAATGGTTTTTAGGTACAAAATCAATAGTTTCTATAAACATTAAAATTAGTCATAATTAATGAATTCCTGAAATAAATATGTTATAATAAAAATTATTTGACACATCCAAATTTTCAGGGCGTGTCATTCAGAAAGAAAAAAGGTATATTTTTAAAATATAAAAACCGACACAAAATGATTTTTAGGTGTAAAATCTATCGACTGCATAATTATTGTAATTTTAAGGATTTTGCCCCATTTTTTAAAATTTTGTATTATATGAGTCTATTCAGCACACAACACTTTTTTAAGGTATTTTAATCTGTTTAATCACAAAATAACATAAAACAATCAACAAATTAAGAATAACAAGTAACCATTGGATCTAGAAATTTATATGAATTGTTCGAATTGTTTACCAGCTTCTTGTAAACACAATCTGACGCGATTTTTAAAATTTTCCTGTAAATTAATTGCTACCTACCTGCGAAGATAGACAGTAGTTTCACATCGGGTTGTACTTCTCCGATGTGGCCAGCCAGCTGCAATGGGACGGGGGGGTTCAATTCCGAAACGCGAAGGCCAAAACCAAAAATAGGCGCCACTTAATTTTTTTTGAAAGGGGAAATGAAAATTAAGAAAACCCGTTACATCCAGAACACGTTAATTTATTCACACATAAAAATAAAACATAAACAAATAAATACTACACAGACAACACCAACAAATGTAATTATTTTACAACATATTTAAATCGTAACTAATACGACAGATTATAATCACCGAAGTGTACGTGACGTCGTTCATTTACGTATGACGGCTTGAAATTTACACCGGAGTGTACACAATAAGGTGCGTGTTGAAATGCGGCAAAATCAAAGAAAAGAATCGGCAAAACAAATCGCGAATTAACGCTCAAAACTATATATATAAAAAAAGTAACGCTCCAACCTTTATTCCGTCGGTGTCCGATTTGTTTGTCGGCGTATGTGTGTCAATGCCGCCGCAAACCCCTTTGACAAGTGCCGACTGCCGCGTAGCGAGATGGGGAAGGGAGCTTTCAAAGTCGCAAGCCGCAGTGCACCTGCACGATTCGGAAAAGCGTCATCCAACAAATCTAATTCTTGCAAAAGCCCACGATAGAAATAGCTCTTGCTAAAAGCCCACGATAAAAGCCCGGATTATTCACCGGACTGCCATAAATGACAATATAAATGCGACTTTCTCGTTTCCAACTGGACCAAATAGATTCGGCAGAAGCCGTTCACATGTACCTTCACCCTCTTCGGTGAAACGGGCACAACCAAACAATAAACAAAAGGACGTGTGGTCCAGGAACGATTGAACTTTTTAATGAAATGACGGCGTATTTCTCGATAGGCAGAAAAGAAAAATCACCATCGAGAGAGACACATTCAATCTTGCTATTGGCGGAATTTTCTTAGTAACGGTGAGAGCCAATCAGCTCAATGTGTACAACGACGTGGTTTCCAAGTAATCATCCAGCACGACTAATTTCGCCTATACAGGGCGTGTTCGGAACAGTAATGAAAACTGAGTAGTGACAACGCATATACAGGGTGTATTCGAAACAGAAAGGAAAAATGAACTGTAACATAATCACTATTTCAGGTGTGACAGACTGTAAAGCAATCCTAATTCTTATAATCATATCTTCTCGTGTTGTTGGCGCTTCTTCGTAAACTTTATTTACGAAGAAGCAAGTTTAAGCAAGTTAAATCTGGGGATCGCGTTGGCCGTTCTGTGGGACCTCGTTTCCCTATTCAACGTTCCGGATATTCTTGATTCAAATAATTGCGAATGTGCTGCTATAAGCCGGTGCACCGTTTTGTTGTATCCATACATTAAGGTTTAAATTTAAAGGTAATCTTCAAAGGTTTCCTCTAAAAATTATAAATACCTCTCACCATTGAGGCAGCCCTAAAAAAAAGTGCGAACCCAAGTTGTATGTATTTACAATTCCGCCCCATACATACATACCACCAAACATGCACCAATGTTGATATTCAATTATTGTTCTTAAGAAGTTAGGCTGAATTGTGGTGTAATAGTGAAATATCATTATTTTGATTTGCTTTTCAGCTAGAAGAAACTTCGTCGGTAAATATGACATACTTGAAGAAATTTGGTGTTTCAGTTATTTCGTTTTGGGCCGGATGATGATATTTATTCTTTTTTATCATTTTATTTACCATGCTTTTTGATATATTAGTATTTTCTGAAATATTCCTTACACATACTTTAACAGCAAATAAAACAGAAGAACTGGTCGGAAAGGCTAAATAACGTCAATATTGAAAGAAAAAAAATTAATTAATTTTTGCCTCGCGATTTCTTCGGTTTAGACAAATACATTTATTTTGTTGTTTTATGAAAGTTTATTAAAACAGTGTCTCACGAGAGTTGAGATATACTGGGTGTTCCATTTGAAAAATTTGAGAAAAATTATCTTTTGGGAAACTCAACTTCCTGTACAAATAATAACTGATAGACCGAAGCTGTTCTGAAATTTCTCTAGAAAAGGTATTGTATTAATTACCTACAAAAATTCACTTCGAAATGTAAATAAATAACCAATTTATAAGCGCTCATAATACAGTATTTTTTTGCACTTAAACATCAATATCTTAAAAGCTCTTTCACCTTGTATCTGGTCTGGTTGCCTGTGAGCAACAAACCTTTTTTGAAATTCTGGTGCAGTTTACAGAATTTGTTCAACGATACCGAAAATGTACACTATAAGCTACATTCGTATAAAATGCATATACAGAGTGGAAAGTTTAACTGGAATAAATTCTGTAACTTAGAAAATTACCATTTGTAGCAAAATTCTTGGAACAGGTCAATTTTTAATTTTAATGGCGCATATTACAAAGGGACTTCTTTAACTTTTCAATTATTTGGAGGGGTGAAACAACCCCTAACTTTTTTTTTTTAAATGGAAGGGTATGTTGAGTAATTTTTTTTCTTAAAGCTTGTTCAATTGGTAATACAGCTACGTTTTTATTTTTTAATTTTTTTAATTTTTTTTTCATTTTTCTTTCCTGAAGTTCTGCTATGTCGTTTGGTTTAGTCACATAAACTTTACTTTTTAAATACCCCCCATAAAAAGTCTAAAGGGGTGAGATCTGGAGATCTTGCTGACCACTCAATCGGTCCTGTTCTTCCTATCCATCTACTGGGAAAAACGGTTTTAGTAAAAAAAAAAAACTTTTTTTTTAAATTTTTTTTCCTTTTACTGTTAAAGAAAAATTAAAAAATAAAAACGTAGCTGTATTACCAATTGAACAAGCTTTAAGAAAAAAAAAATACTCAACATACCCTTCCATTTAAAAAAAAAAAGTTAGGGGTTGTTTCACCCCTCCAAATAATTGAAAAGTTAAAGAAGTCCCTTTGTAATATGCGCCATCAAAATTAAAAATTGACCTGTTCCAAGAATTTTGCTACAAATGGTAATTTTCTAAGTTACAGAATTTATTCCAGTTAAACTTTCCACTCTGTATAACATAACGCCATCTGTTGCTGATTTTCTTGTACAAAAAATTCCCCGCCAATCGGTCAATTGACAGTTACGCTCTCTAGGTAACTGTATCTGTTTGGAATGTAGTTCAAAATCGTAAGTATAAATTATCTTTAAATATTTTCTGCAAATGAGATGTTTAGTTTAGGGATATTTTTATGATCTCAATTAGTATATCGGATAATTTGCTTTGCAAACGTGGTAGAGGATCATAGGTTTTTAAAAGTGACACTTCGAAAACTCTAATTGTTGTGAAATGGGCAGATACCAAATGCGTTCTCCTAGCCAGCAATTTCTATGGAGTAGAGCCTATTGATCACGTCAAAAGATACTCAAAAAATGAAAAACGGAAAGTTGATGTTGCTTGCCCTTAAGTAATAACCACAACAACCACATGGGAGGGGTTGACAAGGCCAATAGAGTTCACCCTGTCGTTTGTTGTGCCTCCAAGCCATTATGTGAATTAATCAGACTGAGAGGTTTGATTGAATAGCGAACGGAATATTATTAAACCGTGCTTTGAGAGTGGCACTCTAGCCAATCCAAAGTATTCTTTTATTGCTTTTCGAAACCTGATCACCATTAGTAAAGCAGGTAATATTGGCAAGGAAGTTCCGTGCGTGATTTGGGTTGTAACGTTGATTTTTGTTCTTTTATTGGAGCTTTTATCTTCGCTGAGTTATTTTGATGTCGCTGTATACAAATTTCGTAGCTAATATGCCCCGAATACGAAATTTGTAGTTTACACAGCTCTCCGTTAGAGACGCTGTATTACAACGAGGATATTTCCCGAAAATTTTGAAGCTGTTTTTCTCAGCTAATATTAAATTCACAGAACTGATTTTTTTTTAAATATGCTGTAGAACATCATATCTAGGTCTCACGTTTTCGTTTTTCTCAAAATTTTGTATAGTTTTCGAGATATCGATTTGATTTTTCCAAAAAAAATTTTTTTTTTTTAAAATGTCAACGTGAGACCTAAATAATTACCCGATGAATACGTACTGAAAATTTGAGCTTATAATTTAGAACGGTTACTGAGAAAAACTTTTTTTAAAATTAGCGCTTTGTAAAAGGCCTCTTAAGGGAGAATTTTGCAGGCAGTTACAAACTTTGCCATAAAATAAATAAGATTTATCTCCTTCATAAAAATTTATTAAAAATATTCTTTATCGTCAAAATAAATAATTTCTACTGCATTTTGTTTTGTATTTTAACAAAATCTTTGGTGTAAAATAAAAGTAATATTCTGAATAATTTAATAAAAAATTAGGATAACGAAAAATATTCCTTTTTTTGTCACTGTTCATTATCAGTAATCAGAAAAAGGCATGCCTATTGTTAATAAGCAAGCAATAACAACGATAATTATTCAGTTTCTCCTCTTGCAGATTCTTTGACAATATTGAAAGCATAAATAAAATCAGATTTTCCTCTCTCTCAGTGTGTATATTTTCTAATTCTTCTTGTATGCATTTATATGAAGTGCCATCAGCATCTGTTACTTCAATTTCCATTTTTTTTCTTTAATACGTAAGTAATTCTTCCGTTGCTGCTTTAAATTGTCAATTTGATATTTCACACTAATTACACTAAACGTCTCCTTTATATCTGATTTCGCAAACTCCTTACACATAATGCACTACACGTACTACACGTACTGCATTGACTAAATATATCGAACAGACCTTTGCTCTCCTAAGTACAGCCTAGTAAATTAAAACTGTTTGCACGAAAATAAGTATTTTGAGAGTTTGTCCAAACGTTATAAATGTTCAAGCCTTTGGGAGTATTGTTCATTGATACGAGGGATGATATCTACAGAGAACAATGTGGATATCAGTAAATATATTCTGAATATAATTGATTGCATTTCTTAAAAGAAAATCAGAAGGATATAAACCCAAAACTAAACTAAATAAGACGTAAGCAAGTTTTTATAAGAAGCTGAAGTTGTTATTAGCAAAGACAAATGATGCCAAATCATGAGTTCATATATTAAAAATATTATTCTCAGGTAATTCTGATTTTTGGACTTTCTGGAGCATGTAGTAAGGAGGATATTACTTATACATATAGTTATATGCAAATGGAAAACGAAGGACGAAGGACAGATCTTCTACGTCGTAAATGGTGGGCAACACATGCAGCTAAGAATATGATGCTGAAATGTTTTTTTATAATTAAAAAAATCGCTCCCTCATTTATTGGGTTGTTTAATGGCAATATGTTGGCTATCAATAGCATCCACCCTATGGGGAAATTTCAATCTCTCCAGGAATTCGTCAGCATCTTTTTTTTAAGTTTCTCCTTATTTAAAGGCTTCAACACAATTTTTGATAAAAACAATCCATATGACTTCGGTCATTTCTCGAATAATCAATGAAGTAGTTGAACGCTCAACTTTATATCCAGATGTAATACTAAAAAGTGAATCTCCTGAAATCTCAAAGTCATAGCTAGTCGTCGTGAAGTACATATTGGCTCTCTATGACTTGCTTTTTTAACATGTGGTGCCGAAACAGAGAGTAGGTCATCAAAATGACTTGAAGTCATTCTGGAGTAACAAAAATCTATATCAATTTGCTGTAAATGTTATATATATCTAAGAAATTTTAATAAAAGATTACGTGCCGGATACTTACATTATACAGTAAGAAACTTGTGTAATATTCCCCGTTTTGTTTTGTTGTCTTATAGCAGGTCGGATGTCCCAATGACTTTTTCAAAGTTTTTGTTCCAATTTTTTTTGTAATTTAAAAAGAATTAAGATACGAAGTAAATTTTTATCCATTACTTACAAAACTGACAAACTGACATGACGCTTGATAGTTTCACATTTCACTTCATAACACAAGACGCCTACCTAGACTTAAAAATTTTTAAAACAACATGATTCTGAACAGTCGTAACATTACCAATATTACCATTGCCATTAACATCATAACATTACCTTTAATATTAACACTATTGTGGCAGAGCAGTAACACATCATAACTACTGATGCTATATAGCATATCATATAGGTATACATACAAAGATAAAATTAAAAGTGCTACTAATCACGACTGCGAACTTAACGAACCAGTATGTTCATTGTAACAGGATAGTAGTCCTGATAGAAGGACACACTGGATTATAAAGATACCTACATGTATTCTCCCCCATCGAAAAAAGATTGAAAACCTATACTTTTACTACGACATTTTAATAGCTCGTTTTAATTTTCCTTTAAGCTAGCTGCGCACGGAGAGCGATAATATAATATATATTATATTCCGTATATTACGCAAATATCGCTCAACATTGAATTGGTAGAAGCGCTGCGGACGGAACCTATAATATATATTTAAAGGCGGGCGATATATTTGTATATCGTCCAGCTTTGCTTTCTGAGCGATATTTCAAAATATATCTTACCCCCTCTTCCCTCTCATAACACACACATTCGCATTTCGCGTGTATGTACGCAGAAATAATTGCAGTTTTGCATGTGTTTGGGTAAATATACAGTGAATTTTTTTAAGTGTGGCCATAGGGATTTACATGCTAAAAATTTGACCTCATGTTAATGTATGTTATGGGACAAATTTTAAGTAAATTTTTGTATTAAGTCGTAAATTAAACGATTTACTACAAGATGAACTTTGCTACAATATCTTAACATGTTCTCCTTAATTTTATTTTACTGTGAAAAGTTGAAGAAAATAGACACAAATTATTGAACGAATGTAATCCATGTAGTCTGACGTTATTAATAATTTGTCACTGTGATTACTGATAAACCAATTATTGCAAATTATTGCAACATTAATTTATTACTTGTAAAAACTACTTCTTCATACCATTGAAAAATGAGTGGAACTTGTTATAACATACATAATTGATAATTTTAAGGCTTACTTAATAATAACGGACATTTTTCTTTATAAATTTTCAATAGACAGACATTAACGGAACTTTTCTCTTAATGACATTTCAGCTACCTTGATTTTTGACTTCGGTTAATTCTATGCTTATTAATTTCAACTTCTAACCGGAAAATAATTAAATAGAACATGTTATTGTTATTCTAGCAATGTGCATTTCGTAGAAAATGTTTGATTTATTAATAAAAATAAAAATTTGCTTAAAATTTGTGCCATAACATATACCACGCGATCATTTAAATTTATCATTAAAGTAAGCGGGATTCTTTTTATACGGTTGTGCACCTTGCCAATCGACTCGCTGTGTAGATTAGAGGTTATATAAATATCTTGACGTTTATAGGATTCTCATCGGGTTCAACCGTTTTAATTTAAAGGAAGTGAAACAGTTTTAGTGACAACCATAGCAAATGTTCAAAGTCTTCGCCCCCGGCAATTAATTAAACATTTTGAAGCGTCACTTTGACAATTCAAACTCAAATTAATCTGTCAACAGTTAGTGTTGCCAACCTAATTCAAAATTCATTACTCTAATTATAAATTTAAATGATCGCGTGGTATTAACATGAGGTCGAATTTTTAACATGGAAATCCCTATGGCCACACTTTAAAAAGATTCACTGTATAGTATGTTATCGCTCGTCGTCCGCAGCCGCCTGAAGGTAATATATATTACATCTCATAAAAAAATTGCTAATATATACAGGATGTCCCGTGACGTAATGTCACCACTTCACCTACGTGATAATCAATTCAAACTAAGTAAAAAACTCTAATAATGTTTTGTTCTAAAGTAAACCCTTTAAAAAATACTGGGTGTTTAATGTTTAATTTTTTATTTTTTTAAATTTTAAAGTTCATCTAATCATTTATCCGTGCATCTAATGATCAATTCTAACTGAAAAAAAAACTCCAATAAAGCAAACCGCCTTTCAGGAATACATGTTTTGTAATTTTCAGAATTTTTAAACTTTATATCAAAAGGTGTCCAAAATGACCCCCGTTGTTTGCTAAACATATTCTAACGCGCTTCAAAAGAGATCTTTGCTTTTGAACACCTTTTGAGATAAAGTTTAAAAATTCTGAAAATTACGAAACATCATATCCTTGAAAAACGATTTGCTTTATTAGTATTTTTTTTTTTTTTTAGTTTGAATTGATTATTAGGTGAACGGATAAATGATTAGATGAACTTTAAAATTTTAAAAACTAAAAAATTAAACGTTAAACACCTAGTATTTTTGAAACGGTTTACTTTAGAACAAAACTTTATTAGACTTTTTCACTTAGTTTGAATTGATTATCACGCAGGTGAAATGGTGACATTACGTCACGGGACACCCTGCATTATATTATCGCTCTCCGTCCGCAGCTAGCTTTATAAACTTGATGTTATAGGTTGGGAATTTCGAAACATAATGTTTTCCGCTTTATTGGACTGCGGCATAGGAAAAGAACGAGTTGCACAATTTCAGCGCCAGTTTATTAACGAGAAACATGAGTAAGTATATTGTATACATTACAACCAATGTAAATATGATTTGTGCCACTCCTTTACAACATATAATACGTCAGAAATATATTAAATTTGTTATTTATTATTCTTAGTATTTTCAAAATATTTTAAATTTCAAAATAGTTTATGACTGTCTTAGTGCTTAGGAATAAATTCATCCCATTTAACCGAATTTGTATTTCTTATAGTAAGCTGGAAAAGTTATCGAGGACATATTGTATAAACTTCTGTCCATTATAACTTTCTTTCTCGCAGCCTGATTTAATACAAAATAACATTTTTGTGTTTGTAAATACTTTTTCCAAAATTAAATTAACGAAAATTTTAATATTTTTAGTATACTGACCTGCATAAAAAACGCCACTTAAATTTTGCGATTTCGGCTACTAATAATTTCAGTGTTTTAGTAAGAATATGTGTTTCATATGTGTGCCGGAATTATTTATTACGTCTACCTTATAATAATTATTGAAGGTTACACAAATTAACAATTAAGAAAATCAACAAACATAAATTATTCTTGACATAAACTGTTTCTAATAATGCGTATTTCCACCTGAAGCACGAATAGCCGCATTTTATGGAGACGCATACTAGTAATTGGCTCACGAATATTCTGCTGGGGAATTTATTCCCACTCCCCTACAAGAACACCTCGAAGAGAGGTGCAGCTACACGACCTGTAGCTGCCCTTCCCAGTTGATCCCATAGATGTTCTATGGGATTTAAGTGTGTGCTACGTGCAAGCCACACCAAACGGTTGATTAGAATTTCTTCCAAGTACTCGTTAATGCATCTAGCAACGTGCATTTGGGCGTTGTCGTGCATCAGGAGAAAATTTTCTCCAACAAAAGGAGCAAACGGGACCACATGTTCATCTAAAATCTCAGTAATGTACCGAGCGGCTGTTGGGGATTCCCGTTCTTCAACAACAAGTGCTGTGTAAACCTCAGAAGAAATGCCTGGCCATACCATAATCTGCATAAAACTGCATATCGTTCTCCTGGTCTCCTCCATTCTCTTTGTCGTCCAAGCAAAAACTTAGTTCTTTCGTAAAGACAACATGGCTCCACTGTTCGTCGGTCCGATTTATTTGTTGTCGGGCAAATTGCTATCGCGGAAGCAATTTTGGACCATACAATGGTCTACCCGCTTCGGTAAATCTTCTCCTGTCAGTTCTTTTATTTACGTTAACTGACTTGGCAGGTCTTCTGTTAAAACTATGTATTGCATGATAACATCGAACGACATCACGGAGGGTAGAACGGGCTACTCCCAGAAATCGAGCAGCATACGCCTCTTCTGATAATGCTGTTGCTTTACCAATATTTGTGGCACTTAAGACCATCGTGTTTGATGCGAAACAATTTTAGAATCTTGAACTTATAAACGTTTACAAATTTATTGCATGGCGTCGTAAAAAAATTGAACGGAGCACTATACTCTATTTATTCAATAGATATAGTAATATAATCAATTAGGAGGAGTTTTACGCGCAGTATCTTATAGCGCAGAAGGTGGTTTTACAAAGTAATACACAATTTCAAGTTGTACCTTCAATATTGGATAAGTATCACCAATATCAATTCGTTATTTAAGTCGCGCGGGTTACTGTAGGAGTGTTTATTACTACATCTCTTGTATAAGAAGAGTATAGCAATGCAAGAGTGTCGTTATTTCATGTTATAGAAAATATAGGTTCATTTTCTACAGCGTTAGTCATTTCTACATTCACAGTTAGTATGCATAATCTTAAAAACATTAATTTGTAATACGAGGAGCGTTCAACTATAAGTGAGAATCTAGTTGCCTTGAGCACAGAAAACAATGGATGGAAACAAGCACTCTGGGTCATGTTCTGGCATATTCCAACTTGTCATTAGTAATAATTAACGCCTGAACGGTCCAGTGGTAAGAGGACCGGCCTTGCAATCGCATGGTCGTCGGTTCGAACCGCACTCGGGATTTTTCTCGGGAGTGGTCGGTATCGACTTCAGGCACCCTTCAGTGTTGGGGATAAAATACGACACTGCTTCCCCTTAAAACGGCGAGGAGGTTGGAAGTTGGAACACTTTACACACACTTAAATACACTCCCGCTCCTGAGGTCCTGACAGGACTCTCTGACTTAGGACCCCGTTGGGCAATCACCACAGATAAAAGAAAATCAAATTCTTCTCCTCTACGCTTGCCAATAATAAATTAGCATCTCAGAGAAAAAGTACCGTGTTTTGTTGCACAACACATAATCTTTAAATTTTTAGTGAATGAAAGTGTTTTACTGTCTGAAATCTTTACAAGACTTCAAGTCCAGTTAGAGGATGAATGTATGTCCAAGAAATGGGTGTTTGATTGGGCGAAAAAATTTCGAGAAGATCCAGAACCGCGTAGAAAACATATCCCATGTGAGACTACCGAAAACGTCCTTAACTCCAGACAATGTTGGGGCAATTGATCTATTTATTCGAGTTGATCGTTGGATAACTGTGAGGAAACTGTCAGAAGAAGTTGGCATAATTGTGGGGAGTCATTTGCTTTCATCATTGAAACAGTTTTTAAGTGGCCCTAACTTTACGGATAATAATGAACTCATTACAACTGTGCAAAACTGGATACGCACGCAACCAAAAACTTTCTTCGAAAATGGTATACGTAAGCTTGCAGAAATTCGTCGCATGTGTATTGTAGGCGAGAGAGACTACGTTGAAAAAAAAACACGCTTTTCTTTCATGGATAATAAAGACGTTCTAAACTCATGCTCAATCATATTGGAACGCTCCTCGTAGCTAGCATCAATGTATAAAAAACTGTAGTGTGGCGGATTTCAGGCCGGTTAATTTTTGTAATTCCGAAAATTTTATGAGTTGAATTAATTAAACCAACCTCTAAAATAAATAACCTGCTTTTTTAAAATTCCTCCTCGTAGTTGGCCGTGAATTGTTAGTTGTGAACCAGCCTTGATTGAAACTTAATAAATTGACGTATATCACAACCTCACTTTTCTTATTGAAGGAAATGTCGTAAACTTCAAAAAACAGTTTTATTAACAAATTTTATTCAAAATTCAAAGTAATAAAATCATAATAGGTGATCAAAATGTTCAGCATTTTTATCAGGACAGAGGCTTGGAATCTACGTAAAATTCATATTTCATAGGCCAGATCCATTGAGGCTAGTTCACAACTAAGAATTCAAGGCCAACTAGAAGAAATTTCAAGAAAGGCTATCCAATTGATTCATCCCATTTAACTAAATCTATATCTTTTATTCCATGTTGGAAATATTTTTCCTGAACACATCGTACACTAATGTAATTTATTTTTTTAGTTATGAAGAATTTACATTGCAGCCAACACCTGAAGCAAAAGAATTTTATGACGATGTGTATGATGCAATTGATACTAACATGTTCAACAGCTGCTTAATAAATAAGTTTAAAAATCTCGTCCAGTTTCATCAAGAACTCAAGTTACATTGTGCTGATTTGGAAGACTTTTTCTCGCCACTAATGTTGATATTTACTATGGTTTTTACAATGATCACTTTATTTTCGTTGTATTTTATGGTAAATGTAAGTTATCTTTCTTTTTTTTTTAATTTGGAATATTTTTGTTCACGAAAGTTGCTCAGCAAAATTCCACTGATTTGTGCAAGTGACAAGGTGTCACTAAATTCCTACACAATATAAACCGATTATAACACCGCACAACAAAATTGACCGTTTCATCTGTTGTATGAGCTGTTTGTTTTTATGTTGATTTTGAATAAAAAGAAGGCGCTGAGTCCAAAAACATCCTCAGTTTTTCGCCATCAGCTCAAAATAATGAAACATCGACATATTAGATTTTTTTTTTTGAAACTATTTCAATATTTTTATCAACTACGTTTCAATTAGTGAGTTTCTGTCAGTCTAGAGATATGCCGTTGACTCAGAGAAGATGTGTAAATAATCCGGAATATTGTTTGTTTCATTTATGGTGAACACATGTTTAAAGAAAATCGTCTCAAGATTTCGCAGTTTGTAAAACGAGCTTATTTGGAGTACTTTGGATTTCCCCTAGACACACAAAACAAGGATGTCCTAATTTAGTATCTAAAATTTGTGTTGAATCTTTGTGCTTATGGATCAACAAAGTGGATATACAAAATATTCGTGTTTTGTCTCTTTATGGGATAGTAGGCCTAAGAATGAACATTGGACTAGGAAAGGCTGACCTTTAAGAGAAGCTTTGATTCCTCATAAGCATAATGTTGTTAACGTTCCGTTAGTAACAAGAGATCGCATTATATTACCTCCCCTCCATATCAAGCTAGGATTAATGAAACAATATGTCAAGGCTTTGAATAAAAATGGGGAATGTTTTAATCCTTTGAAGCATTGGGTTTCGCTATGAAACCATCATTTCAAAAATTGATATCTACTTTCATAGTGGTTTTGGTGCGGTACCACAACGCCCAGTCATGTTGTTAGAGTCGCAACAGTCGACTTATCGGAAACACTATATGGTCAGTCTCGAATTATTAACTTGACAGAGGCATAGTTTTTACGACGTTGTCGAAATTCGCGTTCATTTTCGTGTTTCTCCACAGACGTGTTGAAAAGGTTGTGGCGTAGCAACATGCACGCATACCAAAATCTAACATATTCCCCGAACCAACCGCCATCCAGGTAATCCCGGGCCTTAATCCCCGAGCTGCACGCAGCGAGGCTATTAACGAGCGCACTAATGACCACATTAGGCGGACGGGTTCGGCGAAATTCCTGATGCAAGTGCACACTCCGGCACGTTCTAATGAAACGGATTAAACGTAGACTACAGGGTGTTCTTAGAACAAATCAGGAAGAGGTCCTATATAAACCGGCCGAGTACCCCCAGCACACCACTTCGAACCCTGCAACCGAACAGGCCAGAACGACGGCTCTTGCTACTGCTGCCGAATAGGCCAGAGCGCAAATCTTGCTACTGCTGCCGAATAGGCCAGAGCGCAAACCTTGTTACTGCTGCCGAATAGGCCAGAGCGCAAATCTTGCTACTGCTGCCGTATAGGCCAGAGCGCAGGTTCCTGCTCCCGTTGCTGAATCAGGACAAAAGTACCAGCTCTCGTGCCCCGAGGGACCACCAAGCTGGCACCGACACAGGCACCGCGTGGGCGGACGGAGGCGACCATCAAGAGTAGTCGTCACTGGAGACATCAGCATCGTCGAGAACTCCGTGACGCCTTGTCCGAAGCTTGCACTCCCCGAGCGGTGTCCCCTTTGCCGCCGTCACCGCAACGAGGACCCGCCACCGTACCGGAGATCAAAGGTTCCACTGGGTCATACTGACTAATCCCTCTGGCAGTACCTCCACCGGTGTACGACGAGGTATCACGCGCGCAGGTCCACCCGCTGGATCCACGTCTTCCCATGGTACAACGCGACTGCGCCAAGTTAGGAGAAGAGCAATACTATCGTCAGATAGAATTCTAATGTATATATATTATATGTAAACCGTTCCATTAATATAACTCTGCATTTATTGGAAGTTGTGTATTTTTCGGCATTACAAATCGGCTGGGCACGTGACATCAACGCACTGCGCCCCCACATTGGTGACCCCGACGTGATACCGACAAACAACATGTCACTCAACGACGAAACCCCAACCAACGCCGCCGCGACGGTTCCCAACACCACTGACGCAAACAACGGCGCGCCCAGAATCGAGAGGATCCAGATGAAAGTCCCACCGTTCTGGCAATCCGATCCGGAGGTTTGGTTCATCCAGCTTGAACACCACTTCGCACTCAGCCGGATCACGGGAGACGACACAGTTCAGTTATGTCGTCGCCAATCTAGACTCGAAAACGTTCACCGAAGTCCGCGACATCTTGGTAAACCCCCCGGTGACCGAACGTTACGAAAAGATCAAAACAGAGCTAATACGACGTATGAGTGCCAGCCAGGAGGAAAAGACCCGGCGCCTACTAGAACATGAGGACTTGGGAGACAAGAAGCCGTCACAATTCCTGCGTCACAATACAAACACTTGCCGGAAGTATAGTCCTGGATACATTACTGCGATCTATCTGGCTCGGACGCCTCGCACCCACCACGCAGGCAATACTCACCCCCCAGAGCCACACGAGTCTCGAAAACATCGCGCGCCTAGCAGATGCCATCGAGGAAGCCAACACCCACTACAAACCGCACTCGACCGTCACGGAAGTGTCACGAAATCAGGCGACATCACCCACAAGGGCCGCTAGTTGGCAGATCTCGTTCAACAAACTCGAAGAACAGACACACGCGCTGACACAAGAAGTCGCCTCGCTAGCACGAGAACCACGCCAGGACCAGGAAACGAGGCAACGGCCAAGGTCAAGATCCAGGGGTAGAAACCGCACACCCGAACCACCAAACAAACCCCGTTGTTGGTACCACCGCAGGTTTGGCAACCAAGCAAGAAAATGCCAGGCACCCTGCGATTTTCACACCAAACAACAATCGCAGGAAAACTCCCACGGCGGACACTGATGGCGACCAGAGATCCGCAACCACCCTCACGTCGCCTGTTCATCAACGAGAAAAACACCGGTCTGAACTTTCTGATCGACACAGGATCCGACTTGTGCGTGTTACCAAGGAAATTTTCGCGATAACATGGCCCGCTAACAACATACCAACTATACGCTGCAAACAACACTATCATCCGCACCTATGGTACTGAAACGATAAGCGTCGATTTTCAACTGCGGCGGAGTTTTCCATGGAAATTCGTCATAGGGGACGTATCCGCCCCCATCATCGGGATAGATTTCCTCGTACACTACAACTTGCTTGTGGACGCAAAATAGGGGAAGCTCATAGATGGAACGACCACCCTGGAATCAACCGGCCGCACCACGACGCAAAAATCCGCGCAAGTAAGTGCTGTAGACATCCGCGACACCTACCACACACTACTGGCCAAGTTCCCCGGCCTCACGCACCCGCGGGGAACCCCACCCACAGTGAAACATTCCACAAAACATCACATACGCACCACACCAGGACCACCTACAACCGGAAGACCCAGACGCCTGGCCCCGGACAAATTCAAGTTAGCCAAGGCGGAATTCGACACGATGCTGCAATTAGGAATCGCGAGGCCTTCCGGAAGCGCCTTGGCCGCACCACTACATTTGGTGAGCAAAAAGAATTCGGAGTGGAGACCATGCGGAGACTACCGAGCACTGAACGCACGTACAATACCCGACCGATACCCGGTGCCGCACATCGAAGATTTCGCTCAAGGGTTACACGGAAAAAGCATATATCCATAGACCTGATCAGAGCTTACAATCAAATACCAGTCGCACCGGAAGATATACCAAAAACCGCGATCACCACTCCATTCGGACTGTATGATTCGGACTGACTGAACGAACTGCTGAGAGGAAAAATCAAAGGCAACCAGCCACTCAACTGGACCCCCACCGCTCTCACCTCGTTCCAGGACTGCAAGAAGCACCTGGCCGAGGCAACGCTGCTCAACCACCCAAATCCAAACAGCGAGCTGGCCATCACCACAGACGCTTCAGATAACGTCATAGAAGGCGTGATACAGCAGCTTCACCAGCAAGAATGGCAACCATTGGCATTCTTTTCGAGAAAACTCAGCAACGCCGAAAGGAACTACTCAGCCTACGATCGAGAATTACTGGCAGTCTACGCAACAGTAAAACAATTCCGACATCTCCTAGAAGGACGTCATTTCACGATTTTCACCGATCATAAGCCTCTGACCTTCGCTTACAAACAAAAACTAGAGAAGTGCACGCCAAGACAGTTTCGGCATCTGGATTTCATCGGACAATTCACAACCAATATCCAGCATTGCCAGGAAAAAACAACGTCGTCGCCGACACACCCTGTCCAGGACAGAAGCAGTCACCCAGGGCATAGACTACGACGCACTAGCAAAAGATCAGCAAGTCGACAAAGAACTAACGCAGCTGCTGCAAAACAACACCACGAATCTAACACTCAAACCAATGCAGCTTCCAGGATCCACAAATTTACTATACTGCGACATATCCACGAACGCAGTACGGCCCTTTTGTCACACAAGCATTTCGGAAAACAGCTTTTACTAGCCTACACCAATTGTCACATCCCGGAATTAGAGCTTCAACGAAACTCCTCACCGGAAGATTCGTGTGGCCAAACATAAAAAAGGATTGCAAGGAATGGACCAAAATCCAGAAGACGTAGGAGACTGTATTTTAGAATTTATAAGTATTCCGTCAAAGTGTAAAAAAAATTGACGAATTTTCCAACTATTTAGTGGAAAATTATATACAAGAGCAGCGATGGGCACGAGAGGGGGAAATGATCCCCCACCACGCTAAGCAATAGGTGAGCACAGTATCGGGTGGTAGTCGGCGGAGTCGGCTTCGTTCCACAAAATATGAAATTGTAGACGGCCTAATCGTTTTAATGCTGTTCATGTTGAATTAATCCGAAAATTATTATAAATATTGTTTTTCAATTTTAAATGGTCTCGAACTTGTACGACACTGTTAAACGTTAATAAATCAACATGAACTAACTCGCTCGGCGTTCTCTGTTTTTGAGTTCGTTGATACGACTGAGTCAGTTACATGCCGGCGCTTTTATCTGAAACATCGGCTTCGTCGCAAATAATTGAAGGTGGGGGTCGAGCTTCCAGCGAGCTTGTGCCCATCGCTGTACAAGACGATGGACAATTTCCACCAGAAATGTGGACATGTTGCACGGCTTCCACCGAAATGACGACAAATGGTTGCGAATCATTTCACTCTAAATTTAATTCATTATCTTATTGTACTCACGCCAATTTGTTTTTATTTTAAGATGTATTAAAAAATATGCAAATAGATATATATCTAAAATTCAATAGCGGGACACATAACAAAAACAATAAATAACAAAAATTATAAAGAAAAACTTTTATATTTAGAAAATAATATTAAATTATGTAAACAAGGAAAAATTACCAAATTTAACTTTGTTCAAAGAGCAGCTTATCATTTTAAAAAATAAAATCATATGTCAAAAGAAATGTCTCAATACAATCTGTTTTATTACATAACAAAGTACCGTTGAGTAGCAACCACCAATGAAACTTTCATTTCCGTGATTACTAGCCATCATTACTCGGTCGTTAAATAATATACTAATATTCATACAGTAGAGCAAGCCTTCATAGGCTATTAAAATCGATGTGCTTTCGCTATCGAAAAGATGACAACAGACGAGCACGGTGTGAAAAATCCCACGTTGCAGACCTCAGAACAATTTCTTTTACGGAACTACGTTTCTTTTAAAGAAGAAAATGTATATGATTTTGTGTTTATGGACGAGACATGGATTTTTGGATGAGGCGCTTGCAAACGTAGTTGGCAAGATGAAAATCCAAGCTTCGTTAAAAATAGTGTCGGTGATGGAAAACGATACATTGTTGTGCATGCAGGCAAACGTGAGGGTTTTGTAAATGGTGCAGAATTAGTGTTTTCGTCAAAAAGTAAGAGCGCAGACTATCACGACTCGATGGATGCGGAAAATTTTACGAAGTGGCTTCAAGAAAAATTCTACCAAATTTAAAAAAGCTCTC
>OY284483.1:10428141-10812141 GCA_958336345.1 Dorcus parallelipipedus | reverse complement strand
AAGAAAGGGGAAATTTAGAATCGGTTGCGGGAACGAAAAATAGTTTTCCAGCCCGAATCTCTGAAAACAGAACTTCTTTGTTTGGCAAAATCCCACCAAGGAAGTAAAGTGAATCAAATTGATGAAATTATTGGAGCTGCTGGGCACGCAGTACTTCGACTTCCTCCATATATCATTGTCAGTTTAACCCAATTGAAAAGATATGGGGGATCTTTAAACAATATTACGACAGGCATATTGGATAACATGGATATAGAGATAAAAATGTGTTAAAAACATGGAGAGAATCCCTGGAAAATATTACTCCAGCAAAAAGGCGAAAAACCATAGAGCATTCAGAAAAAGACGTAATCAAATGGTAGGACCGTCAGAAACTTATAGATACGTTCGATTGCCCCAGTCTTATTATTTCAGACACCGATTCCAAGTCGGAATCAGAATGAAAAGATGAGGTGTACTTGTAATTTGATTATTTTGTGCATGTACGCAGGTAAAACTTAGAACACGTAATATAAAAATATAATTAGATTATCAAAGATTCATTACTATTAATTATTAAGAACATTCGATTTCAAATAATCATATTTTTGACTTTGATAATACTAATATTATTTACAGAACCAAACATAAACGTATGCGTAAAGTTATAGATATGTGCAAAAATTACAATGTGTGACAATTCTATTAATAAACGTCCTGATTTTTCTAACTTAAACGAATTTTTATAGCTTTCGTGATTCGCTTAATAATCAGAAATATCTATCAATTAAAAAAAGCAGGTCGGATATTTCCGACAAAAAATTCATTTTCCTCATAAAATTAGAAGATTTCAACTATTAATAATAATTTATACTCATAACAATTAAAGTGGAGTTATTCTAATTTTTTTTTATATTCCTACTTTGTTACGAAAAAAATTTATAGAAATATCATTTGCGCGAAAACAGATAAATTATAATAATTTCTTACGGTGACTGAAATCCGGTCGGAAGTCGGTGCTTTTACGTTACCCTTGGTGGAAACATCGTTGTCCGATTATCGAAAGACGATGTTTGCCACACAAATCTAGGCATTACTAGTATCTTTCTTCCTTTTCTAACTGATGTGACAAAAGGAGACATAACTGCGGTACACGACTTACGGCTATACGGAAACAGATTGTAATATTGCAAGCTGAGTGAGTGTTAGAATGAAACGTTAGTAAATTTGGTTGTCGTGGATAGTATTTCGTACTTTATTGCTTATGGGACTATCCCGGTGAGATAAAGTATAATTTCCTTGCAAGAAAAACAGGTTTATGTCTGTGGAACAGTACGTTCCAACCGGAAAAATTTTTCAAAAAATCTAAAGAACGACAAAGATCTGAATCGCGGTGACTACAATTGGGAGACTTACCAAGGCACATTGAGTTGCACCAAATGGAAGGACAAAAGGACAATTCAATTGCTCTCTTCGATCCATTCGCCCACTGATCAAGCAACAGTCAGCAAAAGAGAAAAAAATGGAAGTATGACGGAGGTCAATTGTCCACAAAGTGTGATAGATTATCGAAAGTATATGGGTGGAGTGGACAAAGCGTGTTGAAGTCATATTATGGCATTGATCAATAAGCTAAGAAATGATACTATCGCCTGTTTTGGCAGTTTCTGGATACAGCGGTTGTGAATGCATATATAATTTTCAGAAAAAAAAAAAAAAAACAAGTGCGAAATGAGTTTGAAAATACACATATCGTTGCGAGGCAATACTTAGTTTGATTGGGTCATCGGTGGCCAGAGGATCACCAGGAAGAGCTTCTCCTGGAGCACCGATTATTTCCCAATTCAAACCTTATGTGCCACTGGACGCACACAAGAATCAAGCTAAACATCTTCCACATGGAACATCGCGACGTTGTGCTCAATGTAGCATTGCTAAAACCCCACACAGTACAAAGTGGGATTATACTTGAACGCCCACAAAAATTGTTTCTTACAATACCACAAGTAATTTCTAATATGTTTTACTGCTCATGAATGTGATAACTTAGAATTTGTACGAAATGTTATGTATTGTCATATATTTTTTTTAAGATTATCGACACTGTGTCGCACTGTGGTGAGCACGAGTGATAATTAAACTATTTTTTTCAAAAAAATTCTAGCGATATATAATTTTATAACGCCTTAAGACCAGCCATATTAAATTTCATCGAGATACCAAGAAAATTTAAATTACGTGCTTCAAAGGGAAATACATTTGAAATACATTTCAAGGAAATTTCCAAGTTAAAGTTCTAAGAAGCTGAAAGCTGGTATCTTTGATGGTCCACAGATCAGGAAGCTTTTAAAAGATTAGAATTTTACAATTTCTATGAAGAGTGTTGAGAAAAACGCTTGGAATTGAAACTATTCTCAGTTGGTTGAAGACATGTTAACTAACTACCAACAGCTTGGTTGCAATACGAGCATCAAGGTTCACTTTCTCCATGGTCATCTAGGCCGTTTTCCTGAAAATTTTGGTGATTTAAGCGAGGAACAGGGAGAAAGGTTTCATCAGGACATTAGGGCTATGGAAGAACGCTCAAGGATGCTCATATGATGACTGACTATTGTTGGAATCTTCAAACGTGTTCTCAAAAGACTGTCTATGCTCGCCAATCTTATAAAAGAAAGATATTATCTGTTTAAATTTACTTAATAAAATGTTAAATTTCAAGATCTTGCTTTGCTTGATATTTCAGAAACTAGAGCTGTCGCAATAAAACTGATTTCAGTTTTTCAATGAAAGCCAATACTGTATTCAAAATCATAAATAATATTGGATGCAACAGAAATACTGTTGTGCGGTGCAATCTAACAGAGATGGATTTCTTTTTAACCTTTTAAATCACTACCTACATCCATCTCAGCAAAATGCTGAAAAACACACATTTTACACACAATTTTAACTCAGTTTTACTCGATAACGGCATAATTTCAAAAGTGACATAGTTTGTGACATATTACGTTTTCACTTCCACAGCTCTTCCTTTACCAAATATTTATTTGATGTTGATTTGATATTATTTATGAGGATTGTTTTTCTAGACTTTTTCTATTTTAGGCAAACGACAACTCTATACGTATCACATTTGGCGGTTACATCTTACTCATATTAGTAGCAGTTTTTTTAACTTGTTTCGTAGGACAACTACTTACAACTCAAGTATGTACATTTATAGGACGCCACATTTATAGGACTGTAACATTTGCTTTCCAAATTTTACTGATTCTAGAGTCAGCAACTCCAAAATGATATATATGAATTTCCCTGGTATTTATGCAGCGAACGCTTTAAGTCCAATTTTATGATCGTTCAAGTAGGAGTCAAAGAACCTATCGCCATTACAATAGGAAAATTTGCCAGTCTCAGTTTAAGTACTTCTCTATGGGTAAGCATATATACAGAATTCTTAAAAGTGATTCATAAGTCCAGTGACATCTGGAAAATTAAAAAAATTAACAGTTGTCACTTATTATAATCTCAATAGCCTAAAAGTGTGCAATTACACACCACGAACATCAACTTATTGATTTATTACTTACCGTAATTGTTTTCGCTATAGGAAAATTAGTTTTCAAAACAACTAGGATAAACTTTCAAATTGATGAACAACCAATGGAAGTGTAACAATTTCATAAATATATAACGCATAGATAACGCCTGCTAGGATTTATGAATCATATACAACAACTCTGTATTAATAACAAACTTTTTAAACAAAATAAATTTTTTTGGTAATAATACTGAAGAACAGACCGTAACGGCTTTACAATTAAGGATTTTGGCATAAAGCGAAATTCTAAACAGTAAACAATAACTTAAAGTCATGTAACATTTACTACAATTTTAAGAAAGAACAAAAATTAATACTTACAATAATACAGTTAAATTATTAAAGAGCATAATTTAGACAAATCTAAAATTTAAATGTAATTGAAGATTTCTTCAGAACGATATCGTACGACACAATGTAAAACAAATTCAAAATAACCTATTAATGACAAGAAACAGCATTTTGTAAATCAAACAAACCAGTTGTTAGTTTCCAATAATATAATTAATTAGCAAATAAATTAATGTTTTCTCACCCAAACCTTGGTACTGGATATAGAGAGACGGACGGATTTTCAGAGTTTGACAACACACTATGACATTCGGTGAATACTAATTACACCTTCGGACTCTGGGTGATGTTCATGACCACAGGACTTTTGGTTATGTGATACCTCTGCATGAAACCAGTCGTCTCTTATATGGTTTGTACCGGAAATTCCCATTACGAAACACTGCATGTGGGACACTTGTCCTATGAGTCGTCATGGTTTTCCTAAATCGCTCGCTCTTAGTCATGTTTGATTATTCTTGCATAATGCCGATCTCTTGGATGAATCACCTCGGCGACTGATGATGCAATATGCAGGTGATATTCTCTGAATGCAGTTTTAGTGCAAAGCCTTTGAAAAAGTGAGTTGTTTGATTGTCGCCGCGTAGGTGACGTTGTATCGAATTTAACTTATGCAATGACCTTAATGATTTACAAATTGCTGAAAGTGAATGTGTACGTAGATTTTTAAAATGTTCAATTGTAAAGCCGGTATGTTTCGCCTGTATATTAAAGTATTCGTGTACCTTCGTGTCTCGACTCTACAATTTGATTACTATGTACAATTTTTAGATATTAAGAACTGGTTTTTCGTATACTGCAATACTGCGTCAAGTTACGGAATGAAAACTGAAGGAGGCCATAGTAAAAAAAGAAACAAAGTCACCCTACAATGCACGTGACATACTTCTATGTTTTTTTCTTCATAAAATATACCAAATGCACATTGCAAAGGACATTCAAGAAGTTCTCTTAGAAGTTATATTTATAATAAGTAATAAAATAGGTTTGTTGTGCAAATAAAGCAAATAAATAAAAAGGTTGAAGGAGTACAGTTTCTTTTTAAAATAACATTGTCTTTTCTTATTAACAAGTGTGTTAATTTATTTATTTGAAAACTTGGTGAAAGAAATTGTTTTGAGATTTATTAAAAAATAGTTATTTATATACCGGGTAGAACATAAAAAACCTTTGGTGCTGTAACGTCTCTGCTGTAATCTCTATTGACGTCCATTGCTGCAAAACTTAGTTCTAAATCTTGATCTTGAATTTCGCGTGTGATTCTTTTGGGTTCTTTGTTTTTTGAAAGATCCAAAATTTCGTACATTTCAAGCCAGTCTTCCAAATTTATCGGCATTTGTAAGCAATCTGGTTCAATTATATCCACACAGTCCTCATTATTCATTTTAATCACAAAATGTGACAATTTATTGTCAATAATTTTAAAATTTTAATAATATGCTCACTTAGTCGTTTCGCAAATGTAGAATGTACCGTTAATACTGTTTAATGTGATTGCTTGATTTTTAAAATATTACATTAATTCCTTAAATTCTCGTTTCTTTTTCCATTCATGGATATGGTTGTTTACATTTTCATATTCAGAAAAAAAATCTCTATTAAAAAGAGTAAAAAATTAATAATAGTGCGTTTGAAAACAAAAAGTTGACTGTCATTTGTCAAAAACGGAACTCAAAAAAAAAGTTAAATCAATCCAAATTGTGGCATTTTCTAAGCGATTTTGTTTGACATATCATTTATTAAAATTGGATAAAAAGTAAGGAAGTTATAGCATCAAACGTTTTTCATATTCCACCCGGTATGTATTAAGGACGTGAAGTCTTTTTCACCTATTGCAACACAATAGGAGTACCTGGCGAGAGATATATCAAATTTATTTAAAATAACTATTGCACCAGCCAAGTGTGAAAATAGATGGAAGGTCTTGGAAAGGAACTACAAGAAGGTGGTGGATAACAATAATAAAACAGGTACATTTTCCATTTGATTCAAAAAATGCAGTTTCAATTTTATTGACATAAAGGTCACCAATAAGTGGAACCATTTTCAAAATTAATATATACAGTAGACCTCAGTTATTCGATCCGCTGCTTATAACGAACATTTCAAGTCCCGATATTTTTCTTTACATATTAATTATTATCACCATTTATTGCGAATATCCTGTACTTCAAGCGCCTTATAACTGAGGTCTACTGTATATAATCCATTCAGGATCTTTTGCAATCTAGTAGGCCGTTTTCTTTTAAATTAGATTATGGACCAGTTGTACAAAGGAGGTTTAAATTGACGTTCAACGGAACCAGGTTCAAAGTGAATAAAATCGCATCTTATTTTATTTATGAATGCATTGATTGCCATATGTCCTTAAGATCCTATGCGAATGTGTTTACTTTGAACCTGGTTTAGTTAAACTTGAGTTTAAACTTTGTCCAACTGGCCCTAAGATGAATTTTTTTTACAGGAAGAGGAAGGAAAGTATTTGAGTTTGAAGACGAATTTAATGAAATTTATGGCAAGGAATGTAACATAAGACCCACCATTCTTCTTTCTTCCAATGAAGAAATTTTTCCAAGCACTGTCTTTTTACCAACACTTGATGTACATGCTCCTGTAACAGAAGAGGAAGCCACTGTCGCTTGTAATATTGATGTGCCATCAACATCCCGCCCTCAAAAAAGAAAAAGTTGAAAACCTATTACGATGTGAAGGTGAAGAGAGATGAAGAAAAATTGGCCCTTCAAAAACAAGGACATGAACAAAGAGTCCGCCGTAATAATCTCTTAGAACAATTAATTAAAACAATGAAATCGTAAACTTGTGTAAAAGCGTATGTCTGGGGCTTATTGCACAAAGCAAATAATTTATAAATTGTAGCTTGTAACTTGTGTTATCTATACAAATGCATAGGTACGCAAATTACAAGTTACTATTTACAAATTATTTGCTTTGTGCAAGAGGCTCCTGGTTATTATGTAATATATTTTCTTTTCTATTTAAACAGAGAAAAATACTGTTCTGTTTTATTTATACCAAAGATGTAATGAAAGAATGATAATAAAAGTACACCTGTGTAGTTTCCTAATTTATTGTATAAAAGAGCAGCTACATAATTTCTGTAAGCATGACCTCCACATTCTGTTCTAATTCATGAAGCGGTTCATTTTCACCTACATCATTATTGTATTCCATAGCTACCAAGTCATCAACGTCATCTTCGAGTATGTTTGTATCAAGTGTTCAACTATGTAAGACACAGTAGGTTCTGATAAAATGGCAAATTAAGGACTGGCTTCTGAGCTTTAGATGATACAACTGCCGAAATTTTTGTTTCAATAATCCAAAAGTGTGTTCAATTAATATGCGACAGTGACTTAACTTGGAGTTAAAATTACTTTCTGTAGGACTCAAATTTCCATTGTCTCTATAAGGAGTTAGCAAGTTTCGTAAGCAAGGGTAAGCAGTATCCGCTAAAATTATTTTGTCTTGGCACTTCGCATGTAACGATTCAAAGAGTGGAGAGTTGTTGAACACTCGAAAATATCACGTATTCTTCGCTTGGAATCGCAAACAGCTTGAACCTGAAAAAAAAACGATTTCTTTACTGATTACTTTTTCAATATAAATACACTTACTTGTATGGAATAATATTTTTTCCTATTTAAGAAACTGTCGGAATCAGTTGTAGGTTTATCAATCCTCACATGAGTTCCGTCCAAACACCCTAAGACATCTGGAAATCCCATTTGGCGAAACTCTTCTAAAATTTCATTTTTTTCCATTATTGTTGGCCATGTTATGCACTCATTCGATTTGTAGCTTAGAAAATGTATAACATTTTCTATTATAATATTTAAAGTGCTTATAGCAATATTAAAGCGATCGCTCACATCTCGGTAAGAAGCTGCTTCATGTGTAGCATACCAGCTGAACACCCACATACATTTTCCAGCGTCCACTCTTCGAAATCCAGTATCTTTCTATAGAAAATAATCGCTACTTTCAAATTCTCTAGCAAGTTGCTTTAACAATTGTCTAGGAACCTTAAAATGTTCCACAAATTCTTTGTCTGTGTACAGAGGCACTATATTTCTGCATATAATTCATTTTTTTGATGGTGCTGCAGCACTTCTGGCAATATAACTTTTATAACATGTTCATCTTCAGAAGAACAATCTTCACTTGAATTTGAACTCATAAAAAGTGTCTAAAAATATGTTAGGGTCATTTTCATAACAGGGCTAAAAGGAAACTTTAAAGTCACTTTAGAAAAGGAAAACCAATATTTTTGTTAAGTTAAATTTAAAATTATTGTGTTTCCTATTCTTAAATTGACTTTAAATTGAAGACTCGTGGTCCGATTATAAAAACGGATCTTTTAAAGTTAAAGAGACACAGAAAAAATAGATTATTGTAATAATATCAACCTTAATCTTATAACTACATAATTATGAAATTATGAAGTACTTACCATCAATTGGGATGCATCCATTTGTAACAAGGCACACACACAGACTAATTCAGAATGAAGAGAAGCGGAGGCACTCGCTTGTATACCTCAAGAATAATTTACATGCAAAATAAATGTTAAAATACATCCGCAATTTATTTAGAAACTAGCATTAACGACCGCATAGGATATGCGCATGTGCGAACTCGGAATTCTGAATCAGTACCTGGTAAAAGGTAGGAACTGCCATAACTGTTCTAGGATGGTTCTGAACTAGTTCGAGAAATTAACCAAAACAGTGAATTCTTAGTTCGGAACTGATTCTGAACGAACCAAAACACTAAAAGCAAAATGCGCTTGCGCGAACCGTTCCAGAACAGTTCCCAGTCAGAACCAAAACAAAGCTATTAGCAACCAGCAAAGTCCAGAATTACCACCGACACCATCCACCTCACAGTCAAACAAACGAAGACGCTGCAAAAGAATGAAAGCAAGCGCTGACTCTCTTTTGGAACTTGTATCACAGAAACTTGACACTGCAGAAGAAGACCAGCATGACATTTTTGGAAAAAATGTTGCCGAAAAGTTAAGACACATAGAACCAACAATGAGAATTTTCGCTGAGAAAATAAGAAACGATGCTTTATTTGAAGCACAAATGGCATCGTTAAATAGGCGTGTTTATATTCATATCCCATCAGTTGCCAGTCATTTAAACACAGTTCCTTATAACGAATCATTTATAACAACTTACCACCAGCCAGTACAAATGCAGGCATCTCATCTCTCCAACTCCAATCAATCTAGTTTAGTTACCCATCAACGCAGAGAAATACTGATTTAAATTCAGAACAAGAGACGGTAAATTCCATTTCTCAATATTTTACATCTTACCTACATATGAACATGTGTTTTTTATATTGATAAATATTTAGGAATAGTTATTTATTTAAAATTTAAAGAAATGTTATTTTTTCGTTGTTTTCTTTTGTGGCGCACTGGTTACGATGATTATTTTCTTTTTTCCTATTAGTACTATTACTACAATACTTAGTCTGCAAGTATTATAACCCTATTTTGAGGTCACTATTTATTTATGATTATTTTAACTTTGTTGTTTTGCTACTTCAAGTTAACCGACATACTCCATACAAGATCATCCAAATGCAACTATCAGATTTTAAAAATTTTCAAGAATGTTCGTCACAGCTCACGTATAACCAAATTCCGTACACAAAAGTGTCACAACTCAGATTTACTAATTCAATGTTCGAAGCACAATATAAAATCACACATGAAACTTCCGAATTTAAATCTGTAAACCTCAAGCATTGCATGAAGAAAAGAAAAGAATGTGTTTTAACTACATTACCGTTACCAAAACCCATCAAAACAGCGAATATTTTACCACAAAACAAAGTAGATTCTATTTTGTCTATGTATCGATGGATGCCTTCAGTGGACAAGGAGTATTACAATGCTGTACTGCCAAAAAATAAATCAAACAATGCAAGCACTAGCCAAAAACAAAGAACAACTTAACTAACAGTTTCAATGTATCATTATCTTTTTTTCTTTTCCACATGTTTTGCCTTTGTTTATGTTAAATTATGAATCCAGAATAGCATTTTGTGATGTTTTCTTAATAAAATGTTATATTTCTAATGGATTTTTATTTCATTAGAGGAAAACAAAGTTCCATGTGTCACAACAAAATACTACTACTTTTTTCATAAATAACTTGGTTACTTTAGATAATTTTAAATGTCTTAACATACATTCTTAAAAGTTACATTTTTATTTTATTTTTTACTAGAATACCAGAACTGAGTTACTAATGTTTTAGTTTCCGCAACCATCAAAAAAGTTAATTGCGTTTTTCTCAAAATGACAAAACCGCACATGGAACCTTGTAATACCAAGCCGACGATATAACAAATAAATATGGAAACTATGACATACGACTTTTTTCCAAGGCTAACTCGAGGTATTTTTTTGTTGAACACTTGTTATAACACAAAGAGGACAATCATTTGACCGTTTCCTAACTGAACTTAAAAAAGCTGTTAAAACATGTGAATACCCAGATGAAGAGAATATGGTTCGTAATCGTGTAGTGTTAGTTTTATACGATAAATCAACGCAAGAAAGATTACTTCGTGAGCCAAATTTAGATATTCAGAAAGCCGTTAATTTCTGTAAAGCAGTTGAACCTAGTAAGAAGCAAACAAAAGCCATGCATGCAGAAAATACAGTTCATTCCGGTAAAAGTAAAACAGAAAAATAGGAAAAGCTATTGGTAGTTGTGGATATAAGTATGAACACAGAAAATGTCCTGCATATAAGAAGATGTGTGCCAAGTGTAATAAGAAGAATCACTTTGGAAAATGTGCAAATCAAGAGTAGAGAAGAAAGCCAGGGAAAAGAAAGTGGATCAAGTTGTACAAGAAAATGAAGAAGAAGAAAATGAATTTTTATCGACTCAGTGAGCAGTGAACAGCAAAGAATATATAACATAGAGTGTGTAGTTGCAAGAAATACAGGTAAATGGAAAAGTTGTAAACTTTAAATTATATACAGACGCAGAAATAATGTATTACCCTTAGACATTCTTCGCAATGCAGCGAATAATGTTAAAATAAGAAAGACAAACATTAACATTAATATCATATGGGATTTCTAACTTTAAGATAAGACTTTTAGATGCAATTAAACTAGAATGTATGTTCAGAAATGAAAATAAATTAGTAGAATTTGTTGTTGGGTCTTAAAGATTGTATTGAAATTAAATTAGTTAAACGTGTAGACACTTTGAAAGTTAAGTTTAATAATTTAGAAGGTCTTAAGCAGCAATATTGTTACGAAATTAATCGAAACAAGGGGCATAGCTTAAATTATATATACTGAATGCAATAAAAAAAAGCAACACCTTGAAGGAGTTGGAACTTTGTGGTCAATGTTTTAATTATATATTGGGGACATAATTGGTAACAATTGATAAAAATTTGGAGAAGAAACAAGAAAGAAAAAGAAAGAAAGTTTTAATAATGTGTTGGACCGCCTCGATTATATGTATACACATTCGTTTAGCCTCCGTGGCATGGAACGAATCAAGTGGTTGATGTCCTCTCGAGGGATCTCATCCCAAGCGATCTGCAGCTGGAGCCGGAGAGCTTCCAACGTCTGTGGGTGACGAATCAAATTATTGAGTCTTCTGCCTATCATGTCCCACACATGTTCAATAGGCGAGAGATCTTGACTCCTCGGAGGCCAAGGCATAACAGCTACATCGAATGTCTCCAGAAAATCTATGCCGTCTATGCCGCAGATGTTCAGGTGCGAAAGAGCGTATTCTGTTGTAAGCAGAACGAACAGATATTGGTCTACCAATATCTGCAAACCATTGGTTTGCAATTGTTCTCGTAAAAGACATTCTGTCTCCGATCTTGGCGCTCATTGGTTAGTCTGGGTCGTCCACTGCCTCTAGCTTTACCTGTTCTTTGATTTTCGATTCAAGCTTTCAAGTTCTAGCGATGGTAAACACATTTCTGCCCATAAGAGTTGCAATTGCACGAAACGACATTCCCATCTCGTGCAATCCAACAAGTCGCTCTCTATCAAACTGACTAAGTTGGACAAATCTTTGAACTCTTTGTACCCTAGACATAGTTGTGACTATGATGCATAAAACTAAGTCTAATTTAATGACATTTAACGACAAACAGTCCACTAGATTTAACAAAAACATTTTGCTGCTTTCATCGGCAAAATGGTCAAACAAGAGAAACTACCAATGCAAAACACACCAATTTTTTATCATTACTTGCCCACACGTACTTCTTCTTCCCTGTTAAGTTTTACCACGAAATTCCAACTCCTTCAAGGTGTTACTTTTTCTTATTGCTTTCAATATATTTTACATAAATTAATACAGTTAAACGATATTACACTTACAGCCCCACACAACTACCAGTGCTTACAGGCTCTGAGAACAATCGTTATATTTTGTTGGAAAGAAACTTCTAACAAAAAATTAATGAAACAAATTTTATTTTTCAAAATAATATCCTTTAATATAAACTTATTCAAACGATCAGGAGGAGTCTTGTAAATACTGACAGAGAAAATTTGGTTGTCTGCAATGCCAATTTTGCACCGCTTCTAATACCTACTCATTCGACATAAATTTCTTGCATCCTAAGTACCTGTTAAGAGGGCTAAACAGTTGATAGTCGCAGGGTGAAAGTCAGGGCTCTAAGGCTAGGTAAGATAACATTCTAATTTTTCCAGTTTTCTTGAGTTATGCGAACTATATGTGGACGGACATGCTGAGGAATAAAGATGCCTTTTCCATTTTTTAATAACTGAGTTACAGAGTTACAGATCTTACGATCCTTATATTAAAAGAATTAACTCATCAATTTCATTAATTCTACAGATGACTTTGACAAAGCATTAAAAAAGATCAAGCAAGCAGGGGAAATTTCTGACTTACTGTCAGCTGGATGAATTAAATGAAACAAAAAAGCGACATCGTAAGGTAGGCAGAAAACTGTCCTAGCTCGATAGTGATGATTGATGATGATGAGGAGGATACTTTACTTCCTCGATCTTCAGTCCTAAAAAGAACGAAAGAATTGAAAATTGGTAATTTATCTGGTTATGAACTGATTAATTATTTAGGTTATATATTTTTAGAATCAGATCAAAGAGATTGTATTTCTCAAGAAAAAATTATACATGCAGCAAAGTTAGGTACACCCGAGACTACACATATTCATCTTCAAATTAATTTGTTTCCTGTACATTATCAAGTTCATCTACAGATATAGGACGAGATGGTAAATTGAACTACACATCTTTCATCTGTATTTGTGCATTTATATTCTTAGGTTCGACACAAAGTTATCCTCAATGTTTTATATCAGCTAAAAGAGCGAAATCAGCAGATTTTAAATCACATAACAAAATGTAATGCATCATCTTGTGGTGCTTTACCAGAAATTTTAATCAAACTTCCTATGAAGACTGTGGAAGACATTGAATTACTTGAGAATCCCTTGTTAATTAAGAAAGATTTATTTGTTTTGGTAAGTTTGTTTACACCTAATTATGAATGAGATTTAAATATTACCATTTTAGAATGATTATTTATCCAATTTTGTGTAAAGATGGTGCTTCCCTTATAAATAATATATTAAGAAGATGCCTAACAAATGAGGTTGCATGTTCGTACAGTTTCAGGGGGAAAATTACGAAAAAGACTTTTTGTGTTTTGGTCCTAAAAACTGCGATTATTGGTAAGTATTAAACTTTGAAAAAGTTCAATAATATATTCACGTGTTAAGTTTGAATTTTAACATTGAAGCACATTCACTATTTCACAGTAAGGTGGTACATAGTTTCGGCCGATATTAGGATTTTAATAAAATATTTTCCTATTCCCATGCTGAAGTTGTAATTTCACATAATGATCACAATGCGTGAAGTCTACTTTGAGTCGCGATGCGTGCAGTGCAATGCACTGCCGGGTAAAAATTTTAATAGATTGCTGCACCTTTTACTTGAACGAATGGTTCTGTTTTGTAAAAACTGTCAGAACTTTGCTCATTTTTTAAATATAAGGTCGCAGAAAAAGTATAACGTGCAACACATGCTTGAAGACCTTTTTCACACACGTGGCCGTGACACGAGTCCTAGGGGCACATTCGTGTAAAAAAAAAACTTGAATTTGAAAATTGACATGAAATTAACGACATTCTGCATCTGTAGCCTTCACAACCTAGTAACTAGTAATTTACTTGATTCACGTAATGCACAATATTCTAAGTCAATGCTGGGCACGAGAGTCGTGGTGAGTCATCCCATCCACAAGTAATAACTGTAATTGGAATTAGCGCGAAACACTTGCGGAGAAGTATAAGGGGTGGTTGCCGTTGCTCGGCCCAGTTCTAAGTCATGTGAGTCATGTGAGTTGTTGCATTTGTGCACTTTAGAATTAATTTTAATAGACATTTAATGAAATTAAAGCAAGAGCAAATGGTGAATCAGGCCAATTAATGTCAAAAAAAAGAACGATCACGCTATGTTTTTTTAAAATTATATATTAGTTTGATAATTGTAAATACCTATTAAAGTAATTTAACCGTAGTATTAGTAGTAGTCTCCTTTTTGTTTTTGTTTGTTATTATTAGCATTAGTAGTAGTAGAAGTCATCCTTGTTTTTCCTTGTTATGGAAGGTTAACGCCTCTTTATGAATGGAGATGAAAAAATTTGCTTACAACAATTAATTTTCAAGTATGAAAAATTAATCGAAAATAAAAAAAAACTGATTGTGTCAACTCAAGTAAAAAGAAACAAGCTTACAAAAGAGTTTAATTCATTCCCAGAAAATACGGCTGTGAGTATAATATTTTTGAATTTATTGTTTTCAGTAATTATTTATATTTGCCCGCGACCACCGAAGCATTGAAGGCCGGAATTAGACGCTCTATCAATGAAATACCGCCACATATATACAATAATGTTATTGCAAATTTTGCCAAAATACTACATACATTTGGGTACGCTTAAGTATTTGTTTCAGAGACTAAGTCCGTTATCTCAGAGGTCAACTCCGGGATCAGACTTAATGGTTTGGATTTGGTTTACCGATAAGAAGTTGCGTAATGGGAAACAAATCTTGTCACGCGATGAATTTGCAAGTGCCGTTATTGTTGATGTTGTTAGTGGCTGTCGTGTTTCTGACGTCAATTATTTGTTATGTAATCGTCGTTCTCGTTATAACACAGATGTGCGTATTGGCCCCGTAAATATTGTTCGGTTAGTAACAGCTCGTGAGAGGGGGGGCATTAAGTTAGGATATAAAAGGGAGATATGGTTTCGCCAGGCACCACAGTTGAACTTTGTACACGTATTGAACCTGGAGGACGTAGAGTTGGACGTGAGATTGTTCAAAGGGTGCGAAGGTCTGCTTCTGTGTTCATACGAGTATCGATACCTGATTCGTATTTGAATTGTCGTGAAGATTTATTGTTAAATGTAAGTAGTAGTGTTAGTGTTACTTTAATTAGTTATTGTGTAGCGTTAGAACGTCATCATAAGAGTGATTTGTATAAGTACCATTTGCACGGTTATTTTAAATTTAATGAAGTAATTGATTATAATGAAATTAGATTATTGTTGGAAAGTGTTTATGAAACTGATTTAGATATTCAGAAGTGCAAATCTCGGCACAATGTGCTTAAATATATTACTAAGGAGGATAATGAGATATTGTTTAGCGGTGTTCGAGAGAGTGAGTTGTCGTTTTATTATCAGGCGTGGCAATGGTCGCGCCGCACGGAGGTATTTAATTTTACGGATCCGTTTGTCGTCGCACACTCAAATCGCTATCGCTTCTTGCAGTCCTTCTTCGTAGATTCGAAAAGGTGTAATGATGAATTTTGTGGTTTTGTAAGTCAAATGTATGTACCTGTGTACACATGTGCGCATGTGCCAGCAAAGCCATGGCGACCATTTACAAGATATTTTGTTTCATACATAATTCCCAAATGTATACATTATAAATCAATAAATATTTCAATACTTTGCTACAGAAAACCATGTTTTATTGAACTTTAAAATTTTGCGCTCTTATTGAAACACCCTTTACTACCACAGTCGCAGATGATGTTATGGCTGGGGTACTTTCTAGTGTTGACACCAAAATAAAGGACGTTGTAGATAGTGACTCTCTGACACTGACAACCACCGAGGGAACTATAAAAAAATGAACTACCTGTTCATAATAATGAAGGCGAAGAAAATAATACTTTCATGAGGTAGTTATTCTTTTCCAATATGAACACTATTTTAAAGTAGAGAATGTTTGCTTACGGTTTATCAGGTTCTTGCTTGCATATTTCTTTGTAAACAAAAATTCGTAATAATAATAATAATAATCATGGTTACACCTTCAAAACACTAGTCAGTGCATTAACCTTTAACTACTCGCTCTATTAACTAGCCTCCAACTCTCGCGCGGTTCTGTCAAACACACACTGATAAAGATGGCAGTACAATTACACATATTTTTACATAGAATATTGATGTGATTTTATATAGATTGACTAACTATTTGAATTTTACATAAAATTACATTTATTTTTCCTTAATTCTTGTAAAATGTTGTACATTTTACGTATTAATAGTAAACTCTAACTCAAAATTATGTTAATATGTAATTTTAATTTGAAAATATTGAATTATTTACACTAAACTATTGAAGTATGTGTATTTACAGAGAACGCGTGTAAATTTTCTTAATGATTATAAGTGTTGTGGTAAAATTACTAGAAATTACTGGAAAATATAGGTAAAATAAGATGCATTCTGTAAATTTACGTAGTTTCCCTGGTGAACACCACGGAAGATTACCAAGAATGTGTAAAAGTACTGAATAAAACATAACAATTTTACACTTCACTTCTAACAATTTTAAATTTATTAGGAAAATCATAGGTAACAAAAAACCAACGTTTTTCTTAGTAATTTTACAGAATAGTTTTTATCATTGCAGACTCATTTTTCGACGTTATTCTTACTTTTTGACACAAATTATGATTTCTTTCAGCGTGCAAACAATAATTTAAGGTTAGTGTTCAATTAGAAATATAAAAAGTTATAAACAATTACATTACTTCTGTGTCTCCTAGACACCGCGCGAGTAGTTAAAGGTTAACAAGATTTTTAAGGAATGTTTTATTTTTAATAGAAACGGAACCCATCTCCACCCAGGAACAGTGAAGCAACCAAGAGCTAAGTGCCGAGTCGAATGCCATGTCATCAATTTCTAGATCGGCACCAGTAAGAAAAACGAAAGCTGGAAAAACTATATTTCTAGAAATCTCGCAGTAGAGAGAGAATTAGAGATACGCCTTCAAAGGAATGAGGACACGAAGACAAATGAAAATGAATTCCATAATTTACATGTTCAAGAGCAACTCATGCGAATACGGCAAGAAAAAATTAAAGTGGAAGCTGAACTATTGAAGAAAAAATTTTTAGGAGAACAGTTACTTCAAGAGCAACTAAAAACTACGGAAATAAAGAAAAAATTAAATTTATTAGATTAAATAAAGTTTATTGGAAATTTTTGTCTTTAATATAGTAGTACTTAGTGAAAACAGTTTCTGAAATTTATTTTATTGTATTAAAGAACATAGCTGTCCCAAGACTAAAAGCATGTTGTAGGTCAGCAGCAGGATTTGGAGGAACAAAAAGATTTTGAAAATTTCAGAGCATTTTGTAGATATGGACACGCATCATCGTGTTAGATACTGAATGAAGAACACCTTGTTAAACAATATTTTGGAAAAAGGCACCCTGTTATATCTCTAGACTAAGGATTTTGACAATTTCCGCGAATACCAAATAAACTCCATTAAAGAAACGTTCAGTTGTCATACTTGCTGAACAGTAACCGTTTAGCTGACTGTTCAGCAACGATAAAAGCAGTGCATGATGATTGCAAAGCGTGGTGAGGGAAGAACACATAAAGGGGAAGGTATGACAAAGTTGAGAGACGAGTGTATCTGCTAGGCAACTTTGTTGGCAGATGAAAATGGAGATAAAGTAAAGAGTATAAGCAACGTTGTGATATCCTAGCTTGGTGCTATTGTGAAAGGAGAAATAGTCGATAGACAACTCCTGGGGACACTGAGTGTCTTATTTAGAAAGCATCGGAATTTCCAAGCATCTTAACACTTCGAATGGCGACGAAGTGATGATGACCGATTTGTTACATACTATTGTCTCAATAATAATGAACTAACGAAGCTTCTTGGGAACACTTTTCTTGAACAAGAAGTGAAACGAGTTTAATGAAGGTAGTGGATCTCTACATTGGATGTCATGTGGACATGGTATGTTTTGCATTATGTTCGCGTTTTTGGACAGGCTCTAGTATAAATTGTCGGCTTGGTAGTGCTCTCAAAAAGCAACGAATACTCATTGTTACAGGAGAAGGCAGTTTCTCCTTCCAGCCCTATGACAGAGTGGATGGCAAGAATATAGATGACTTCCTTAAGGGTGAACAAGCTAGTGAAAAAATCTTTTTTATGGAATAAGGTTATCTGTCTAATATTACGAACCATCATTCCATAATATCCTATCCAGGTGGAAGCTCCAAATGCAGGAATTATAACTGAGTTTGAACGTTTTTCATCTAGCGATTAGTGGAGGAAAACCCACCTGGAATATGCTAAAGAGAAGGACAATGCGCACGTATTATGAAATTCTTTAGCAACCACTTTTGAGAGGAAAAGTATGGTAAGGTACGGCCAGTCAATTAAATTTACGGAAAAAATTGCTAACTATGAAATATCAGGCAAACCGTGAAACTATGGTTTGATAAACCAACTACAGTTTGATAAATTAAAATTCACGGGGGCGAATCTAGAAGAAAACGGTATTGTTTGTGATCTATTATTAACGATGCCTGTAGAATATGACATTGTAGTGACGCTTTCTATAGAACAATCAACAAGTAGTTTCATTAAAAGTCGTCTGTTAGAGGAAGAAACGAAGCGCAAAAACAAATGAAAAATCGAAGACGGAAATTAAAAATCGACGTGAGTCATTCCACGTCAAATCGAACAAAATTAGATGAAACATAATCTTAAGATTGTCTGATTTTTCTCAAACGTTATTAAAGGATCTATGAGCATGGTAAAAGGTTTTATCTAGTAACCATGCCTACGGACTATGGAAGTCTGATACCGTGTAAAAAGTTAAACGCCTCATTGGCTGACATTTGTTGGCGGGCTGCAAATATTTACGACAAAGACGAGGATGAAGAATTGCTAGAACTCGAAAACACCATGGATGATCCCGCCGTTCAATGTAGTGATGACAGCATGGAAAACCATATAGACCACATAGACCTTTTCGGGTACTTTTCTGTTGAAAATTTTCACTTCAAAAAATGCTCTATTTTTTAAACTTCAGATCTCGATAAAACCCTTAAATAATCTAACATCGAAAAGTCCCATTAGATGTACTTTTGTTTCACCCCAAATTTACCATTTCCGTTGAGAAATCCTAATTCAGAATTTCTTTGTCGCACTATGTAATCTTTCTTTCAACAGTTAAGATTGTGGTATAAAAGTGATGAAATACGTGGCAATTTCAGATGTAACAAATAAACTCCAATTAGGTCGCACAAAAGCTGAAATGCTACTTATAAACGTATTAGGTCCAAAATCATGCCAACTAGTTCTACAACAGCTGCATAAGGTAAAAAAAATCTGTATGCAAACGGATGCTTCTAACAACAAAAATAGGAAATCTTGTCCATCATGTGTCAACTCGGTGGATATCATTAATCATGAAAGAATTATCAAAATATGGTATGCATAGTTATCGTATTTTTTAAGTCTACGTGGAAACCAATCTTTGAATCAAATGAAAAAATTATTGTGTATTACAGATGATGTAAAGTTGCGGAATTAAAAAAAAAGGATACACTCAAAACGCTGTGCACTTGAAATAATTTTCGTTTAAGTCAAAATAATTGTCAAAGTGACAGTTGACATTAATACGCCGCATTTACGTATTGCCTAAAACATGAAAATAATCAGACAAAGATCGATTTACACTACTCTAATATTGCAAAATATAGCCTAAAGACTTGTATGCTTCTTTAAATTCCGCAACTGTACGTGAATCTTAAGTTAAGTTCACATGCATTGCGGATACGCAAAATTTTTATTGCGGGTCGTTTCTAATTGGTTCAAAATTCAAAATGAACCAATTAGAAACGATCTGCAATAAAAATTTTGCGTATCCGCAATGCATGTGAACTTAGCTTTAGGATATTGCTACTTACCTGTAGGTCTACAAATTAGTGCGAGGTGACTAATATTTTTCCGCACCGGCTCGGCATAGCTCGTGCAGAAGGGAGGTTCGGCGTAACCCCAAAGCAAAAGGTGGGCAAAGTGATTAAAATAAAAAGCACGAGCTCAGCACACTTGTTTATATTTAACTTGCTCATAAATTCAATAACGACAACACAAAAACGAAAAGTAAATTAAATAAATAACACGTTAAATTTAACCCGTACCACAGATTTGCGCTTCGGTCACAATATACATAGCTTCAAACGGGCACAAAAATTATCGATATCAAACAGCGACGGGTAAATGGGAACAAACCCCGCAATAATTATAAATTGTAAATAAACAACACCGCGAATACAAGAGAAATAGGGTTAACCCGACTTTGGTAAAATCCAAAAATCCAGCGTCAATAGGTGCGTTTTATTGCATTCCACCTAGTAGTAAGGTGGAAGCGGAATTAACGTAACAATAAAACGGTCAGTGGAAATTCAGTTTTCTGCTATTGGGAACACTGATCTTTACTTTACAACACGTTAATACATAATCTGTAATTCAAGAAAGGCAAGTAGTAAAACAACAGTACGCGGAAAACAATTTTTTATAGTAATGGCAGAGGCAAATATTATAGAAATAGACGGAGCATTATATCGTTATAATGCCGCAAGTAAGTTAATTTTTAATTAATTACAGTAATTTTTCTCTGGTATTAAAGATAAAGCTAAATACAAAAAAAATTCACTTTTGTACCTAATTCACAGTTTGAGTGAACTCAAAACTTTTGGAGTAATGTTTAATAATTTTTTTAATATGTTATCCTTTTACAGATAAGGTCTATGAAAAAGTAGTTCTGGTACAACCGACTAGTTCAAACAGTGATGCCGTTATTGAAAATAACGAAGAGCCTGATGTTTTAAAGAAAAATGTATGGAATCATACTCAAACTCTGTTGTTACTAGAACAATATAAAGAGAGAAAGGATGAAGTTCCTAATCTTGAGAAAGGATGATTTTACTAATCCTCGTTATAAGAAATTTGAAATTCATAAAGATATTGCGAAGGTAATGTCCAAACATGGCCATAATTTTAGTCCTGAACAAGTGAATAACAGATTAAAAACACTAATAAGTAAATACAAATCCATTAAAGATCACAATTCAAAATCAGGAAACAATCCTAAATCATGGGAATATTTAGATATAATGGAAGATTGTTGCAGTGAAAGACCAGGTATAACTTTTAATGTAATTAATTTATACATTTTAATAAGACAATGTTTTTAGGTATAACAGCCACAGCTGCTTGTTCGAGTATTGCAGCAAATAACATGACTTCTCAAATATCTGTTAAAATTACTGAATCGGAAACAGGTTCATGCTCAAGTGTGAGTGATTCAGGAAGCCCAAAAAGAAAAATTACACGTAAATCGTCTCCACGTGTAGAAATGCTTAAATTTTTGAAGGATTATAGGAAAGACTCACAAGAGAGAGAGAAGAAAAGACTAGAATTAGCAGAGAAACAACATCAAGAAACACAACAACTTCTACAACAATTACTTAATTTAACAAAGAATACAGGCAAAAGAGAACAATGAAAAAATAAAAATTTTCATTTAAAGCAGCATACTAACTGAAGCCTTGAGCAACAATGACAATGTAAATAAACATGTTGATATACCCAGAAGGCAATGAGAATATGTATTTATTTTTTTGAGTTATTTTATTTTACATATTGTGCATTAATTTGTTGATGGCAGTGAGAAGAAATGCATTTATTTTGTTAAAATTATTTTATGTTAATGTTATACAGTGTGGTGATAAAGTAACGCACCAAGCGAAAAAACACCCTTAGCGTTGACTTTTTCGAAAAACGCTCGGACAGGTCGATTTTATTTTTAAAAAAGACATCTTTTACAACCAATTTTAATTTTATGTCAGTTACCACTTTTGTGCCGTGACGTCATCGACATTTTTTTTAAACGAAAACCTATTTTTTTTTAAATGTCATTTGAAAGCACCCATTTTTCTGAGTACAAAAATGTTAATGAATCACTAATGCATAAGAAAATTTTGAAGAAAAAAATTATTGAAAAATGGAGATGTATTTTTTAATCTTAATAAAATTTCAACCTAAAATAATATTTTCTTATAAAAACTTAACAAAACAACTTAATAAAATTACAATAAATATTCAAAATGTCCTCCACCAACCACTTGACAGTGACAGCTCGTGTGTAAACGCTATTAATTACTCTTGCGATAGTTTCACGGCTAATGTTTTTCATTTCTGCTCACCCGACTTAACTCCCCTAGATTTTTTTGTGGGGTTATCTAAAAGGTCGAGTTTACGTGAACAGACCTCAAAATTTCGAAGATTTACAAAACAAAATTAGGACGGAAATGAATAACATTAGCCGTGAAACCATCGCAAAAATAATTAACAGCGTTTACACACGAGCTGGTCACTGTCAAGTGGTTGGTAGAGGACATTTCCAACGTTTATTGTAATTTTATTAAGTTTTGTTATATTTTTACAAGAAAGTATTATTTTATGTTGAAATTTTATTCAGATTAATAATCACATTTCCATTTTTCAATAATTTTTTTCTTCAAAATTTTCCTATGCGTTGGTGATTCATTAACATTTTTGTACTCAGAAAAATGGGTGCTTTATAATGACATTTTCAAAAAAATAGGTTGTCATTTAAAAAAATGTCGATGACGTCACGGCGCAAAAGTGGTAACTGACATAAAATTAAAATTGGTTGTAAAAGATGTCTTTTTTAAAAATAAAATCGACCTGTCCGAGCGTTTTTCGAAAAAGTCAACGCTAAGGGTGTTTTTCTGCTTGGTGCGTTACTTTATCACCACACTGTATAAATGAAGAGATTATATACTATATTGGTTAAATAGTTTTTTAACACTGCACATTTGTATTTTGTTATAAAAAATAAAACTGAAAATATATACATACTGCAGTGATATTTACCTACGTCCAGAAGTTTATTCATCGTAAGCTGTTTCCGACAAACTTCGCATCTTATAAAAATATTCAAAATAAAAACATTCTTCAAATAATATTCCTCAAGTATACAAAATATCACAAATTCTTCATATAACTTCTTACAAATTACAACGATCTTCATCAAAATATGTCTTCTCACATCAAATCAAATGTCTCTGTTTTGTACAGCGACAAATTCCAAGTTAGCATCCTAGAAGACAATCTACCATTTTTGAATCTTGTGGATTGGATGGATTTTTCCACCTGGATGGAGCGGATACACGAGAACCGTCTAGGTCTGCAACATCCCCTCACAGCGAGACATTGGCCGATCCAGAGGAAAGGAAAAACATCTAAAAGAAATAAAAGATTAATTTACATGAAAGATGGTAGGAGATTTAGAGTAAAGGGTCATAAAATTCCAGACAAAGTAATAAATTATCAAAATTTATGTAACAAATATTTATACAGTTAGTTTAGTTAAATTAATACTTAGAATTTTGTTATAATTGTTATTAATCGTTAAAAAATAGAATTGAAATGTTAATAAAATGAAATACTTACTTAGTTTAGATTTAAGTTTGAAATATTTAAATTAATTGTCAGATTGACGTTTTGTGACAGGAACTGTCGGATTGAGTGAAGGATTTATAAATAACATGGAGGGGTTGATCACCTAAGAGAATCAACAAACCGAGGTGTAATGGAGAGGATATGTACACAAAACGTAAATCTTTCAATAGCGACCATAACATAAACAACATAAAAAAAATTTTGCTCTTATATTGAATATAACTTTTAAAAAATTTCATCTATTTCATTCATCTATAACTAATTATCAGAAGTTAATCCAGGGATTTTTCACTACGTAACATTGAAGTAAGTTTATTTTTGATTTGGAATAATTCTTTTGATTTAAAAAAAAATACACTACATATAACACGTCTTGTCATTCATAAATCACTTGAACTTTCAACACACATTTACAAAGAATTCTTATTATTATAGAAAAGTTATTGTTTTATTATTACGATAGGGCGTAACAGGTAGCAACACTTGGCAAATAAGGCTTTCTCTGTAACAATAATAAGAATTTCTAAATCAACATCACACTACATTTAAACTTCATAAAATTCTAAAGTATCAAAGGATTCTTATCGTTTGTTTCGCGATTGGGCGTAACAGGTAGCAACACTTGGCAAACGAGGGATTACTTGTATATCTTTAGGATTTTAAACATACGTTACAAAATTAAACATTTAAATTACTCACCAATTTATCTTCAAAGGAATTTTCTTCAAAATTACAATAAATAACTGGATTACAATTGACATTGAGAGTTCCCACCCTGAAATGTCACTTTGACATTAAAAAAAATAAAAATTCAAATCAGACTACTAGACTACGTAATTGTGTGGTGGATGTGGTGCAAAGATAAGATTAAAAGAGAAAATACACAAGTCCAATACTTACCACATCTGCATAAAAAGCAACACTACATAAAATGGCGCCCAACGTGGGGCTCACAATATAACAAATCCAGTTAAAAGAGGATAATTTCAAAATACAACGTTGAAAAGAAAAGGCCCACAATACCAAAACCCTGATAAACCAACGTGGGGCTCACAATATAAAAAATCCAGTTAAAAGAGGATAAGTTCAAAATACAACGCTGAAAAGAAAAGGCCCACAATACCAAAACCCTGATAAACCAACATGAGGCTCACAATATAAAAAATCCAAACAACGCAATAAAAAGCTCACAATATAAAAGGCCAAACAAACCAACGTAAAGTTTACAATCTAACGCTGAATTAAAGAAGGAAAGACTCACGAAATAAAGCTGAAAAACGTAGATTTCTCAATAACGTTGAAATAAAGAAAATTAAAAGAAGTCACAACACATAACTTAACTCATCATTAAATAAAGAATACCACATAAAATGGCGGAAAGAAAGACAAGAACAACAAGGACACAATCACAAGAGATGGATGTAATTTCAGAAGAACTAGAAATAGGAGAAAGGCAGAAAGAATCTAAAACATTAGTAGAAGAGACAAATAAAGATATTAAAAATATGCTGACAAAAATAATGGAACAAATGAAACAAAATAACATACAAACTCAAGAAAAAATTGAACAAAATAAAAATCAAATTCAAGAAAAAATTGAACAAAATAACAATCATATTCAAGAAAAGATTGAACAAAATAACATTAAAATGCAAGGAAAATTAGAGCAAAACAATCTCAAAATAGAAGAAAATAATAAGAAAATTCAAGAATATTTAATTCAAAACAAACTAGAAATAATTGAGCAAATAGATAAGAAAAATCAGGAAAATAAAAATGAAATGTGGAAGATTTTTGAAGAATTTAAAATAGAAATAAGAAATGAGATCAATAATAAAATAACTACTGACATAAAAAAAATGAGAGATGAAATAAAAGAAGATATGATAAATGTTGGTAAAATAATACAAAATGAAAATGCAGAAAACATTATGCAAATTGAACAATCATAGGATTCTTATCGTTTGTTTCGCGATTGGGCGTAACAGGTAGCAACACTTGGCAAACGAGGGATTACCTTTATTTCTTTAGAATTTTAGACATACATCACAAAATTAAACAATTAAATTACTCACCAATTTATCTTCAAAAGAATTTTCTTCAAAATTATAATAAATAACTGGATTACAATTGACATTGAGAGTTCCCACCCTGAAATGTCACTTTGACATTATAAAATAAAATTCATATCAGACTACTATACTACGTAATTGTGTAGTGGATGTGGTGTAAAGATTAAAATAAAAGAGAAAATACACAAGTTCAATACTTACCACATCTGCAAAGAACAGCAACACTACAATATGTTATCGAAACTTAGTTCAGTCATGTATTTGAAGTGATAAAGCTTTTAAATTATAGAAATTTTTATAGTAAAATATAATTTTATCATAAATTACTATATTAATTGAAATTCGAAACAAGAAAAAGCTTTAAAGAAAACTCCATATGTTGCACACTTTTTGAAAGACACTGTAAAAGCATAGGTAGTACCGAAAATATTTAGAGGGGGGGCCTCAAAATTGAAATGCACCTGGGACCTCTCAAGTGCTAAATCAGCACTGATGATAAACTTTATGGGTCCGTATCTTTTTAGGGTTGTTGGCATCAATTAGTGCTACAAGAGAAGAGCATTTGACTCCTAGGAAAAAATTGTTGTATAGAGAAGTGAGACTTGTGAAGAAGAGACTGTACAATATTCAAAACCAAATATTGAAGTGCAGGAGGCGGTTACGTTACGCCAAAGCAGCTGCTAAAACATCTCTTTTTCAAGAAATGGAATGCCAAATGGATCCAATTGTGGCAAGTTTTTTTAAGAGCCAATTACGCAGCAAAGGCAAAAAACCTAAGGGAAGAAGATTCACGTTTGATGACAAGGTTACATCCTTGGCACTGTTAAAAGAGAGCGGTAAAGCGTACAAAAGTCTTTCTCGAATGTTCTGCTTGCCATCACGAAGAACTCTAACGAATTTACTAAACAGAATACCGTTGACACCTGGTATTAACAAGACTGTGTTGGACAATATAAAGAGTAATGTATTGAGGATGAAAACAAATGAGAAATACTACGTACTGTTATTCGATGAGGTGTCTTTGGAGCGACATTTGCATTGGGATGCGAAACATGATTACGTTGTTGGCGTAGAGGATACAGGAGAAGAAAGAAATGAACGTATAGCAAATCACGCTTTGGTATTCATGATTCGAGGATTAGTTTGTAACTGGAAGCAGCCACTGATGTATTCCTTCTGTGATGCAACGACTAATACACCGACTTTAAAGGCGCTTATTAAGCGAGTTATTTGTCAGTTGCAGACTGTTGAACTGATGGTGCTCGCCACCGTCTGCGATCAAGGGAGAACAAATGCCGCTGCAATAAACTCTCTAATTAATGAGACTAAAGCTAAATACATGCGAAATAATTACTTTGAGGTAAACGAACAACGAATCATCCCATTATTTGATGCTCCTCACTTAATGAAAGGCATACCCAATAATATGCTTGTCCATGACTTGCAGTATGTAGATGAGGAAAACCACATTTGTCGAGGCAAATGGGATGATGTTGTAACAGCTTACAAAATCGACGCACCTTCAGGCAAACTCCGTTTGATGAGAAAACTCACCGATTTACACGTGATCCCTACAAAAATTAAAAAGTTGAAGGTTGCATACTGTACCCAGGTGTTTAGTCATCATGTTGCGTCCACCATCTTACGAATGAGCTTAGATAGTAAGTAAAAGTTCAGCATCAGTGGGCGTGTTTATACTATTCTTTGTTGTTTTTAGATGCTGCATCCATGGATGGCACATTGCAAATGCCACCTTCAGCTGTTCACACTGCTAAGCTGCTGAAGCTCTGGGATGATCTATTTGATAGTGATAGCATCAATGGCTCTACTACTCATGCTCCTCCGGGCAAGAAATATAAATGCATATGCAGCGAAAGATCTGGGCATATTCGGTACTGGAATGGAGCTATTAAAAAGTTGAAAGACATGTGCTTCATAGAAATTGACAAACAGTTAAAGAGAGAAACAAAAGCGATTCCACCCTCGTTGAAGAATTGGATCTTTACTCTTGAAAACTTTATTTACCTTGCACAAGTTCTCCATGATATAGGCTGCAAGCTAGTGCCAAGGAGAGTGAACCAAGATCCATTACAAAATTTTTTCGGAGTGCTAAGGCAACATGGGGAAGAAACGTAAATCCTTCGTGCAGTACATTTGAGCATTATTTTAAAACACTACTCGTCAGAAATTTTATTTCATCTGCTTCCATCGGCGGAAATTGTGAGGATGACGAGTGTGGGAGTTTGCTGGCATCCTTAAAAAACTACGTACTGCAGGATACTGACCGCTCTGTCGACCGAGGTGCAGAAGATGCTCTTTTTGTAACGGATCTTGTCACTTATGTGGATAATGTGGACACCAGATCTGTTGATGCAAATGCCCTTGGCTATGTAGTCGGTTATGTTGCTAAGTTCGCTCTCAAGTTTACAAAAAACTGCGCAGTTTGTAAAAACAATTTGACTGCGAACCCGTCACAATGCGACCAACACTCGTTTATTGCATTGCGAGAGTATGAAGGCTGTAATTTAGTATATTGCAATCTTGTTTTCTATAACATTTTACAAGAGATTTACCGTTTGGTGTTATACTTATTACCAATTATATTATTATAAAAAGAAATTGTATGCAACGTTATTAATGAATGTCAAATTATATGTATATATCAATTTTGAAAACATTTGTAAATATCATGATGATTTGATAAAAGACTTTATTTTAAAGAAATTTATTGTACTTCTTATTCATAATTATTTCTCGGGAGCAAATAAAATATTGGCAGGAAAAGAGAGCAGAGTATCTGATGATCCGTTATATAAGTGCTGCCAGGAAAAACAACAAAAGCAACTGCCAAAAAACAGGAGGATATAAGTTACAAAACGTTCTTCAAAATTCAGGAGTTTTTGTTTTGTAGCAATTAGGTGATTTCCTTTCGTTATGATTACAAAATTACCAATCAAGATTCGTTTCGTATGTCTGTTACATTTTCCTTTTATTATTTTTTTCATTTGCTTACAGTAGTAAGTTACAAATGTAAATGTATTACGTAATCGTTACTGTAATTTATGTATTGCTTGTTTTAATATTATTGGATTTTATTTTTACAAACTTCAAATAAAAGTCCTAATATTGTTTTATGTTCATTATTTGAAAAGACTGTTTAGTTTACAGGCGATGAATAGTACTCGTAAATAATTTGTGTTTCTTGTTGTTAGCTATTATCACTAACAACTGAGAAACAAAAATTATTTAATACTTTCAACATTAGTATTTACAATTACGTTGCCTGCTTTTGAAATTCCCGGTTGGTGTATAGTTGCCGACAGTTTGGTAGGTGGCGCTCAACGCAGTCTTATTTTCCTATCGTTTGATACCTATCTATATAAGAGTTGTCTATGTTCTAAACTCTATCCCCTACAACTACCGCATTAGAATCGTCATAATCAGCTGTGGCGGAGTGGGTGGAAATGACTGCTTCGTCAGAAAACACCTAGGCAATCTCTCCGTTTCCTGGCGCCTTATATATACTGAGCCGACCTCCCATTTACCGTTGGAGAACCTCGACCCTCCTCCATTGAGTTAGCCGTGGGCACCCAGATGTTATATACCGTTTCAGCTGCGTCTTTTGCACGCCTTAAACTTCCAGTTTTATTTAGACTACCTCCTAGAAGCCGTGAATAGGTAGCAATGTGACTTTTAAATTATTATCATTGCCTCCATCCAATGCAGATAAAGAACGTGTATGTATTTAGCCAGGTAAACTTGGTAAAAAATAAAACAAGAAACGGATTTAACCGTAAAACTTTGGAATCTATTTTAACAGTTCGTTTTGGATTACAGCGTTTTAAAACGGAGCAGGACGATACACCGCCGGACGATTCAATGCCACGGGGACGATTCGCCGCCGGGACGATTCGTCGCCGAGACGATTGACCGCCAGGCGCGATAATATTAATGCATTTTCAATAGGTTAAACTAAGATGATATGTTGAATTGTGTTCATATATTTCAGTATTTGGGTATTTCATTTTATTATACAACTTAAGTTTGGGAAAGTACCGACTAGAACCACAGATTAACATAACTACACAGATGTTACCTTGTAACGTTGACGCCGTTTAATAGGTTGCATCGTAAGCGGGAATTTTAAATATCTGTCTACACTGTGATCGTAAATGATTGAACGTCCTTGAAAAAGTAAATACCCAGAGGTGATCAAAACTACTTTCCACCTAGGGAATTTTCGCATTCCAGATCAGCTGGCAATCACTAACGTTCGTGTATGGTTTGTTTATATTTGAGTTCTCTACGATTTACAGTTTAAATCAGTACATATTGCGGTGATATTTAGTTATCACATAAGGAAAGTGTAAATAAATTGTAAATAAATTGAAATAAAACAAAAAGGGAAATATTTACAAACGAAAGTCACGATTCAAAATTTGTATACAAAAATTCAAAATTAGAGTCGAGCAATAAAAGTAAAAGCAAAAAATGAAAGTAACATGCAGAATACCGAAGGTGAGGTCCAAGTATATGTGTCTTCCGAAGACAATAAGTGGTTGGAGGACAGGATACATCAATCGTTGTGGGAAGAATTCTGCGAGGTGATGGACAGGCATCACACAAAGACAAAAGGGCCATCCCCAGAAAGATTTTGGCCTGTCAAGGAACAAACGTCCAAAAGGAGAAGACGTCTGGTGTATTTGCAGGACGGTCGTCGAGTAAGATTGAATGCTGCAAAGATCCAGAACGTTTAAGTTGACTACGAGCAACTCATGCGGCAAAACCTAAAAACAACAAGTTTAGTGCGTGAGTTAGTGAACAACAAGTGTTGAAAGGCCTGTTAAGTTTTTAAAAAGAGTGCAATGCGGCAAGAGAGTTAATTTTAGTTATGTTTATAAGTTTGTATATAAAATGTTAGATTAGGAAATTTTGAAATGTTTAATTTTAAGTTCCACAAGGAAATTACTTACGTTAATGTCAATCAAAGCACGAAGATGATTAGATTAATTTAAGCTACTTACCTGTTGAATTTGTATGAAAAAGTTAAGATTTTTCCAAATTTATTTTGTGCGTAAAAGGTAAACATGTCACTAACGTAAGTGCAGCAAATGTTCCAACTAGGGACGGAAACTTAAGAAAAGTTGTAACTAGAATTTTTAAGGGGCGACGCACGCGTAATTCATTTCGGACATGTCCGGACACGATTCAGAAAAACAGGTGGGAAGTTGTTGATTTGCACGCGAGAGAAGGATAATTCATCGTCGAATGCTCGAAAAGATCAGATCGTCGTACGCATTTAAAAATTCAATTTGCAAAATTTAATTTATTTATCTGTAAATTTAGTACAAAACAATTTTTAAATGTTTCCTGATTATAAAATAAACTATTTCATTGTCATTAAAATTAATTTAAACTTAAAATTTCTTATTAATTCTATTTAAAACAATTTTAAAAATAAATCAGAACATTAAACTACAAAATAATTTACATTGGCTAGAATGTAAGTTCGCCAAATGTTAAATTATTTAAAACAAAAGTCTGCAAGAGAATTTTAAAACAATTTTCTTTAAAACATCGGGAAGCAGAAGCATGCAAACAAGGCAATCACATAAAACGACAAATTGATTAAATTAAGATCAAAATTAATTTAAAAACAAAAGAAAAATTCTCTGGGTTTTAAAACAAAAATTCATTATTCATCACGATTGCCCGACATGAATCCTGACAATGAATAGAACCTGGGAAAAATGAGCTAGAACAGGTATAGTAAATTGTTGATTAAAAAGAAAACCTAACAAGCCAAACAAAAAATTCTCGATTCTTCCAAACAATTCTACACATCTCCGAATTCCTCGAGTTCACACCAACTTATTGGCTCACAACGTGGGGCCAATCCACCAACAAAATTTTGATTCTTCCGAACTCCTCCATTACACAACAATATGTAAGTATTTTTGAATACAATTATTCAGTTAACTTTGTTTTATAAGTAAGTAAAGTGCTTTGCGTTTCGATTTATGATTAATGTTACACAATTTTTAAGTTAAAATTACATGTTATGAATTTTACGTTTGAACACGATAAGTTTCTGCTGAAGGCATATTTTAGAAATGGAGAGCATGATGAGAACAGGCGTTGGCAGTATTCGATGCGTGCTTGCTTTAACGAATTTAGAATTTCCTGGTCTTGAAATTATGTACGGAGATGTCTTTAATCAACATGTTCGGCGATTAGTAGCACGTTTTCGTGAAACTGGTGGTTTGAGTAAGGGAAAATCAAAAGGCAGACCTTCGATTCGTACTGAAGAAATTGCAGAAAACTTAGAGCAACGTCTTGAAGCAAGTCTGACTAAAAGTTTACGACAACTTGCATGTCAAGCAGATATTTATGACAATAGTATGTAGAGTATTGAATACAAAGGATTTAATTTATTAGGTCTTTCTTATAAATCATGCCAGAAAGCGTTGAAGAAGAAACTCCACATGCACGCTTATAAAATGAGCGTAGTTCAAGAGTTGCTGCCTCCAGATTTACCAAGTCGAGTAAATTATTGTGTCTGGTTTAATCACCACCTTAACAATAATGACTTGCTAGATTTAACATTCTTCAGTGACGCTATGGTTTCACCTCTCGGGTTATGTTAATTCGCAAAATTATCGCATATGGTCCACCGAAATCCACATATTTATCGAGAAACTACCTTACATCCCATAAAAGTAGGTGTATGGATTGGCTTATCTCGACGAAGGACAATAGGGCCTATTTTTTTCCATGACACTGTTAATGTTGTAAATTATCGGAAACAAATTTTGGAACCATTCTTAAATTAATTGCACGATGATGAGTTACAAAAAGAATACTTTCAACAGGATAATGCACCAGCACACACATCACATGCTACAATTAATTTTCTTCAAGAATTTTATGGAGAGCGATTAGTATCACAAAACCTATGGCCTCCGAGATCGCCAGATTTAACACCCTTAGATTTCTTTTTATGTGGGTAATTAAAAAATATAGTGTACAGAAATCGTTTACATACTTTAGATGAATTGCAAGAAGCCATAATAGAAGCAGTGAACAGTATTAATTTACAAACAATTCATAACGTTTTTGAAAACATGAAAGTCAGAATAAATTTATTTTTACAAGAACGCGGTGGACATTTTCAGCACCTGCTTTAATTGCAACAATTTAAAATTTTGCTTAATTAAATTACATGACATCACATTATATAATCTGTATCTCTAAATATAAAAACTTTAATACCAGAGGTAGCAGAATTAAAAAAATTTGCAAGATGTGATCTTTCATCTCTTTTAGAAAGGAATGAATACACATTCTTTTTTGATATGTATGAAAAGTTTTAAACTCTTTAAAGTACGGAAAGTTGTCAAAAATAAATAATATTTTATAAACCGAAAGACGACAGTAGTTGAAACAAACTCATAAAAAATGTAAATTAAATAATCAAAGGGAAAAATATGAATCAGAAATTCATATATTGAATGCAATGACATAACCAATGAAGTAGAAAAATGGTTGGCAAACACTTAACAATAATTCTTGCCAAGAACTACATCAAAAATGAATGAATTAGTAAAGAATGAAGCGGAAGAAGCTTTAAAACAATAGAAAAAGTAGAGGTAGCAATAGATCCTCAGAATTATAACGTAAAAATTAAATGCTCTTTTTGTGAATTTTTGAAAAAAGTGGATGTATAAGTTGATTATATCTGTACTAATTTAGGAAAATACGCTATTAATTCATTTTCAGATCTTTTGTAAAAGTGGTGTTTTTACTATAAACTTTTCAAATGCAAAAATTAAACGACCCCTTGCAATTTATTTGCGTTATCGATATTGGCAATCCTATAGCAGTACCGCAATACTGATACGCCTTGCAGGCAATATTAGCAGTATAACCAATATTACTGGCAGTATTGACAATACTTCGGAATTATTGACAATACTTCAGCATTACTGACAATATTGGCAATTTAACTTAAAGTACTGCCAATTTTGGCAATCACTGTACGTTTTTTCAACAGTGGTTGACCCCTCGGTTCAAGCAAACTAGTTCGTTCGCCAACTAAACGAAATCCGTACGCTGGATTCGTATGTTAGTCATTTAATTCAAACGAACTAGTTCGTTCGCGACTGCCGAACGAATCTTCTAGTCCATTCGAATAATTAGTTCAAACGAACTATAGTCTATTCACGTTAAGAATACAGCCCGGTAAAGGTTCGTCGAACTTTTCGACCAATTACAAGGCTGGAAATCAGAGTCACGTTTACAGAGAAACAATAATCTGTCGGTTTACTCAGATGGGGGTTGTTATTTTTAGTGTAAAAGGTTGGCAGTAACTCTCATCTGTCATTTAGTGTGCTTTGTGGTCGGTTGTGTTTAAATTGCTTTTTTTACGATTTCGAGTTTTTTATCACAAAAAAAATAGTTCCTTTCAGGACTGATTGTTTATATAGTTCTCATATTTTATGTGCTTCACATTACATATTGCAGTGATATTTACCTACGTCCAGAAGTTTATTCATCGTATGCTGTTTCCGACAAACTTCGCATCTTATAAAAATATCCAAAATAAAACATTCTTCACATAATATTCCTCAAGTATACAAAATACCATAAATTCTTCATATAACTTCCTACAAATTTCAACGATCTTCAGCAAAATATGTCTTCTTACATCAAATCAAATAAGTCTCTGTATTGTACAGCGACAAGTTCCAAGTTAGCATCCTGGAAGACAATTTACCATTTTTGAATCATGTGGATTGGATGGATTTTTCCACCTGGATGGAGCGTATACACGGGAACCGTCTAGGTCTGCAACATCCTCTCACAGCGAGGTATTGGCCGATCCAGAGGAAAGGAAGAACATCTAAAAGAAATAAAAGATTAATTTATATGAAAGATGGTAGGAGATTTAGAATAAAAGGTCATAAAATTCCAGACAAAGTAATAAATTATCAAAATTTATGTAGCAAACATTTACAAAGTTAGTTTAGTTAAATTAATATTTAGAATTTTGTTATAATTGTTATTAATCGTTAAAAATAGAGTTGAAATGTTAATAAAATGAAATATACTTACTTAGTTTAGATTTAAGTTTGAAATATTTAAATTAATTGTCAGATTGACGTTTTGTGTGACAGGAACTGTCGGATTGAGTGAAGTATTTATAAATAACATGGAGGGGTTGATCATCTAAGAGAATAAAAAAACCGAGGTGTAATGGAGAGGATATGTACACAAAACGTAAATCTTTCAATAGCAACCATAATATAAACAACATAAAAAATTTTGCTCTTATAATTGAATTAAAAATATAACTTTGAAAATTTCAATCTATTTCATTCATTAATAACTTATTATCAGAAATTTATCCAGGGATGTTTCACTACGTAACATTGAAGTAAGTTTATTTTTGATTTGGAAAATTTCTTTTGATTTTAAAAAATACACTACATATAACACATCTTGTCATTCATCAATCACTTGAACTATCAACACACATTTACAAAGAATTCTTATTATTATAGAAGAGTTATTGTTTGTTTCGCGATTGGGCGTAACAGGTAGCAACACTTGGCAAATAAGGCTCTCTCTGTAACAATAATAAGAATTTCTAAATCAACATCACACTACATATAAACTTCATAAAATTCTAAAGTATCAAAGGATTCTTATCGTTTGTTTCGCGATTGAGCGTAACAGGTAGCAACACTTGGCAAACGAGGGATTACTTGTATTTCTTTAGGATTTTAGACATACATTACAAAATTAAACATTTAAATTACTCACCAATTTATCTTCAAAGGAATTTTCTTCAAAATTATAATAAATAACTGGATTACAATTGACATTGAGAGTTCCCACCCTGAAATGTCACTTTGACATTATAAAATAAAATTTCAAATCAGACTACTAGACTACGTAATTGTGTGGTGGATGTGGTGCAAAGATTAAAATAAAAGAGAAAATACACAAGTCTAATACTTACCACATCTGCATAAAAAGCAACACTACAATATGTCCAGATTTACTTGTTGTTTAATTACTTCCCTTTATTATGATATATTTTTAGTATGGCTGAACAAGAGGCGCCTGGCCCTTCAAAGAATCCCTCCGGGAAGCATATTCGAAGTGGGCAAAGGCTTATGGTGTACAATTTGCACTTAAAATTTATAGAGGCAAATTGTAAAACGGCTGCTGTTAAGTTGACTTCACAACAAGTAGGCATCAGTGAGAAGACTGTCTGGACCATCGTCAAAGACATCGAATCCGGTGGAATATCGAAATAACCTCCGAAGAAACGTAAACGCCAAACAAGGTATGACAAATTGGATGAAACACAGAAAAAGTCCATAAGACGCTACCACCACTATTTTTGCAAGAAGTAATCGAATATACTGGCCTCTATTAACGTTTTAAGTAACTACTATTAACACAAAAGGTATGTCCGAGAGTTGGTTTGGGTCCAGTTTATCGATCCTTAGGAAAGTAGTGTTAAGAAATTCAGACAATATATATTATAGTTTTTGACAGTTTTACCTAACACAATATCTTATTCTACAGAAGAGTTTCACAAGTTTTATGTTCATTCTTAGAAATTACATCTATTGAGGAATATTTTCCATTAGTTTTGGTAAGTGTATATTTGAAATTATAGGTTATAACGAATTATTTTTACATTTATGTCGCGTTTCCTAAATCGTACCGCAACTCAGGTTCCAAAATCGTACCGGTACGATTTAGGTACTATATATAGTATTAGGCTATAATGAACATTTCAATTAAAATTAATTTCTTACGTACTTTAATTTCTAGTCGAAAATGGCCAAGAGAGAATATGGAAAATGGTCTGCATAAGATATGAAAAACGCTTTAGCTGAATACAAAAATGGCGGTATAAGTTTAAATGCTTGCTGTCGTAAATATGAAATTCCTAAACCCACTTTCAAACGACACTTGGAGGGAAAAGTGAAGAGAGGAGAAGTAAGTCCAATAGCAAAGAAAAGATGTGTTAATGGTAGGGAAACCGTACTTTCTGGTACAGTAGAAGAAGACTTAGTTAAGCACATTCTGAAATTTGAAGAATGTCTATTTGGGCTTACGCCGACCAATGTCAGAAAACTTGCATATGATATAATTGAAGCAAATCCTCATCTTCCAAATCGATTTAACAGAGAAAAGAAAATGGCTGGAAAGAAATGGTATTATTCATGTTTATCGAGACACCCAAATCTAAGACTCCGTCAAGCCGAAAATGTTTCCATTGCTCGTTGCAAAGGATTTAATAGGGAAAATGTATATGGTTTCTTTGATATCTTGGAAAGGTTAGTCGATGAAAACAGTATTGATGCACTGCACATTTACAATGTTGATAAATCTGGTTTTTCAACTGTGCAGAAGAAATCACCTAGAGTTTTAGCACAGCGGGGAAAACATCAAGTAGGATTTTTGTCAAGTGGTGAAAGAGGAATTAATACTACTATTGTATGTTGCTGTAATGCATTGGGAAATTATGTACCTCCTATGATTATATTCAAACGACAAAGAATGCACCCTGCCTTGCAGAAAGGAGCGTTTCCTGGTAGTTTGGTTGAAATTAGCGAATCCGGTTATATCAATTCAGAACTTTTCGTGAAGTGGCTTCGTCACTTCATTGATTATGTGAAACCGTCTAATGAGTCTAAAGTGATACTTTTACTAGACGGTCACACTACTCACTCCAAGAATCTAGAAGCAATAGTTTTAGCAAAAGGATAATGGAGTTTTACTGCTTCAGCTTCCTGACTGCAACCACTTGGTGTGGGTATTTTTAAGTCTATGGAGTCAAATTACCTCCAAGCTATGACCAAATGGCTTCGTAGTAATCCTGGCCAAAAGTCACGCAGTTTGAAGTTAGCTAATTACTTACGGAAGCTTATGTCCAGGCAGCAACAATATATAATGCAATGAATGGCTTTCGTGCTGCTGGTGTGTGGCCAGTAGACAGGGCAGTTTTTTCTGATGCAGATTTTGTGGCAAGTGAGAATTTAATTGAATTGGTAACAAACGAAGAAGCTCAAGTAATAGCAGAACACATAGTTGCAAATAAAGAAGCTGAAGAACTAGTAGGAAACACAGAACTGAATGAAAATGGAAATATACAGGAACCTCAGCCTTCAACCAGTCGATTAACTGTTCCAATCAGTAAAGTAAGCCCATTACCTAAACCAACAACTAAAAAATATGATACACGTTTAAAAAAAGGCGCTCAAAAAGCAGAAGTATTAACTTCTAGTACCTACAAAAATACCCTACTAATGGCAAAATAACAACGAATTTTAAAAGAATTTAAGAAAAAGAAAGCTGCAAATAAAAAGAGTGAGATCTCTGAGAAGATGAAGTCGAAACAAGAAAGACAAAATACAAAGAAACGGTTATTTTCAGAAGAAAACACTTCTTCACAGGTGGTTATCGAAGTAAGAGAGGAGGAGTGGTTTTGTTTTATTTGCGAAGAGACCTTCGTTGAAGATATGTTAAAATGTGTTATATGTAACCACTGGGCACATGAAAAGTGTGCAGGAATACCCAAGTGCAAAAAAACCTACACGTGTGAAATTTGCAAATAACTTCCTACTTTTTTATTTTCTAGGAGTGTTTATTTTTTTTTAAATATGTTTTTGTTAATTATGTTAACGACTTTTTTTTGTTTATTAATAAAAATTTTAATAAATCTTCTCTATCCATAATGGGTCCGTGTATTTTACGTAGAGGTACGATTTAGGAACCTGGTAGTACGATTTAGGAGACTCGAACCCTAAATCGTACCGCTTGCAGACTTTCAAAAAATGATGCATAAATCTAAAAAGTATTACTTAAAAATTACCAAAAAAATGTTCCATGTAAAAAAAATATCCCTGCTAGCGTCTTGTAATATTCAGTTGTAGGTATATTCAATTATCTTTGGAAATGAAAAATAAAAACTAAGAAGTGGTACGATTTTGGCGACTTTACCCTACATTCTTTTTTCTTGAGAAACGAGTTACCAACTTGCACAAAAGTACTGACGGTAAATATGCTTTTTTCATTCCAGTTTGTAATTCAATACAAATATAACTTTGTAGGTTATAAATGATGACGATTCTACCACAAATAAAACGAACAACCTTATGGAAAACCCTAAAGAACTTAGGATTTAAATGGGAGAAACGTGGTCGAAATAATATGTTGACGGAACGACCAGAAATTATCTTGTGGAGACGTCGTTACTTGACTAGCATTAGAAAATTTAGAGCGGAAGGAAAAAAAATATATTATTGTGACGAAACGTGGGTTAATGCTGGCCATACTACTGCAAAAGTATAGAAGGACACAACTGTTGTTAGTGCAAGACAAGCATTCAATGAAGGCCTCTCTACCGGCTCTAGAGATCCATCTGGAAAAGGAAAACGTTTAATCGTGTTACACATTGGCAGTGAAACAGGTTTTGTTGACGGGGGTCTTCTCTTATTTGAATCAAGAAAAACGGGAGACTATCATGAAGATATGAATAGTACAGTATTCTCCAATTGGATGCAAAATATACTATCGCATCTTGCACCTGATAGCGTAATTGTCATGGACAGTGCACCGTACCATTTGGTTAAAACTGAAAAGTGCCCTACTGCTTCTTGGACGAAGAGTGCATTGACTGAGTGGCTTATGACGAAAGGTATTCAAGTTGACGGAAAACATTTGAAAATTGAAATTCTGGATCTTGCCAAGCAGTATACAAGTACACACCCTATCAATTACGAAATCGATGAAATGGTTTCCAAGACTGGTCGAACAATATTACGATTACCCCCGTATCACTGCAATCTCAATCCAATCGAACTGGTGTGGGCTCAAGTTAAACATCATGTTGCCACAAATAATAAAACATATAAGCTAGCTGATGTAAAGGCGTTGTTGCTTGAAGGAGTGGAGATAATAAATGCAGATGCTTGAGGTAATTGTGTTAAACATGCAATTGCAGAAGAGCAGAAAATGTATGATCTGGACAATATAGTGGAAGATATGACTGAGAATCTGAGATTTAATGTGAATACAGGGTTGTCATCTGATTCATCAACGACTGATTCAGATTCTGATTGTGCGCCTTTGTTTTAAATAAATGTGCGTGGGTTTTAACAGGCTTATCCTGGAAAATATCGTTAACATAAAGATCGTTCGTGACAGATTATCGGTCACAAGTATTGTAACGATAAAGTAAACGAGTTTCCTCGAAAACGTTATTCTCTAACAGGGACCAGTCGAATTAGTCCTTGAAGTGGTGAGCGAACGACAAACAGATATTTTGTAATTAGTTCTTGCCATATGTAAAAAGTGATTGTAGAACAAATTCATGAAATTGAAAATTACTCATTTGTGTTATTCTCTCTGCTAATGTCTTGAAAGATCTATTAAAATTTTTCAAAAAACAAAATGTGTTTCTTCTTCCGTGTATTCCCATTCTAACCCAACTGTTTTACATATGTATATGACCATAATACATGTGATGATCGAGCACCAGTAATTGCACAATATTAAAAAACAACGTAAACTTTATTAATTATTTATCAAGACGAATCCATTTTGACAGCTGGTTACATAACCTATTTGTTACCAACATAATTTTAGATTAACACAATTACCATGCATAGTTATCATTTTAAATTTAGATGTTTATTTCAAGATAACGAATTTTTTTCCTCCAGCCAGAGAGAGATTTGAACCGGTTCCTCGACGTTCGTGAGGCGTCCACCTAAGCCGCTCGGCCGTTCAGTCAGTTGTTCGTATCTGTTCGATATGTGTAATATTAACGACGCGCGCGGTGAATGATATCCTTTTTCGAACTCGTTCGTGAACCGTCCACCTAAGCCGCCGCTCGACCGTTGGGATCAATTGCTCGTATCAGTTCGAGATGTGTAATAAGATGAACGCGTGGGCGGTTTCAGGAATGTTAATACTTGTCGAGACGTGTTAGCAGATAGCAACACTCGCGACCTTAGAGCAGCGAGATAAAGAAAAACGAATCAAGGTCGAATCGCACGCGATTAATCGAGAATGAAATTTAGCAAACGGAAGTCGTTTCAGTACACATCATGAATCAAATTTTCTTTCAAACCGTTTTAGGAATCACTATACTACTTAACTGTTTCAAACTGAACATAAAATTGCAAACGCGCTGTAAATATCTGAGAAACGAAAACTGTGAAGCAATTAATTTGCTAAATTTCATTCTCGGTTAATCGAATGTGAAGATTTGGTTGATTCGTTTTCTAATACAATTTTTTTTTAAACTCCATATACGTTTTCGGTTTAGACATCTTATGCATTAAATACCACCGCGACATTAATTATAATTTTTTACCTGGCGCACTTCCACATGCTAAAGTCGAAGAAGAGGATTTAAATTCCCCACGCACTAGAGTTATCATACGTAACTCAAAAACGTTTATGCAACGAAACGTAAACAATGAGTCAGATGAATAAAACGAAGCATATGCTTTTACTTCAAAATAATTTATTGTATCTTACTACATTGCTGTCAACACAAAATAATGTTGTTTATTTACTTAGAAATTTGCAATTTCTTACACAAATATTCACACAAATAATGACCAAATTCTAAACGATTTTCTAAATACAATTCAAGCCCGTCCAAATCATTACACTAACACTCAACGTTAAAGTTATCTTTTCTAACACCTAATCATGCCAATCCTCCGAAACCACTCGTAGCTGTAATAATCATCATATTTTTCATTCGTAGATGGTTCCAAGTCAATGAAATCTCCTTGATCTCTAATGCTTTGAATCTCTGCTAACAAACGAAGTTTAGTTTGAGATATTTTCACCTTCGCATACGTTTAGAAACTGAAGAAAATAATGTGTTTCCATTAACTTTTATTCCTGGTAAGATTTCATTGATAATAACTTGAATTTATCTTTGAGATTTTCTAAACTGTTTAACAGAATAAATTACAGCGAAACGATAATCATTTATTAAACAGAAGTGCATCAGTTCGCTCCCTCCTACGCAACCTCAGAGTATTTAGTGCAAAAGAAACATTTTCAAAATTTAGAGACGGTTGTCCTCTACATCATTCTCTGATAGCGAGATAGCAGTTTGTTATAGTTATTGTAAGACGAATCAAGGTTGAAGCGTGCGCGATTAAGCGCTATGGGTCTGACTTTTTTCTTTTTCATATAGAATGCACACCATTATTAAACTAATGTGTGTTTTATGTAATCGCTTGTTGTAAGCTTGGAATGATAGTATTCATCCAGAGAAAATCTGCTAACGGAACAGAATTTATCATCAAGTATGATATTAAATTGCGAACAATTAATATTTTATCTGTCTCAACAATACCATTTTGTTCATTTGCGTGATACCTAGAATCTAAAGTGTCCTTGCGTTGAAGTTAATTACAGTCAAACCTCCATAACTCGAATCTCAAGGAACTGGAAAATTATTTTGAGTTATAGAAATTCCGAGTTAGAGACTGAGATTAGTATGCAGGAACATCAATAAATTTTAAATTACAGAAAATTTGACTTACAGAAAATTTTAAGTTGTGAATGTTCGAGTTATGGAGTTGTGACTGTATTTTAAAAGTTAAAGCTATAATACTTTTTATAACTTCTTTATTAATATTATCTCTAGGGTTTATTTACAGAAGTATAGATAGTTCATATCATATTTTTCATATACACCTCAACGCTTCCTCTGATTAAACTGCTTTTGTTTATGTTAAGATAGTAGTCTGATTTTATCTGCTTCCACAAAGCCGTTTTGTTTATACATACGAGGTTACTGCGTTTAATAGAAATATCTTTGAGCAATGTTCTCACCAATATAATTAATTTCATAAACATTTCTATAATTATCGATTGATATATGTTTTTAATTATTAAAAATTATTCAGTGTTTAAAAGGGACGAATAATGATTATTTATTAATCGACACTTGCTGATAAATTTCATGCTGATAGATGTAAAAAATCTTAATGATTTATTTTCAAAATCATGTATATTAATTCTATAAACATTTCTACAATTATTGAAAGATATATGTTTTTTAATTATTAAAAATTATTTAATGTTCAAAAGGAATGAATAAGAGTTATTTATTAATCGACACTTGCTGATAAATTTTATGGTGATAGATGTAAAAATCTTGATGATTGATTTTCAAAATCATATATTAATTCTACATTTCTATAATTATCGATTGATATATGTTTTTAATTATTAAAAATTATTCAGTGTTTAAAAGGGACGAATAATGATTATTTATTAATCGACACTTGCTGATAAATTTCATGCTGATAGATGTAAAAAATCTTAATGATTGATTTTCAAAATCATGTATATTAATTCTATAAACATTTCTACAATTATTGAAAGATATATGTTTTTTAATTATTAAAAATTATTTAATGTTCAAAAGGAATGAATAAGAGTTATTTATTAATCGACACTTGCTGATAAATTTTATGGTGATAGATGTAAAAATCTTGATGATTGATTTTCAAAATCATATATTAATTCTATAAACTTAAAAAACTATGTGTGTGTGTTAATTCCATAAACATTTCTACAAATATTGAAAACATATTATATTATTTATATTTGTTTTCAAGGTAAGTTAAATGATATATATAGTTAATGGCTTATTGCAGTTTCTTTGGTAGGGATCTGCATTTTTGTCAGACTGAATCATTTATCACAGGTTAATAATTAGTTGAATGCTTTCATTCAAGAATTTACGTTTTAAACTCTGGCAACATCGCTTAAGATTCTTATAATATATTTACGAATTATCAACATAATCAGTTATTTCGCAACATGGAACGTAAGAGTAACCACATATATGTTCAAGTGAATATTGTTTAATATTTTTTTTCCTGTTTCAGAAAGACACTTAATAATACAGGAGCTGAGACGGAGGCTGCCTCCCCCTATGAATGTAAGTTTTATATATACACATATTTGCTTTCTTTAATTATTTTACTTTATTTCAGAACTATTTCATAGCAGGTTGGGAGGGGCAGCCTCCCTCAAATTATTATATATCCTTTGCATATCAATCAAAAATGATATTTGCTCTCCTAGATGGAGAGCAAATATACGCTATTATGTGAGTTTTAATCTTTTTATTTTCTATCTGATAAATTACTAATATACATTTTTCTTATAGTTCTCCCCCAACCCCGGGAATGGAGGGGGTATTAAGCATTCATCCACCCCAATGAATCTTAATGTAAGCATAAGTTTCTTTACTATGTTCTTGTTTTCAATTAATTTATTTTTTAAATTTTATTTCAACTTGCTTTTCAAATTTTTAACTTTACCTTAACCTTGTTCTTGTTTTTGAAGGGTAAATTACTAATGTACATTTTTCTTACAGCACCCCCTCCATTCCTGGGATAGGATTCTAATGTAAGCATAAGTTTCTTTATCTTGTTCACGTTTTCAATTAATTTATTTTTTATTTTCAAATTTTTATAATACCTTGTAATATCTTTACCATGTTTTTTATTTTCATTAAATTTATTTCAACTCGCTTTTCAATTTAAATCAATGAATTTATTTTATATTTCTATACATGTAATACCTTGTTCTTGTTTTCAATGAATTTATTTCAACTCGCTTTTCAATTTTAACCTTCATTTTATATTTTTATACTTGTAATATATTGTTCTTGTTTTTGGAGGGTAAATTACTAATGTACATTTTTCTTGCAGCACCCCCTCTCCTGGGAACAGGATCCTAATGTAAGCATAAGTTTCTTTACTTTGTTTTTGTTTTCAATTAATTTATTTTTTAAATTTTATAATACCTTGTTTTTGTTTTCAATGAATTTATTTTTAACCTTCATTTTATATTTCTATACATGTAATACCTTGTTCTTGTTTTCAATGAATTTATTTTTAACCTTCATTTTATATTTCTATATATGTAATACCTTGTTCTTGTTTTCAATGAATTTATTTTTAACTTTAATTTTTGACTTGTAATACTTGTAATACTTATAATATCTTGTTTTTGTTTTAAATGAATTTATTTCAACTCGCTTTTAAAATTTTTATAATACCTTGTTCTTGTATTCAACGAAATTATTTTCAAGTAATTTATTTTAACTTCAATTTTTATACTTGTTCTTGTTTTCAATTAATTAATTTAATACTTGTAATATCTTCTTGTTTTTTTCTTTGATATTTCAACTTTTTAATTAATTTTATAACATATTAAAACTTATATAATTTGTTACAGGATATAATAAAGGAGATTTTTTTTTATATATGCATTATATGTATATTTCACCTAATCCTATCCTACTCAGAGTAAATTAATTTACACACAACCATTTTAATACTTTTAATTTATTATTGAAATTAAAAGAAATTTAAAAAAATCACATGCTATATGGGGTGTTTCATAATAGGTTGAGAAAGTGAAATCTTAAATTTTGCTTTATTTTTTCTACTAACTGAACAGATTTCACATTTTATTAACTGCTTTGTTTATATTCTAAATAAATTATTTTAATTTTTTTTTAATTCTTTCATTTTTCAATAATAATCAATGAAAGGTATAGTAAAACAGCTTATTAGATTTCATTATGTCATTATTTCACTCAATAAAACTTTCTTCAGATAGCAGTACCTGAGACAACAACAGAGCACCGATGACGCGACTACTGAGAATTGATATCAAGGTTTGATATCAAGGATAGTTTCTTATGCAAATTTTAATTCGAGTTTAATAAGCTTGAATTTAATTGGATGTTTAATTTTCATTAAAATCATGATGTTGGTAATCATCTATCATTCTGTCTACATCTCTTATGTATGCATGTATTTTTTCAATAATTATTAAGGCAAGTTCAATGATACATATCATCTATATCTTAGCATTCTATTCTGAAGGATTGCGTCAACAGTAACCAAAAGCTTAAGACTTTTTCTTTATCAAGAATTAATTAAATGAATATCCATCTCGGTGAAGCTTATACTTTAGGGGACTTTATACTTCGAGCGATTCTTCGGTATACTGGTAAAAACAGGTGCAGTTTATAAAATAACAGGTAAATCAGGTAACAGTTTATAAAATAACAGATAGCAGTTTATAAAATAACAGATAAAACAGATAGCAGTTTATAGATGTGACAGATAGCAGTATAATAGCACATCTATTGATTTAAGTTCCTATTTAATTTTACGTAAGGGTTTAAACAGACTATTATGTTATGTATTAAAAGCAATTTAATCAGTTGAGATGTGGAAGCATATAAGATAAGTACTATCTATACCAGATACGTTTTTTAAAAGTGCATACATTCCCTAAATCTGATTGTCTGTATTCTTGGTTAGTTGATAATACTGATAGACTAATAGAATCTAACGCTGTCATCTATCTTGAGGTATCTTTTTATATTTACTATATCATGTAACTTAATAATTATTTCCATATACAGTATGTCCCCAGATTGAGTTTCCATGAAAATTGTTATTCAATGTATTCCCCAATGCTCCTCTTCGCACTTTTCTATCATATACAATCGAACCTCCATAACTCGAATCTCAAGGGACTGGAAAATTATTTTGAGTTATAGAAATTTTGAGTTAATGAAAGAGATTTCAGTTATACACAATGTGCAGGGACATCAGTAAATTTCGACTTATAGAATGTTTCGAGGTTTGAGTTATGGAGGTGCCACTGTATCTAAATTTACCTGTTTTAATGATATGTTATTATTTATTTATGGTTATGATAACGGCTCTGCACTTACCTTATGTTAACCTTAACATCACTCTGTTTGTCTCTATTTATTATCCACTAATACTGTTACCTTACAGTTTTTCTAATAACAGATCTTACAGTGTGATACACATACATACACATTTTTGCTATTGATCTATTCATACGCTTTCATCTTCATTAAAAATATAGCATCTGTTATTAGAAAAGCTGTATATAATTTTGTTTTAGGAATCAAACAGTTTTAACATTTTCATAAGATCAATTTTCGGACACATTGCAGCAGCAGATTTATATATGGTTTTAAATTTAAAAACATGCTTACTTTACTCTCAAAATTGTCTAACTTCAAATTATATTTAGAATTATTGTCTTAAAGAGTGATCACACTGGTTCCGATATCAAAAATTAATTTAAAAACAACTTCATATTAACAAATGTATAGGGTTACAATAGGATCGTAATGAACTGGAGTATACTGCCTTTTATAAACTGGTACCTGTTTTTATCTGTTTTACCTGTTATTTTATAAACTGTTCTGAAACTGCTATCTGTTTTACTAGTACATCGAAAAAATTTATAATTTATTGAGACAGTTTATTTTGAATTGTTATATGATTATCGGTTCCAGTCTGTCTCAACACCCCACCTCAACACCGCATTTGTTTACTAAAGGCTGGTTTATACAACAAGAATAAGAAATAAGGTTTAAGGCGTAACGCTTAAGATAAAAGTTAATCTTACGGGTCCGTGTGTTTGCGTTTATAAACTGAATAAGGAATAAGGTATACCACGTAAGATAACAAAAGCTGGTTAACATTGAACTTTTAGACCTCATTCTTAGGCAATATATCATGCGCGCATGCATACAAAGCATTGCTTTCTAAAATTATTTATAAAAAATATTACTATTTAGTTTTACCTGCTAATTTCTAAAACCACTTATTTTGTATGTTTATTTTTCACGAAATAACCGGTATACCCAACTCACGATTTTGACGATTGACAATAACAAACCTAACCACGCATGCGTGCTTTGGAGGAACACTAAATTTTATTGGTCAGTTTTAAAACATATCTCATTCTTATTCTGTTGAATAAACACATATTGTCCATATGTAAATCAATTTAAAAAAAATCAATTTAAAAACAACTTCATATTAACAAATGTATTCATTCAGAACATAATGAATGAATACATTTGTTAATATGAAGTTGTTTTTTAATTGATTTTTGATATCGGAGCCAGTGTGACCACCGTTTAAGACGATAATTCTAAATATATAGGGTCACAGTAGGATTGTAATGAACTGGAGTATACTGCCTTTTATAAACTGGTACCTGTTTATACCTGTTATTTTACAAACTGCTACCTGTTTTACCTGTTATTTTATAAACTGCTCAGAAACTGCTATCTGTTTTACCAGTACATAGAAAAAATTTACAATTTATCGAGACAGTTTATTTTGAATTGTTATATGATTATCGGTTCCAGTCTGTCTCCACACCCCACCTCAACACCACATTTGTTTACTAACCTACTATAATATGAAGCCCTCTCAACTGCTCGTAACTACTGCTATGATCCCGGTCACGTGGTGCATGATACAGTTGTATAGTTCCCTACTTTTGCTATATAGCAACCTAGTAGCTTTTCTATTGATTGAAAATTTGAATGGGAAAACTTAATATTGAATGATTTGTGGTAACCTAATCTAAGCTTGCTTTCCCTCCATAATAAATTATATAAATAATGTTAAGAAGTTGTTCAAGTATACATTAGGTAATGGAAATATAAACTTTTTATTATTTCAATTCAGGTTAATTAATGTTACTGTTAACAAGAAAAAAAAAAATGTACTAATTTATGTTTGATTACAAAAACACTATTCTATTATGATTCCAAGGTAAGCTGCTTTCTTTATTAATGCAGTAACGCGAATTATTCCATTCGTAATCGGACACAATAGTATCTTCATGACACAAACTGACGAACCATAATTTAGGATTTTGCAGGTTCACTTTCAATCTTGTTAAATGAACTGCAGGTTTCTCTTCTAAACTTTTCAGCAACGGCTTCTTTATGTTGCTCTCATACCATTCAACTAAATTATCATCTTGCGAGAGGAATGATGTTTTCGTTAAATAATAGTAAGTTTCACCATCCTCATGTATACAAAACATTTCTGCAGAAATCTTGATTGATCCCTGAGCATTTGGAAGCATTGTTGATAATTCTGCATGAAACACTTGGAAGCAAGCATCGAAAAATTGTTCTTGGTTACATTGAAACATCGGTGTTATGAAAGATGATATCATGAAATTGTTTGGCCACAATATTGGATCCAAATTTATGAATGATTCATCTTCTTGTTCTTCATATTCTTCTTCCTGCTGCTCGGGCATAGATCTTACTCGTGGCACACACATTTTGCAACTGCTCATTCAAAGGTTTTTCATTATAATTTATAGTGTTTATATGATTTACTTAGAAATTTATAGTTTCTTACACAGATATTCACACAAATAACATTAAGAAGTATGTTTCCAAGTTATTTTGCTATATTAAAATATATACATCATATTATGTTGATGAATGGAAAATAAAACAAAGATACAATTTTTAATATAATTTATTGCTATGATGATATTAAACGAAAATAACAATTATCATAAAATCATTAAAAATATATGTATATGTTTATAAATCAAGTTATAAAATAAAACTATGTTTACATCTAAGCTGCTAAAAAATATCATTTTGTATGGATTTATGTATCCATAATATCCCGATGCCCCCACGGAAGAGTATCATAAGAATTTTGAATTAAATATCGTTTATCATCGTGAGGACTCAAAGCGATTTTTTGCTGCGTAACTGTGTGGACGTGGTGTTTTTCTGAATGTATTAAATTTTGATCTAAACATTTTTCTACGGAATTTTGCAAACATTCTAAATAGTCCTTGAAAGTAATTTTGTTCTGAATAACATTTCGTTTAACACCCTTAGCCTTCTTGTCTTTATCCTCACCCTCCACTCTGTATGCATAACTTTTCGATCGCAAACCAATAAATTCCGTCATAATTTTACCATTCAGCTCATCCTTCATCAGACCTGGAACCTTTTTATTTACACGAGGAATACCATACCGATTGTTTTCCTGATAGTCGCTAGTGTCAAAGTGTTTATAACAGTCACGTTGAATTACTTTATATACATCATCACACTCAATTTCATAAATTAAAGAGTCTGTATCCGTATAACAAACCTTACATTTATCATCAAATTGTGATTGCATATATCCATAATGAAATTCATAAAGTTTCACCTTTGAAATATCGAGTACACACATGCCAACATATATGGGCTTATTAAATAGAATTTCCGTTTTATTTAATTCTATTGCAACTAAATTTTCGTTAAATATTGTGCAGGACTTGAATTCTGGTTTCGCAATTAATTTACCTGCGCCATATCTTCCCTCCCATTTAGATTTTAATTTTACATTACTATGTTTCCTGATATTCTCCATCGTTTTGCCAAAAGCTGCATTATTTAATAATTTATAAAGATCCTTTTCGAAATAATTCTTTGCAGCAGTTCTCAGACGGGTGTTTAAATCAATATAAGGTTTTAACCACGCCGCCTGCTTAAATTTCAATATGCGATGAGTTTTAGCTAATTTTAAACCATATACCAAAGCCTGCTGTAAATATCTATAGTGAATGATGTAACGCTTTTTGTTATTCAATGTAGCCATTAATTTTTGTTCTTTAGATTTTGGTGCGCCGACGTGTTCTAGACAAAAAGGTAAATCTGAGTGAGCATAATGTAACTCAGCAGGATATTCTAAATCAACTTCTAAAATATATCCTACGGGACTGTTGTTTGAAATATTAAAATCTACGTTTTCTACATCATCCACCCACTCAAACCCTCCGTAGGGTAAGGGTTGTGACATTGCATGCCCATAAAGATTGTTAACATCAGTATAAAGTAAATATTTTGATAGTTGAGTGGGATCATAGTCGGTCATGTACTTGTTGTTAGCTTTGGCATAACGTTTCGAACACTGACTCAGTCCCCCTCGAACACCTCGCTCGACAAACATGAGCATATCGATGTCTGTTAATAATTCGAGCTCTACTTTAGTATACTTTAGCATAGCATCCCAAGTATATCCTGGAGCAGAAAAATAATGAGCAGGATCGAGCCCATGTGAATTCAGTAAGGTTAAACGAAACTGCTTGAATACATCAGCTAACAGTAAAACATCTGTGCGTAAGTATAAGTCTGAGTACTCCCCCAAATTTTGAATTTTGAACTCGCTCCAAACACGCTGAGCATGAGCGTAATCCACATCGCTTATATCCACAACATTTAATTTATTATAAAATTTCTCTGTCGCTTTTTATTTAGATTTATTTAGATAATTTAGATTCGGTAAAACGTTCAATCGAGTCAAAGTAGTCATACGGATACACACCCTTTCGCGTTAATAACTGAAATTTTTCTTCCGGTAAATTTTGAAATTCTGATTTTAAAATAGGATACGTTTCCAAATTTGAAGCTAATTTATCAAGACTTGAGCTCATAAACCGAAACGAATCAATAAAACGAAACTTTACCAAATTTTTATCAACATGTTTCGTAAAAGAAATATACTTCTCTTTATTTACGGGAAGTAAATCGATGCGGCCCTCAAAATCTGATGCTAAATTCTTAATTATGAAATGAGCATCATAACCGCTCAGATTATGAAACACAACAGGTACCACGTGACCATCCTTATAATTAACATTACATCCCTCGTGTGCTGCTCCCCTAAACACCCCTGCTAAGTGACAGAGATCCCTTACTTTTTTGTCTTCAAGGCTAAACGGTTGCTCGCAGATGTGACAGTGGGTTGCCTGATAGAACTCCAGATTTTCAATTGAAGTTAAGGGTTCCATGGGTAGAGGGCAAAGGAATACGGTTTCTAAATTTTCAGCGAACTGTTGCAGTTCTGCAGTAAACCATTGCATGCAGTCCTCACCACGATACGATTTATAGAAAGATAGTGAATCATCATAAGAACATTTGACATAATACCCGATACTACAGGGTACATGTTCTTGGTACTTATTTTTACTGTTACATGGTTTTAATATGCATTCTAGATCGGCATATATTATGAACGGTGTCTTAACTTTATACCTGAAATTTTTAAATTTTAAAATATTGTTTTGTTCTGTCGGCATTCTAATTTTACAAACGTTTAATTTTTCACAATCTATCGCATGCTTATCCAAACGTTCTTGACTATAAAAGTAGTTAAAGCATCGATCACAAAAATATTTTTTACTGTGATGAATACTTAATTGGTTTGATACCAACCTGGAAAGATCTTTTATCCATACATAATGATACTTTACTGATGTAGAATCATCATACTTGTCTTGTATTAAAAGCAGATTCACATGCTTTGATTGCTTGGCTTTTGTAAGGTAACAAGGTCTTACGTCAAATTCTTTTTTTGTTTTTTCCAATATGTAAACATTAATAGAAATATTATTTTGTTGCTCAAAGCGAGGAATCTGCTTCATAGTCATTGGCATCGTAATGTTTCTTAAATTTAAAACTGTAGAATAGTTCGGGTATGCTGACAATCGATCAGGATGTTGTCCATGGTGTGCCGGATGAAGTGCTGATGTTACCGCCCACGCGAAGCATGCATCATCCTTGTTCTTCACATAGATGCATGCCTCTTTCCGCTTGATGCATTCGGGGAGCTCGATGTAAGAGGAACCGGATTGGTTCAATTCAAATTTGTTGATGTTAATCATCAAGAGGATGATTGTTCTTAGAGCCCAGCTACTCTCGCGTTCCTGGAAATTTTCTAACTGCACCATTATAGGCTCCTTAACGTGGACGGTGAACCATTCCTTGAGTTCGGTATCGCGATAGATAGGAGCGTTCTTAGTGTTCATATATTTGTTCTCTGTGATTTCTTTGTCTCCTTTCTTGAGAATAAATTCACCACAGAGAACTGCGTTGATCTTTAGCGCCTCATCGTTTCTCAAGCTGTTTTTAACGCGTCTCTGGAAGAGTATGAATGCATCTTCCAGAAACGCAGCAACATCCTTATGCCGTAAATTCACGATAATGCCAGTTCTAATTCTGCTTTGGAATGCTGACTGCAAATCTTCCCATTTCACACGGTTACAAGCAGTTTCTCTACGAGTGCTCAATCCTCGACCTTCTCGCTGTTTTGCCTTCAACATTGTACGACAACTCGTAATGTTGCTGATACATGTTATAAGGTGTTGTTTAGCACCAGGAGATAGATTCGAAGCAGTAGCGCTCCTGAGGAATTCGTTTAAGACACGTAGATGTTTACTGCAAAGCTTCAAACCGTTCTCAATCTTCATGATATCGTTTGCATTGAAAAGTGCTGTTCTTACTTCATCAACGAAAGCTTGTGCTTGCGAATTCATTTTCTGCAACAACAACAAACTGTTTAATTTTAACGTTTCGTTGAATATCTTTTAGCAGTAATCAGAAGCTTAAAATATAGCCACATAAAAATTTATAATTTTCATTTAATACGTTTGATAATTGTTCAGTTATTTAATTGCAAAATAAAGCAAAAAAATTGATGGATAAATCCAATAAAATTTAATTACTAAACCAAACAAGGTTGGAAAATCAAAACTGCATAAGTATATCAAAATGTACCAAGGTTGCGAGTCTGGCTATCTACTACCGCGTCCACCTACCGCTCCTGCTGAACTTGACCTAGTATTTAATATATAAGATTGATAATCTGATAAAGGTGCTATAAAATTCAATTTACTAAACCGAAAACGTATATGGGGTCACAAAAAATCAAAACTGATAGTAGAATTCGCGAAACACCCTTCGTTTCCAAAAAACCGTCCTAAGTATAAAAAATGTACCAAGGTCGCTCTCCACGCTCGTCTGCGACCCCCCTCTTACTTGCGCGCGACTCACTTCCCGCTGAAATAAGTTAGCGTTGGTATTAACTCGATGCAGTATTTAATACATAAGATGGATAATCCGATAAGGGTGCTATAAAATTCAATTTACTAAAACGAAAACGTATATGGGGTCAAAAAAATCAAAACTGATAGTAGAATTCGCGAAACACCACCCCTTTTCAAAAAACCGCCCTAAGTGTAAAAAAATGTACCAAGGTTGCTCTCTACGCTCGTCTGCGTCCCCCCTCTTCGGCTGTTGCTTGCGCGCGACTCTTGTCTTAAGCTTCTGGTTATTACTGAATGATAAGATGTGGAAGGCACATACCATCCACTTTACTTACCTTAATATTATAGTAAAAGTGATGATGATAATGATAAGACACACACAGACACCGCAGACGATACGCACTCTCTCGCAGTTATAAACAGAATGATGAACAAATTTATTTGTTACCCAAATTTATAGATTTCAATAGAAACGAATCAACTAAATCTTCACATTCGAGGATTTGTTTTTATTGTTGTTCATTTATAAATTGAACACATTGCTTCACAGTTTTCGTTTCTCAGATATTTACAACGCTTTTGCAATTTTATGTTCAGTTTGAAACAGTTAAGTAGTATAGTGATTCCTAAATCAGCTTGAAAGAAAATTTGCTTCATGATGTATACTGAAACGACTTCCGTTTGCAATTAATTTGCTAAATTTCGTTGTATCTATTTCTAATTTCATTCTCAGTTAATCGCGTGCGATTCAACCTTGATTCTTTTTCTTTATCTCGCTGTTCGTTTTATTCATCTGACTCATTGTTTACGTTTCGTTGCATAAACGTTTTTGAGTTACGTATGATAACTCTAGTGCGTGGGGAATTTAAATCCTCTTCTTCGACTTTAGCATGTGGAAGTGCGCCAGGTAAAAAATTATAATTAATGTCGCGGTGGTATTTAATGCATAAGATGTCTAAACCGAAAACGTATATGGAGTTTAAAAAAAAAATGGTATTAGAAAACGAATCAACCAAATCTTCACATTCGATTAACCGAGAATGAAATTTAGCAAATTAATTGCTTTACAGTTTTCGTTTCTCAGATATTTACAGCGCGTTTGCAATTTTATGTTCAGTTTGAAACAGTTAAGTAGTATAGTGATTCCTAAAACGGTTTGAAAGAAAATTTGATTCATGATGTGTACTGAAACGACTTCCGTTTGCTAAATTTCATTCTCGATTAATCGCGTGCGATTCGACCTTGATTCGTTTTTCTTTATCTCGCTGCTCTAAGGTCGCGAGTGTTGCTATCTGCTAACACGTATTATATCACCGCCAAGGTGATACTATAAAATAAAAATGCTGACAAGAAGAAGATAACGCCGGAGAATCTTCCAACGCAGCGCGGTTCCCAGGATCAAGCGGACACTGCATACCAGTCCGTTGTAGAGCATAGTTGCTATTAGTAATTTCATGTAATTTACATTATTTCAAGTTTTATACAAAATAAATAATTTTTAAAAAACGGAACTCTGACTCAGCAAAACATATTTGGCGCAGCCAGCAGGATAATTTCGGGAATCGTACGAATCGATCGAACGATTTTTTCGTATCAACGAATTTACCGATATCCGAACTTCAGTCAGTAATAGACGTTTCGCAAGTGTGTTACGGCGAGGCTCCTCGAACATAAGGAAACCAGTGCAGACCCGTGAACCTTCGGACGACTACATTCAAGGGATTTGGTACAAAATAGACCACTTCCACGAGGAAATCTTCTAAAGAAGCTCTTCATAGTTAAGGAAATGCTCAAAGTCACAGTTCTGTTAATGTGAGTACAATTTATGAATGTCAATCGAAACTTTAACCGATATTTTTGATAATTTAAACATAAATACGCCTTCAACTGTTGTTCAAACTCCCGAATTAATTAATCCTATACAATTAAATATGGCTCAATTTAAGCATAAATATTTGAATTGTGTCCCTGAATTTGACGGGAACCCAAATGAATTGAACCGATACTTATCAGTTTGCAATTCTTTAATTAATACATTTTATAATGTACAGAATCAGAATGATTTTCAAAACATATTCTTATTGAATTCATTAATTTCTAAATTAAAAGGTACTACAAAATTAGTTGTAAATATTCAGAATGTTGCAACTTGGAATGAATTAGAAAATACTCTAAAACGCAATTTCTCAGATCAGAGAGATGAAACTTGTTTAAATCGAGACTTAGTGATGATGCGTCAGTTTCCACAAGAAAAACCTCAGCAGTTTTACGACAGAATACTTAACGTTTTAAATCTATTGTGTAGTTATGTAGATGTTCATGAAGCGACGGCAGAATCTAAACAATTAAAACGCGATCTTTATAACAATCTTGCACTCAAAACATTTTTATCAGGTTTGAAAGAACCCTTGGGAACTACAATACGGTGTATGCAGCCGAAAAATTTAAGCGAAGCATTACAATTTGTTATTCGCGAGGATAATGTTCATTATTTTCAAAATTTTACTAATAAAATTACAGTAAAACCCGTTCAGTCTCAAAATTTTAAGCCACAAATGTATCCATACAAATTTGCAAATGATACACCAAATTATCAATTCACACAACCTATTAATAATTCGTTTAGGTCACCAAATCATTTCCCATCTCAGCCGATACCAATACATCCTAAACTTAATAACAATCCACAACGTTTTTTCACGAACTCAGATGTATTTAAAAACAACAGCAACAAAGAAATGTTTTTAAGCCAAACCCTGAACAGACCTTTCCTAAACCAACGCCAATGAGTGTATCGACAAGAAATACGAGACAAAATTTCACACCAGGTACATCAAATCAAAACAGAAATTCATTCAATTATTTCGCACCTAATCCTTCAGCACCAAGAAATTTTATTTCAGAGGAACTTTACAATACCGAGACAAATAATCTGTGTCAATTTGATCCTGATATTGAAATGAATCAACCCGCGGAAATCGATTATTCCGATGAACAATATAATCAATATATAGACGAAACTAACGAAGGTTCTTCCTCACCGACTCTTGAAGAACAAAATTTTTACATAGAGCCTCAAGATCACGAACAAACATAACGCCTCCAATTATATCGATAAATACAACAAATTCAAGTGAACTCTCGTACATCATTTTACCTGAACACAATTTAAAATTTTTAATTGACTCAGGCTCTACAAAATCTTTTATCGATCCTGAAATAGCTAATAAATATTTTCCAAATTTGATTAAAAATGATCCATTTATTGTTTCAACTGTTTTTCAAAAATCTGCTCATAAATTTAGTGTCACGATACCAGCATCGAAAATTTTTAAATTACAACAAAGTAAATATTTGAAATTTTATTTATTCAAATTTCACAATGTTTTTCACGGTTTGATTGGATTAGATAATCTAAAGCTCTTACAAGCCAGTATTAATTTTGATCAGAATTATTTAATAACTCCTAATGCAAAAATCAAACTTAGTTTTCATAAAACTCAAAAAGAATTAAATTTGATATCAGTTGCACCGCGTTCGGAGCAAGTAATTAAAATTAAAACATCAATTCCAAACGGAGAAATAATTATCCCACATCAAAAAATTCATAATTGTGAAATACCGGAAAGTTTAAGTATTGCAAAAAATGGACAAGCTTTGACTACAATTTTAAACAATACCACGAATTGTGTAACTTTAGATTTTTCGCAACAAATTTCAGTCGAAAAATTTAATAGAAAAGAAATTCAAGAAATTAACTTGAATCATTTTGACGATTCTGGTGAAACGAAATTAAACTCGACACAAATTCGAACAAATTGACTTGAACACTTGAACGAAGAAGAAAAATGTAAAATCCTTAAATTGTGTAACGAATTTAGCGACATATTTTACCAAGAAAACATGCCATTAACATTTACGAGTAAAATAAAACATCATATTAGAACCACTGACGAAATTCCCACTTACTCTAAATCCTACCGTTATCCTTTTATACATAAACAAGAAGTGGAAAATCAAATACAGAAAATGCTACAACAAGATATTATCAGGCCAAGTAATTCGCCATGGTCGTCACCTATATGGGTGGTCCCAAAAAAGATCGACGCTTCAGGAAAACAAAAGTGGAGAGTTGTAGTTGATTATAGACAACTAAATGAAAAAACCATCGATGATCGATACCCACTTCCAAATATAACTGATTTGTTGGATAAACTAGGAAAATGCCAGTACTTTTCCACTCTGGACTTAGCAAGTGGATTTCATCAAATTGAGATGAATGAAGAGGACGTTCAGAAAACAGCGTTCAATACCGAAAATGGGCATTACGAGTACTTAAGGATGCCATTCGGACTCAAAAATGCACCTGTCACGTTCCAACGTGTCATGGATAATATTTTACGGGGCATTCAGAACGAAAAGTGTTTAGTTTACCTCGATGATATAATCATCTTTTCTACTTCATTACAAGAACACTTAGAACGGCTAAGAAGTGTCTTTCAACGTCTAAGAGAATCAAATTTCAAAATTCAGCTCGATAAATCAGAGTTTTTGAGAAAGGAAGTTGCATACCTCGGGCACATTGTTACACCCGACGGCGTGAAACCAAATCCAGACAAAATTGCAGCTATTAAAAATTATCCGATACCTAAAACGACCAAACAAATCAAAGGATTCCTAGGATTGTTAGGCTACTATAGACGATTCATAAATAATTTCGCAAAAATTACAAAACCATTAACCAAATGTTTAAAAAAGGGTGCCAAAATTGAATTAAATGACTAGTATTTATCATGTTTCGAGTTATGTAAAAATCTCCTAACAAATGAACCTATTTTAAAATATCCTGACATTACGAAACCATTCAATTTAACCACAGATGCAAGTAATGTAGCAATAGGAGCTATTTTATCTCAAGGCCCAATTGGCAGCGATTTGCCAATAGCATTTGCATCCAGAACACTAAACGATTCAGAACGAAATTATTCCGTTATAGAAAAAGAACTTCTCGCAATAGTATGGGCAACGAAATACTTTCGTCCATACATATTTGGCCGAAAATTCAACATAATTACCGACCACAAACCTCTTCAATGGTTAATGTCCTTGAAGGATCCAAGTTCCAAGCTATTACGATGGCGCATTAAATTAGAGGAATACGATTATACTATTATGTACAAAAAAGGCAAGTGTAACACAAACGCAGATGCACTTTCACGTATAGAAATACATGCTACGGAATCTAATATCGTCTCAGATCTTACTAGTAATCTACATCAACAAATAGAAAATGACAACATCTCAACTCAAGTTCAAGTAGATGAAGAAAATTTACCGATAGATAATTTAGAAATAGATGAGAATACCGTTCATTCAAATAATGAAGAAAATCCTGTCTTAAATATTCCTATTTCAAATTCTCCTTTAAATTTTGGTCAAAATCAGATTATTATTAATTCAGTTTTACATTCACCAGCTATACCTAAAATTACTATTTTATTTGAAAAAAAGAAAAGAATTAATATCCAAATTTCACAAAATAATTTTGAACATGATGTTGTTCAATTTATTAAAGATTACATTCAACCTGACATAGAATATTATATATATTTTGAACACGATGACATGTACGAACCCTTTTCAGCGGCATTACAAAAACATTTTAAATGGCCATCAATAAAATTCAGAAAATGTAATATAAAATTATTAGACGTTACAAATAAAGACGATGTAACAAATATTATCAAAAATTATCACGAAGGAAAATCAAATCACCGCGGAATAGATGAAACTACTTTTAGAATTAAAAATAAATATTATTGGCCAAACATTAAAATTTCAGTTCAATCATACATTAATCAGTGTGAAATATGCCAACAAAGCAAGTATGAACGTCATCCGGTGAGAATTAAAATGAATGTTACTCCAACTGCTACGAAACCATTTGAAATTATACATTTAGATACATTCACATTCGAACAATCAAAATTCTTAACAATCATCGACAGCTTTTCTAAGTACGCACAAGCATATTGCTTAAATTCGCTAAGTGGTACTGAAATCGCAGATAACTTAATTCAATTTTTCTCTCATCATGGAATACCTAAACAAGTAATCGTTGATAATGGCACAGAATTTAAAAACACCGTAATCTGTGAACTTCTAAGCTTACACAAAATCAAAACACATTTTTGCTCTCCGAATCATCCGCAATCGAACGGTATGATCGAGAGATTTCATTCTACTATTATAGAGCATTTACGTTTGCTAAATACTCAAGGTTTCTTAAAAACACCTATGAAAATGAAAATGATATATGCCATACTCGCATACAATCACTCGATTCATTCATCGACGAAAATGAAACCGATCAATATCATTAATGGACATTTTAACAGCGGCGATCCTTTCGATGTTGAAATCGATAAAATTTTGTTAAATGATTATGTCAATGGACACAAAGAAAAATCAAAATTACTTTATTCTAAAATCAATTCCGATCTTATCGAAAACAAAGATCGAGTGATAAATAAAAGAAATGAAAATCGCGACGATCCAAATATTTTTCAACCAAATCAAAAAGTTTTTGTCAAAAAACATATTAGACAAAAGAACGCGAATAAATTCGATAAATCGACTAAATTAAAATCAATCAATACGAAAATGAAAACTGTCTCTACGCATAATCAAAAGAAAGTACACATGGATAATTTAAAACGTCCTTTAAAATTAAATTAACAATTTACTATTTTAAGTATTATCATTATTTCAGAATTATCGGAGCCATCAGCCTCCAGGATAAAATCACGCTTAGAAAAATCAGTAATAATCTAGGACTCATACCGATGAAAATGGGAACTGCAAAAATAGAGGAATACACACACACTTTAATTCATTATTATGATTTAAATACCTTAGTTTTGGAAATTTCTAAACTACGAAATCAATCTAATGTGCTGGAAGAATTGATTAGTAAAAACAAAGATTATTCTGCTGACACAGCAAATCATTTAAAAATTCTTTTATTCGTTAAAGCGAAAACGGAGGAAAAACTATTAGATATCTTACCGCATTCACAGAGATCAAAACGTGGTCTTATAAATGGCTTAGGTTCAATTTTTAAATCAATTACAGGTAATCTTGATGCATCAGATGGTGAACATTATGAGTACTTAATAAAAGAATTGCAAGATAATCAAAATAAATTAGCTGAAAATATTAAAGTTCAAAATTCTCTTTCTATATCTGTTATAGAAAAAATGAATTGTTCATTGAACTAAATAACTTGCAGAGTAAGCTAAAAGGAGAACAACTTCCTACTGAAGTTACTCGAGAAAATATTTCACTATTTGAAAAATTCATAAAAATTAAGAGCTATATTTTAGATAATAAAATAACATACATTTTGCAAATACCTGTAACTTTTCCTATAAAATTCAATTATTACCATTTATTTTCCATGCCTATCCATTTTAAGAGCCAGTTTAAGGCGATTTTACCGCGTAGTAAATTTTTGTTAAATAGCAAATTGTACTTTGCATTTACGAACGACCCTTGTGTGGAAATTAATCCAGAAAACTACATTTGCCACCGAGTCGATCTTCAAGTAGTGAAAGAAGAAAATCCCTGTGAGATCCAGCTACTAAATGTGAAGAAAACATCCATTTGTGAAAAGGTTTACGTAGAACTTTCGACATCAAAAATTAAACAATTAGGGCAATCAAATCAATTTATCGGACTTTTTCCATTTGAAGAAATAATTAAATTAAATTGTGATAAACAAGATGAAGTGCAAAATTTAAAAGCGGGTACTTATTTACTAGACATTCCTTATAAGTGTCAAGTAATCACAAATCGAGAAACATTTACTAGTGGCAGAATAATAAAAGAATCACCTCAATTGATGTTATTTCCGAACATAAATATCGAATCGGAAGGTAATACTTCTAAATTTAATTTTAGTGTACGCCTTGACGAAATAGAATTAGATGACCTACAAGGAATAAAAACTCAGTTAATCCAAAATCAACCTGATGTAAAATTTGACAAACTTTACCATATTCCGAGTATTTGGACAGTTATAATTTACATAATTATTTTCGTTATTATAATATACGTTTGTTATAGACAATTTAAAGTAAAGTGTGCTAGCAAGAAAACTAAAGAAGAGGAGCAAGAAACTTCAAGAAATGTTCAGCTCCCTCGTTAACCCTCATCGCTGAATCTTCGGGGGGAGGTATTATATCACCGCCAAGGTGATACTATAAAATAAAAATGCTGACAAGAAGAAGATAACGCCGGAGAATCTTCCAACGCAGCGCGGTTCCCAGGATCAAGCGGACACTGCATACCAGTCCGTTGTAGAGCATAGTTGCTATTAGTAATTTCATGTAATTTACATTATTTCAAGTTTTATACAAAATAAATAATATTTAAAAAACGGAACTCTGACTCAGCAAAACATATTTCACGTCTCGACAAGTATTAACATTCCTGAAACCGCCCACGCGTTCATCTTATTACACATCTCGAACTGATACGAGCAATTGATCCCAACGGTCGAGCGGCGGCTTAGGTGGACGGCTCACGAACGAGTTCGAAAAAGGATATCATTCACCGCGCGCGTCGTTAATATTACACATATCGAACAGATACGAACAACTGACTGAACGGCCGAGCGGCTTAGGTGGACGCCTCACGAACGTCGAGGAACGGGTTCAAATCTCTCTCTTGCTGGAGGAAAAAAATTCGTTATCTTGAAATAAACATCTATTAGCGCTGGTCATAAGTCGACGCGCTATTTAATACATATGATGTATGTAACTACGCCCAAAAATGTACCAAGGTCGCGAGTCTAGATATCTACAGCCGCGTCTCTCCCTCTCGCTCCAGCTTGCTCGCGTCTCGCTTCTGCTGCCGCTTGCGCGCGACCCCGCTCCCCCTTCTCACCTCACCCCCCCTGACCACGATCCCCGCAAAAATTGCAATCTCGAGGCCTGTGTTAAATCTTATGGGAAATTGGCCCCGAACGCCCATAGTATATCTACTCATTTGAAAATCAGAAAATGTGTGTGTGTGAATGCCGGTACCTGTGCGAAGATTGATCTGATCGATTAATACGTAGTTCCGAATGTTTTGGTGCGACTGTGACGGAAAAGAAATTCGGATGACATTTCGCTTCCCAAAGGCTGGGAAATAGTTATAATCATCGTTCTAATTAAAAATAACGTCCGAATTATTGAATTACGACGAGGAAGGATGTATTTGAAAGAAAAAAACTATTCGAAAATCGTGGCAAAATTTAAAACGTTCTATCGAAATGGCGATGGTAACGGTCGCGCGGTTGTCAGATTGAACTATTCATCTCCGTTCGGACGTTTGTTGATAGAAATTTCGCAAATTAACATTTTTTTTCTTTCAAATACTCTTATAAAATATGTTAATTAACTAAATCAATTGATTTGTTATCACACAGGATGAATTTCACTATTAAAGCATATTCTTATTAGAATAAACATTCAGAGAAAGAAAAATCAGCATTTTGACGTAAGTACAACAATATTCATTATTTGCTTTATTTTAATAATATAATGGGTTTTTTTTTCGTAATACCGTGTTAAATGAAGTGAAACAATGAGTACGATTTAAAAGGGATTTATATAAAAGGAAAGAAAATATTTTAGGAATTACTTATGCATTAAAATAATCAGTTTCTTACCAATCTTTTATTTGCTTTTTGCAATAAAACAAAAACTATTTTTGGGAATTACATTATTAAAGAATGCTGCTTTAAAAATTATCAAGTTGCACACTTTCTTTTATATATTACTCATTTCAATTGTATTCTTAAATAATTAACACATTTTCTGTTCTTTTCAACAAATAGACAACCAACAATAAACTTATAATGTCACACAATAATATAATAATTTTTTTTAAGTCAAGATGGACATTTACAATTTATTTTAAATTATTCATCTCTGCATTTATTTTTTTGTGAAATAATTATGTTTTCAGGAAAGAAAAACCAAAGTAAGGTATTTACACTTTCTTTTAAATTTTTCTGTGACTCTATTGTGTATGCATTTTGTTCTTTGTGAACTAATTACGCTTTCAGGAAAGAAAAAAACTGAGGTGAGATATTTATAAATTCTTTTAAATTTTTCTTTATCTCTTTTCTGTGCGCATTTGCTTTTTCGTGTACCAATTATGCTTTCAGGAAAGAAAAAACTGAGGTGAGGTCGATATTCCTCCTAAATTTAAGTTCTTTTAGATTTATTTCTCGAGATTTTTCAAAATTAATTCTAAGAAATCTCAATTAAGACACGTTAATTTATTTTAAATTTTCATTATTCAATATTATTATTATTATTGTTATAAATAGTGAATTAGTATTTCTTACTTTATCAAAATTTTATATAATTTTTATTTAATTTTTTTTTTATAAAATAGAAAATGGGAAGAAAACGTAAAATATTTAAAGGTGCAGTAGTAAAACAAAAGGCCGCGAAGGAGGAACGTCTGGAACGAGAAGCGAGAAGCATTTCGCCAGCTTCTTCGTCTGATCGTACGGGCGCCTCCAGCGAGAGCTTCGAGTCGACTGGCTCAGCAGCACGCCCGAAGAGAGCACGGAAACTCACGGGCATTGCTTTGACGAGTTACATGACGAAATGGTTGTCGACGGCCGCCATATTGTCCAATGTTCGAGCCAGCTCACCTATACGATCCTCGTCGCCTGCGCCTCAAGAAGACAAGGGTGGAATGGACTTCGCGGAAGTACCTGTACAGTCGTCGACGCCTGCACCTCAACAAGACGACACTGGAGCAGAAGAGGTTGTTCTACCGAGACGTGGCATAATGGCGCAGTGCTTGCTTTGTGAGCAGGACATACGGTACCTCGAGAGCGACAGCGAGAACCTGATGGACGAAGCATCCCTGTTCGCCTTCATGGCCAGTGTAGCGCACCGATCGGCGTTGCGAGTGGCCGTGGTGGCTCCTCACTACACGTACAGTGTTGGCGCAGTCTCGGCTATGCAGAACGTCTTCGGAGATTACGACAACTTCGACGTGCTAATCATACCTTGCTACTTTCCAGGTCACTACGCCGTCGCCACTTACGAGAGGGGATCCGGAGTGGTGAGGTTTTTCGATCCGTTGCCGAACAGAGATTGCCTAACGGACCGATACAAGCACTGCCTCAAGCAAGCCGTCGTCCAGCTTGGAGGGGAAATGGACGAGGAGTTGGTAGAAGTTCTGACGGAGACGGGTACATATAACGTGCAGAGGGACAACGTGAACTGCGGCTTTCACGCGTGCCTCATCGTCGAGTCCTACCTCTTCAATGACAAGAGGACTTTGCTGGAAGCGTTGAATATCAGGGAAGAACGCCGTCGAATTTTGCAACACCTGAGGCAGTTGTTGGTTTCCGACGACGATTTCCCATACGTTCCGCGACCGATCAACCCAGGGCGAGAAACGGAAGCGGCGGTCGAACAAGAGGCCGACGAGGAAGAGGTAATGAGACCTCCGCCTCCCGTGCACCGTCGATCGACCAGATTGGCCTCGAAAGATAGCCGCCCCATTGCCGCCGCCGCCGCCGTCACTAGGCTTCCTCCGATCGCAAAAGAGAAGAAGGCCGAATGCAAACGAAAGCATCCCAGGCCAGGCTGCGCATCTGCGTCGGTGCATCACTTTCCCGAATACGTGGACAGCGGCACGCTGAACAAAGACAAACCCCACTGCAAGGCGTTGTTGTTTTTGAGCGAAACTTCCAGCGCGTGTTGCGCCAACGGAAAGGTGTCGCTAACCGAAAGAGGAGACCCCCCGCTTTTCATCAAAGCCCACCTGGACCCAGACTTGGACATAGGTTCAGCGAGGGACTTCCACCAGCACGCACGGATCTACAACAACATGTTGGCGTTCGGATTCGCGCAAGTGGACAGCACCGTGCCGCCAGGGCAAGGCCCCCCTGTTTGCCTGCTGAACGGCGAATTCCGGCACTGCATCTCGGACCTGTCCTTCGACGCGCAGAGACCGCCACGTTCGGCAACCTGTACATCCTGAACGTGGAAGAAGCCGAGGCCGAAAGAAGGAGAAACCCCTATTCCGAGACCATCCGCATGAACGTGCTGAGAGCGTTGGATACGGAACTGCGGACGACCCATCCCTTGGCAAGGATCTGGCTGCACGCGTACGAACAGTACCAGCAGAAGAAAGCTGAGGCAGAAGCAGCCGGCACCGCGGTACCTCAGTTCAAGCTAATCCTACTGAACGAGTGGGATACCCCGGCCAACCTACGAGACAACAACCTGCATCCGCGTCAGGTAAACTTGCCCGTCGACGACGCCATGTACGCGATTTGGTGCAGCGATACGGAAAATTGAGATGACAGCACCTGACTTGTGTACTATTAACGATAAAGTTAATACATTTCTCATTGTGAATAAATATCTTTATATATTCTATGAGAAATGGATTTGGATGGTGAAGTTAGGTTTAAAAACGTATAACGAACCTTTATTAATAACTGACTGGTTATCGTTTCTACCCACAAATTTTACTAAAATTAACGCCATTTATCAAAGACCTAATGGAAATATTATTTTTTTTATTGATAGTGAAATGTACATGATGAATTTCCCCTTACTCCAAGTGGCTCCCGGTTATCCGAAACCGTTATCATCTTTTTATCATGGACAACAAAATGAAATACAAGGAATAGTCAATACGTATACAGGCAAAACAATACTGTTATATGAAAAAAATGTTTTTGTTGAATTGGATGAGTGTAATCTACGAAGAAAACGTCATGGTTTAATCAGTGAGGAATTTCCAGGCATACCGAATACTGTTGGAAGTATTTTTCGATACATTAATGGAATGCTATAGACGATAACAATTATTATGAATACAGTGAATTTACTCGTACTTTAATTAGAACAGGACCACGTGATTTATCCGTCTTCAACCTGAATTGCCCCAACATAAACGTATTAGAACAAATTAGATTGCTTCTTTCAAAATTGATATCACTAAAATGAAAACTTATTTACTAGGTATAATGTGTATAATTAAGGAAAAACTGAATATTATTCTTCCTAAGAAATAAAGTTTAATTCCTATATTATAAAAATAAAGATGATTTCTGTAACTGCATATCTGTATTTTCATTTTATATTGAAAAACAAAAAATAAACTGATATTTTTAACCAATTTTTTATTTTGCACATCCATGTCTCCCCTCACACAATCATCCTTTACCTAATGGAAAGCTACGTACAAATTTATAAATATCAACTTCATAAAAATTTTGTTCTTTCAAACTAATAGTACGAAAAATCACCGTCAGGAAAACAAAAGCAATGTATTTATCTGGAAGAGATTAAAGTTCAAACAGTTTAATTCGAAAGTTCAGTTCTAAACATACTGTGATACGTGACAGTTCTATTCTCCCTTCAGTCCGTTATATATAAAGTTACAGTTCTACTTTTTCCTTGCAAGTAAGTACGTTCAATATATATTGTTTTTTGCTTAAAGTTCTCAAATTTCACTGCTTTAATAACTACTAACTTTTCGAAAATCAAAACTAAATTTACAGTTTTATTTATTTTAATTTGCATGACGTTCGAAATTGACCTATTAACCTTTATGTGTGATAAGTTTAATATGACAAGATAAAATACGTACAAGTAGTACCTATAATTTGTTTTTAGTTTTGGCGCTTCTAAATTTTACAATACTACTACCACGTTTAAACCGATATATAATAATTTGTTTTTTTTTTGTTTAACGCTTCTAAATTTTACACAATTTTTTGTACCTTTTCATGTAATTTTCATGACGTTCGAAATTGACCTATTAACCTTTACGTGTGATAAGTTCTATATGACAAGATAAAACACGTACAATTAGTACCTATAATTTGTTTTTATTTTTAGCGCTTCTAAATTTTACAATTTTAGGCTACGCTCACACTGATGAAACCAAACAAAAAGCAGTTTAAAACACGGAAAACAGCTTTAAACTGCTTTTTGTTTTGATATTACCAGCGTGTGTGCCTGATCCTATTTAAAGCATTGAAAACAAAATTAGCCAAAAACGTTTTGATCTATCTAAAAATATTAAAAGACAAGTAAACATTCTAATTTGAAAGAGAACAAATGTTTTTTCCTTTTTACTCTTTCACTCGACTCGTATTCGAACAATTTGATAACACCATGCATTTTTACATCTAAAGTCGTACACAGGTTTTGCATTCTTACATCTAAAGTCGTACACAGGTTTCACATTTTCATTATTCGCCACAACTTACCTCTCCCTTTACTATTGCAGGCCAGAGAACGCTCCCCCCAGGCAACGCTTCACATCTTTTTTATTCAGGTCAGCAGACATCGCTTACCTTCAGCCGCTCAAAGGTCAAAGGTCACCAGACGCCGCTTATCAGACTCATAGGTCACCAGACACCGCTTATCAGACGCTCCAAGGTCAAAGGTCACCAGACGCCGCTTATCTTCAGACGCTCCAAGGTCACTTCCGACCACCTACGGCGCGATGATATCATGCCACCACGTTTTCTGAGGCCTGTGTTATTTCTTATGGGGAATTGGCCCCGAACCCCCACAGCTACACTACTTACATACAATATATAATATTTAAAATTTTACCAAAACTGTCTTGTCAAGAATGCATCAATTTAATATCCAACCGATAAAGAACTTATTTTACCTAAACAAAATGAAATCTACATATATCTATATTGATATACTTTCTCGCGGAAAATTAAAATATCCAACGGTCGATTTTGCGGCTATTTGTGTGTCATTGCTTTGTATACATATTTAAAATAATAGTTGAGAAGCATGAGGATATTTTTAAAGTAGTTGGCAATAAAAAAAAAAAATTCAAATATATTTTCTATCATTTAGAAAATAATTTTTATTTGGATTTATTTCAGTTCAAATTAGAAAAAAAAAAAACAAATTAAGTTAATTTATTTTTATGCTTGAAAATATTAATATTAAAAAATGTTTTATGAAATTTAATATGTAGCGAAATTTCGAACAGCCATGACCCCTGTCGTAGGAAGGCGATACCATGCGGGGTTGTTTATGTAAATTAAGAGACCGGACATAGTTTTTGGAAGTCAGTAGAGTTAAGACTAAGAGAAAGTTCGGAACAGTTCGCGGTGCAGAATTATTTTGTCTTTTATTTCATTAACACATTTTTTTCCAAGTTGTGTTTATTTTGTGTAATTTTTAACCTTTTATATTAAATTTAACTTTAAGAACCGAATTCTCTAATTAATTATTAAATACCCTTAATCGCCCCTGAAATAAGTGAAATCTCATGCTACAAATTGGCAGCCCAACTCGGGCCTAAGTGTTAAAATAAAACCAAAAATAAATAAAGTAATCGTGGTAGTGTAATTTGGTGAAAATTCGCTGGTGGATGATTTCCGATTGCTGAAGATTTGCGACGTGTTCTATGTCCACGCCGCTCAAGACGCCTTCGCCATTTCTCCCGCTTCGAAGTTCGTCCGACCCTGGCTGCATACACGTGCAACGAATAATAATCATCCTTTGTGGTTTAAGGTATTAATTAAGCTTCGCAAAAAGGTGAGCGATCGAGATCACGTGGTTGTTTCGAACTGTTTCCGCTAAGTGTTAATTTGAACTGTTATTACGAACGTTTCTAATTCCTTGTGACGCATTCGAACACTTCGCGTTCCGGTTTCGTGAATGCAGAACGAAGTTCGCCGCAGCCAAAGGATTAAAAAACTTTTAACGAACGCGTCGCCCTCCGCAAAATATGAGTGACGCTTCGCCGGTAGTACAAATGACGCAAGAACAATTGTAGGCAGCAGTTGTTGGCTGGCGTGCAATCGCAGGTTACGCAACAAATACAACAACTGCAGTTAAATTTTCAATCGCCTACAAATGGGTCGCAGACGCAAACGCCACCTGCACAAGGTAATTTCGCAAAAGTTTAGAGCTTAAAGAACAGTTGTTTAAGACGGTAGGACCAGAAGTAGATAAGATCAGAATTAAGAACGTCAGAAGGCTTAGGGATAAGCAAATCTTGGTGGAGACGGAAGGAGAATAGGACCTAAAAATCCTCAAGGGCAAGATCGGTGGGAGCAGTGGTTTGGAGGCAAGAGAGCCAGGATGTATACTTCCCCGCCTCATTGTCTACGATGTGGATAAAAAAAAGACAGAACAGGAATTACTAGAGGGAATAAGGACTAAGAGCTTGCAGGATGTACCTGGACAGTTACTGGAAAGAATAAAGGTTGTATATAAGACGGGCCCTAGGAACGCTCCGCAGATACACTACGTTATAGAAGTCCCAGGATTGATTCGGGAGATGCTTCTGGCGCAGAGCAGGGTGTTTGTTGGTTGGGGGTCGCACAGGGTTAGAGATTGGAACGGCCTAAACAGGTGCTACAAGTGCCAGGGATATGGTCATATGGCATCTAGATGCACCCGTGAACAGTATTGTAGATACTGCGCTGTCAAAGGGCACGGGATAAGGGACTGCCCAAAAGAGAATGAGACCCCTGTATGAATTAACTGTAAGCTAAGAGGACAGGATCATCAACACTCTGTGACGGATATCGACTGTCACGAATTTAAGAGGGCCACGGAGGCGTTGAAAGCCCATATTGACTTCTCATAATGGCGCCCTCAACCCGTATTCGACCCCTTGCACTGTTACAAATAAACGCTCAGAGATCAAGGGCCGTCTCATCCGAACTGAGAAAGCTGATTATCGACAAAAACCTGGACATTGCATTGATACAGGAACCATATGTTCAACATGGCACCTGCCCTGGCTACGGTATCGACATGAGACAGGTACACGCACCCGACCCTTCAGTAGTGACGTTGATTGCTAATCCTGCGCTTGGAGCTGTCTCATTGACTCAATACCTGGATAATCACATTGTTGCTGTTAAGTTAGGTCCTGAGCACTTTATCGATGCTCCTTACGGGTCCTGCGGCAACGTGGTGGCAAGGAGTCAAGTCGAGCGTTATCGACTGGAAATCGGCAATAGACGCCCTAAAGAATTCTTATGGACCGGAGAAGCCCGCCTACAAAATTTATCGGGAAATTTTCGCGTGCGAACAAGATGACAATACGTCTACCGATATTTTCGTTAGTAAAGCGAGAGCGATGTTATCGCGATTAAAGAATCCTCCCACAGTTGAAATCCAGTTAGATATGGTTTACGGTTTGCTACATCGGCGAATCAGACAATGGGTAAAGAGAGAAAAAGTAGAGACCTTTGATGAATTATTAAAACTCGCGCGACAAACCGAACAACAGCTGTATGAATCAGAGTTAAAAGAAACTACAAAGCCGAAACAATCCGAAACGCAATTAAAATTACGTCCAAAATGTGCTTATTGTCGGAACTTTGGTCATACGATTGAGGACTGTCGTTCTAGAGCCAAGAAACAGAATACTGTCAACGCAGAGTCGACTAAAAAAGCAAACATTCCCTCGCAAATTAGATGTTATGGCTGCGGTACTCCGGGAACAATTCGAGCAAACTGTGCGACTTGCAATCCCAGTCAATCACACCCAACTTCAGCGCAACGCAAGGAAAATGCGCCTGTATTGTTGAATTACGCGACGGTAATGCAAATATCTGCGGACAAAGTATCCCCGTGCAAACCTTTACTGCCAATCAAATTATTAGGACGCAACGGTATAGCTTTTGCAGATTCGGGTGCCCAAGCAAGTATCGCCGGTAGGCGCGTTTACGATTTTTTGCGAGAAATCAAACACCTGTTTTCAAACTGTAAAATTAAACTAGCCTACGCTGATGGGGAAGTCAGGGAAGAAGACGTTTTAATCGCTACCGTTGATGTTGAGATTGAGTCCAGGATTATATAAACGCAATTAAAAATCCTGCCAAAATTACATAACAATCGGACACTTTTGGGTATAGATTTTCTCCAACGAGCAGGCATAATTCTAAATCATGGACAGTATACCTGAAGTTTTGCCGATAGTCCGGAAAATTATTATGAGATCGCGAAGGATGTAATATACAATACAAGCGAAACAATAGTATTGCAGGAGACATCCGTACAAGAAGTAAAACTACGTCCGGACGAAGGTCAAGGTTTATCGGCCGAAGAAAGAATACAACTATCAGAGCTATTAGCGAAACATATGAGTATTTTCCAGCCAGGGGGAGACCCGACACCGTTTGCCAAGCATGTCATCGACACGGGTTCCAATACTCCTATTGCAATGCCACCGTACCGAATGAGTAGCGCAAACAAGGTTATATTAAAGCAAGAACTGGATCACATATTAGCGGACGGTATAATCGAGGAATGCGAATCACCCTGGGCAGCACGACTCATTATGGTTCCCAAAAGGAATGGCGGTGTACGCGTATGTGTAGATTTTCGCCGTTTAAACAAAATTACGGTAAAGGACAGTTACCCGATGCCACGAATCGATGATCTACTGTACGCAGAGAAGCAGACAAATTATATAACTACTTTGGATTTGCAGTCGGGTTACTGGCAAGTGCGCGTACGTGAGGAAGACCGGGAAAAAACGTGTTTTGTGTGCCCTTTCGGTACGTACCGTTTCACGCGTATGCCCTTTGGACTCACGAATGCTCCTATGACCTTCCAACGGTTGATGGATCGCTTTCGCGCCGGCTTAGGCGATCGAACCGTTGCCGCGTACATGGACGATGTTATTGTCATATCGGGAACGTTTGAAGAACACTTACAGGACCTAACGGCTGTCTTCGAGCGATTAACTCTTTTTAAGTTACGTGCGAATAGACAAATGTGTGTTTTCGCGAGAAAGTGTGAAATACCTTGGACATGTTATTTCTAAAAACGGTATTCATGTCGATTCGGAAAAAGTGGACGCAATTCTGAACATATCGCCACCTAAGAACGTTAAAGAGGTGTTGCGATTTTATCAAATGTGTTCGTGGTACAGACGTTTTGTTCCGAAATTTTCCGATACTGCGAGGCCACTGTCATCTTTGACGAAGAAAAATGCTCGGTGGAAGTGGGATGACGATGAACAGACCGCTTTCGATACCTTGAAGCAACTTCTATCAAGGGCACCGATCTTGCAGCAGGCAAATCCAACCAAACCGTACATCATACGTACGGACGCCAGCGGGTACGCGTTAGGATCTGTGTTGTTGCAGGGAGAGGGTGCAGACGAAAGGCCCATCGAATATGCAAGCAGGTTGTTGTTGCCTGCAGAAATAAACTATTCCACCACGGAAAGAGAAGCCCTGGCCGTTGTCTGGGCAGTTGAAAAATTTCGTAGCTACATTGAAGGTCGGGAAGTTAAGCTAATCACAGATCATCAGCCACTAAAATGGCTGTTTTCCATAAAGTCACCTAGTGGTCGATTAGCTCGTTGGGCACTTCGTCTACAAGCGTACAACTTAGATATTTCATATGCGCCAGGTCGAGCCAATGTCGTTGCAGACGCATTGTCCCGACCGGCTGTAAGTGCAGAATCTTCTGTAGAAATACAAGTCGTACACGTAGAACTGCCAACGAGGCCTGCCATGGAAATTCGTATGGCCCAACTAGATGATCCGAACCTGAAGAAAATCATGGATGCTTTCGAAGGTACTGACGATGTAGAGAAGGTAAGATGGTCGGAGAGAGGGTATCTTATGGCGCAAGGAATTTTGTACCATTACGACCAAGATGAAGAAGTAAGAACCGCAACAGGTGGTACCTGTCCAGGAGCGAGAGAAGATACTAAAAGATTATCACGATGCGCCCCTTGCGGAACATTATGGCGTCGACCGCACTGTTAGAAAGATTGCATCAAGATATTATTTCACTGGAATGCGGAGGTACATCAGTGATTATATACGAAACTGTATTGACTGCCAGCGCTACAAGATCAGTAACTCCAAACCGACAGGACTGCTGCAAACGCCAGCAGCTACTCGACGATTTGAAGTAGTCGCAATGGATTTATTTGGACCTTTACCGGAAACGGCTAACGGAAACCGATGGGTGTTCACCGTGGAAGACACGGCTTCAAAATGGCTTGAAATGTTTCTCTTACAGCAAGCCACTAGCGAAAATTGTGCCAAGATGAGGAGATTTGTATGCGTTACGGGACCCCTAGGAAGGTAATTAGCGACAACGGAACACAATTTGTAAGTGCCGTGATGCAGCAGGTCACCTACTGTCTAGGGATGCGTCAAATGTTGATTCCCTTATACCATCCTGAAGTAATCCTCAGTGCGTTTCGCCATCAACACAGCCGTATGCGAATCAACTGGGCATACCCCAGCTTTTTTGACATTTGCACGAGAGCTAAGAACTCCGGATGACGTAGATCGTGATTTGCGCCAAATTGTGGACACGGAGAACTTTGTACCCGAAATCAGCCCTTACCTACGAAACTTTGTACGTGTCCTGAAAGAGGCAAAAGAAACAATGGAAATTCAGCAAGACCGTAGAAAACGATACGTCGACATAACTAGAGTGGCTCATGAAGAGTTTAAACCTGGTGACCACGTGTTAGTCAAAACCCACTTGCTGAGTGATGCCAAAAAACAGTTTACCTCTAAGTTCGCCACCAAACGTGATGGTCCGTATAAAATTGTTCGTCAGGTCACTCCAACGACTTACGACTTAGCGGATAGCCGTGAGGAGTCAATTGGCAAGTTCCACTGTAAAGATCTGCGACACTTTCATACAGATGATGAAGCCGCCCCTGTTCAGGCAGTGGTACCCCGTCGCAAACAAGGGCGACCTCCGAAGGACCAACTGGCTTCTGTGCCGGGACGTCGTCGTCGAAGCCAGAGGGGGAGTGTGTAGCGAAATTCCGAATAGCCAAGACCCCTGTCGTAGGAAGGCGATACCATGCGGGGGTTGTTTATATAAATTAAGAGACCGGACATAGTTTTTGGAAGTCAGTAGAGTTAATTAAGACTAAGAGAAAGTTCGGAACAGTTCGCGGTGCAGAATTATTTTGTCTTTTATTTCATTAACACATTTTTTTCCAAGTTGTGTATATTTTGTGTAATTTTTAACCTTTTATATTAAATTTAACTTTAAGAACCGAATTCTCTAATTAATTATTAAATACCCTTAATCGCCCCTGAAATAAGTGAAATCTCATGCTACAAATACATTATTAAATATTTAATTTTGGATAAGAACACGAAAAATACACAAAACAACCATTGTGTTAATAAATAATAATTTGATTACATTCCCGCATGCACTCGTAGAACCTCGACAGAGAGTTATCGGTTGCCCGCCTGTACTCTCTCGCTAGGTGACGACTTCGACCCCCACTCTTAAAGCAGAGCCTCTATGTTCTAGGAAGCTTTGGTCAAGGTCTTCGTCTGTTTCGTTCGATGTCAACGTCCAAATCCAACTTGATCGGTAAGCAGATTTTGCTGCAATTCTGTAGCCAAAAATTTAATTATGAATATTGAATAAATAAATAAATAAATAAAATAATTTTTACATTATCGAGTTTAATACCATAATTAAATTTGAGGGATAATGAATTCCGAATTTGAGTGTTAAGGTGAACGCTGTGGTAATTCTATGCACAAGAGAGAGCGAGAATCAAAATTAATGTGAGGTCGTTTCGGAGCAGTTTTCCAAGTGCATTTAGCTATTATTGTAATTATAGTGGTTCCATTTAAAGCACTTTATATAACTGCAAATCAAAATAATAACTTGGAAAATAATATTTTAAATCAGCAATGAGTTTACATTGCACAAAACATTCTTACAATTAACGGAGAAAATAAATGAAAGAAAATTTAACATTATTTTAGACACAGGTTCCAAATTTAATTTAGTTAGACCAGAATATGCAGGAAAAATTATTGAGCTAGTAAACCTACCGATTTTAGATGCAATTAACATGCATACGTATTTAACAAATCAATCCGGTATTTATTGTTCGATATCATATTGTTCTAAATTTGAGGTTTTAAACATTTTAACAATATCAATTTCAAAGTACTGAGATAAAGTTTTTTTTTGTTACGCAACGGAAAAAAAAACCTAGCGGCAGGAAATAAAATGCTGATGTAAAGTAACCATTAAGTCATTAAACTTATTCACGTGTAAAATTGTAGTTTCATATTTAATGAAACGGCAACCGAAGAATTTTTCTGCAACAGTTTCATAATATTGCAAATGAGATTTCCTGCCTGCATAGTTATGAAAATTCTCGTATGCACTTTAACAAATTTACCATTTTAGAATGATTTGATTGAAAATTTTATGCGTAATTGATTGTATTGTATCAGTGATGTTAGTCGTAATTTACGCTGTAAATTACGATATTATCGTAATTTATCTATAATTTACCATTTTAAATTACCATTAATTACCAAATTGCATACGGCAAAAAGGTTTCACCCATACATTAATTTTATGTTATGCTTATTTTTAAATTTTAAATTATACTTTGTGTACTCAATAGGCACCCACACACGAAGCGACATTTTGAGCGATCTGGTATGTCGCCGACCAAATCTGTCATTTTGACACGTCTGTTAGTGGCGAACTAAAGATCTGGTCGGTGAAATGTCTAGTCACTGAACGAACAAGTCGCTGCAAGTCTGTTCTGAGTGCCTAACAGACGTACACACGTTGTCGTTGGTCGTTATTAGAAAAATACATTTTAAATATTATTATTTAGCAGTTTATTTCGTAAATCTAGGTTATTTGCGGTAATATTATAATAACAATGGAGTGGACAAAAGAAATTTTGTCAGAATTTATTGAACTATATAGAGAACGACCATGCTTATGGAAAATTAAAGATCCAGATTATGTTAATAAGAATCTCAAGAGGGAAGCATATGAAGAGTTGGTATCGTTTTTAAAAAGTAAAAATTATAATAATGCGACCGAAAAAGATGTTAAAACTAAAATACAAAATATAAGAAATGCATTCAGGAGAGAGTGTAAAAAAACTGAAAATAACAAAAGTGGATCAGGAGCGGAAGAGGTTTATTCGTCAACACTATGGTGAGGCTAAAATACCAATAATTGTAATTACTATTATTTATTTAAATTCATTTTAGGTACTACAATTTACTGCTTTTTACAAAAGATCAAGATGCGCCCCTGGTATCCCTTGACAGTGTACAAACTACACCTCCACTTGATGATGTGGAAAATGAGGTCGATCAGCAAGATAGTGCGGAAGAAAATATTTCCGTCGAGACATTAAAACAAACGGTAAATACTTTAGCTTACAATCCTATTATTAGCATTTACTTTCATATTCTTAGCTATTACCGATTTGTAACATTTCCTCTTGCCAGGACACCTTCCCTTTGCCATTAAAATAGTCCATATATGCTTCTCGATTTGTTTTTGCATTACTAGGTGAATTTTTGGTACCTCTCTCTTCTAATGGTGGTATTGTCTCATTTGTATTTGCTACATCAATGTCAAATGCTGCTGTGTTAGTGTAAGAAGGACTAGTTTTTCTCAAAAAATTATGTGAATAACAAATAGCTAACACAACATAATTGATTTTGCCTGGTGCAATACTAATAGGAGTGTGTAATATTCGAAACACTGAAGTAGTAAGTCCAAAAGTATTTTCGACTACGTTCCTTGCACGTGATATTCTATAATTGAATATACGCTTCTCCTTAGTCAGATTCTTTTGTGGGAATGGCTTCAAAATATTGGCATGAAGTGGAAATGCGTCATCAGCAATAAAGACAAAATTTAGTTCTTCTTCATTTTCATTTGATTCAGGCAAGTTTAAAGAATTATTCTTCAAGCGGCGACCAAACACAGTTGCATCAAATACACCACCATCAGATATTTTGCCTACATCCACGTAGATAAACTCATAATTATAATTGACAACAGCCATTAAAACAACGCTGTAAAATTTCTTATAATTGCGATACAGAGCGCCAGATTGAGGAGGTAGAGTAATCCTTATATGTTTGCCGTCCATGGCACCTCCACAGTTAATCATTTGCCAATGATTCTTAAAGCCTAAAGATACCTGCTTCCATTCTTCTTTTGTTTCAGGCACCTACAATAAAATGTACCTAATTAATATATTTTTTTAGGAATTTAAACAACCACTTCAAAAAAGAAAGAAAAAACAAGCATCCAATCCAAAACTAAATGACTTCATGAAAGCATGTACTAAAACATTATCTACCCCAAACAGGCAGGACGAGTTTGATGCAACATGTATATCTTTCGCAGCTAAATTGCGAAAAATGAATGGAGATCAACAAATATTTGCGGAAAGTCTCATGCATAAAGTTTGTACATTAGTACTACTAAATAAGCTTCATGAGCATATTGATGTAATAGAGAATAACAAACAAGCTATTTCTACAGTTCAATATTCTTCAAACACACTAAATTCTTGGCAACAGTATCAACAATCAGTTCCACCGCCAATTACATCTTCTAGTGCATCATCATCTACATCTACATATTCGCCACTTACAGATTACTACAGTAATGCATCAAGTGACAGTTTATAAATAATTTTTAATAATATGTGACATGAGTTTGTGTTAGTTGAATAATAAATAAATTAATATTAGAATCAAGTACTAACTTTTATATAATCCCTTAAGTCTTACACAGAGCCATGCACGTTTCAGGTGTTATGTATCCCAAAGTTTGAGGTGCTATACCCGTTGAAAACTTTAAACTTTCATATGACTGCCCTGTAGCTAAATACCGTAAAGTTGCAATTAGCTGCTCTTCTGGAGGAATTGACTGACGCATAACAGTATCCTGTTTTTTTTTAAAGTGGATATAATAATCCTATAAGCAAAACAAGTACCGTAAATGTCAATCAATAATTATATTATGTAATAAGCAAATACATTTTATAATTAAATCCACTTTATCGGGATAAACTTCAATTTCTGTTTTTAGAATTCGCCATTTTAAAGTTATTATACCAAAAGCACATTCAACAAGCCGCCTTGCTCGAGAAAGGCCGTAATTAAACATTTCTAGCTCTGGGGACAAGTTTTGTCCCGAAAATGGCCTCTTTAAATAATCCTTTAAAGGATATGCTGCATCTCCTACCAAAACATGTGGTAGAATAATATTTGTACCTGGTAGCGTCTTCGGCGGAGGTATATTAAAAGTATTTTGTACAAGGTGATGGTACAACGATGAAGTTGAAAAAATCCCACTATCGCTTTGTTTGCCACAGCTTCCAACCTCAACACTTATGAATTTATAGTTTGCATCTACCAAACCTTGTAACACTATAGAAAAGTATTTTTTATAATTATAGTACATAGAGCCAGAATTTGCAGGACATTTAATTCTAATATGTTTGCCATCGGTGATGGCTCCAACACAATTAGGAAATTTCCATTTTCTGTCAAATTACTCCGCAATCGATAAAAACATTGATTCCGTTGGAAAAGTCATATGTTTCTGGTATAAAGTATCCCATATAGCCTCACAAGTTTCATAAACAAGTTGTCTTATTGTGGTGTGTGACATCCGGAATGAGAAAGCTAAGGAGCGAAAAGAAACACCAGACGCAAGGTATCTGAAAAAAAAACATAACTGTAAAGAGGATTTAAAACAATCTATTATTATTAAACAAAACCTACGTTATTTTATATTTATTGTATACTGGAGGTTATGTAAAATGAAATTTTTCAAAATCTCAGAAACAAATTTTGAATTTTCTTGAACGCATGCAATATAACTCCTAACTACACAATTTTGACCTTATTTAACCATCACTGTATCACTTTTGCGGTTTACGAGATCCCTGGGGCCTTATTCTCGAACACTGAGGGAGTAGAACTGGTGAGGGAAATGGGCGTGGTTCTCCTGATATTAGCAAATTGGTATTCTTGAAATTCGTTCTCTCGAAAGTCGTGAGAACAATCTCCCTCAAATGTTCCCTGCATTTCAACGAGAGAAGCGGCTGTTTTTAATAGAAGTGTAAGGTTAGAGTGTGTGTAAGAAGTTAGGTAGGTATGTAAATATTTATCAGAAATATAAAATAATAACCAAGAGATTGGTTGTAATTTTCTAAATATGTACCTATTATTTTTGTTTTGTTAATGCTTATTAAAAATTTTTCGGACCATTATCCATTTTTGTTTATTTCTTATCTATAATAAGCGCATTCATGAATCAATTAAAAATAGGTGAAAACTGTTGCCGCGGAAACTATTGCGTTTCGATAATTTATGTCTTAAAATATTTTCAAGGAATATCTAGTCACAAAAGTTGCAAACATTTATTTAAAATTTAGTTACAGGTGTGAATTAATTATTTTGGAAGTAAAACCGGTACTTATGGATGCACAACGAATATTAATAGCACAGCAAATAGTAGGAGATGCAGAAGAAGCTGCAGAGCAGGTTGCTGAGCGCCCACGCTTGTTTCTTCCAAGACAAAATCCATTTGACGTACTATCAGATCATACTTTCATTAAATATTTTCGGGTCAGCAAAGATGTAGCACAAGTAATAATTCAATTGGTTACTGAACTTAATCAACAAATTCCAAAAAGAAGGTCTGCTTTAACAGTAGAAACAAAGGTATTTTACAAAAATAAAATTCAACAATTGTAATACACAGCGGTAAATGAATATAAAACCAGTAATAAACATATGTTGCAGGTATTGATTACATTACGATTTCTAGGTACCGGCAGCTATCAAGAAATAACGGGAAAATATGTATTTTCTGCAGTTAGCCAAGCCAGTGTTAGCCGATCTATTCGAGAGGTATGTGGTGCATTAAGTTCACCACAAATTTTAAATCAGTGGGTAAAATTCCCTCAAAATGTCGAGGAGCTAGAGAATTTGCGTACAAGGCAAGTGACTTGCTATGATTTTTTTAGAGCATGCATTTGCCATAGATTTTGTTTGTTCAGTTAATTTGTAATTAAGACATTCACATAAATATAGCAATTTCTACCTATTGATTAAAGCACAAATCATAGCACAAATTCTGACATATTTGTGGGTTTTATCGACTAGTTACAAATGGTTACAAATAAACAATAGATAAAATCTGTTTCATGTCAGAAATCAGTGCTCTATTTATATCCCATTCATGTGCTTTCACACACTTCTTTTTTATTAGGTTTTATGCAAAATATAGGTTCCCAGGAATTGTAGGAATTATAGATTGTACGCATGTGGCCATTGTAGCACCTCCAGCAAACAATCCATTATATCCGGAACATATCTATGTGAACAGGAAACATTACCATTCGATTAATGTACAGCTGGTAAGAATATAAGAGAAATAAGTGATTCAAAGTTCAAAAATCAAACTTTGCAGATTTGTGATGAGAACTGCAAAATTATGAATGTGAAGCATGTTTTCCAGGAAGCACACATGATGCTCACATCTGGAGACAGTCTTTTGTCTCAGCTGTGATGGAAAACGTATATAGAAGACATCCAGAAAATGTATTTTATCTGTTAGGAGATTCTGGTAAGTATAAGACTGACATGAAAACTCGAAATTTTATAAGTGAATATTTTTGTAGGCTACCCTCTTAGGCCTTGGCTGTTTACCCCATTAACAAATGTTGAACCAAATACTCCTGAGGAACGGTTTAATAATAGGCTTGTGCACATCCGCAGCCTTATTGAATGCTGCAATGGAATACTAAAAAATAGATTCCGATGTTTAATAAAACACCGTTTACTCCATTATACTCCAGAAACAGCAGCACACAAAATAAAAGCATGCATAGTTTTGCATAATATGTGTATACAATACAATGTACGGGAGCCACGAGATGATATGACAGAACATCCAGATTTTGCAATGTATAATGTAGAGCCATTAGAAAATGTCAATAACCCAGATTTAATAGCTGCGCGACGGTTACAAAACCGTATCATTAGAAACCATTTTTAGTATTTAATACATAAAAATGTTTGTAAATAATAAATATATGTGTCAATATAAACTGTGTGTTATGATCTGCTAATGTGACCAACTCTCCTTTTTCTCAGATGATGAAATTAATGTGGAGTTTATGGTTATATATTGAATGGTACCTATGTACTTTATTAATTGGGCATATTAAAAAAAGTATTAAATACAAAAACTTAAAAAGTTGTTATGAAGACATCTTGTTTTTGGTACATTTCCCGCCAAATATAGGCAAACTAATTATGTTTTCTGAATTCCATAAAATATACAGGATATTCAATTTACAATATAAAATTGATGCTCATTTATTTATTATTCCGAATGTCACTTGTTCTCTTTCTTGTTTAAGTTAATTCTGACAGTTAAGGTATCTCCCAAAATACATATAACCATGTATCCTGTAATAGCAACTGGAAAACAAAACATCGTACAACGTTATGTGACTGTTCAATTTGTCTATTCATATGATTTATTAATTGATTACAATGAGTTTACTGTTTACGTACGCATGATAAAAAGCAACAATGGTCAACATGAAAAGCAGTAATTTCAAAGGCACAAATAAATGCATTGTCCTTGTAGTTTTTTTTTTTTTTTTAATGAATAAGAGAGACCATGAAAATCTTTTTTTCATTTATCAAAAATTGCACTTCATGTAACAAAAATATAATTCCATAATAAATACCTATATATACACTCACCGGCATGGAAAACGGAGCACCTGCATGCTTGGTTAGGAGCTAGGACGCTTCAACACAGAATTCGCGGGACGTGCACGTGGAAAAACAACATATCATTGGTCGAACAGTTTGCTGTACATTTGGCAACAGCGCAAATCCATCTTTCCCTTAATTTGCCTTCTCTTCGAGTTCGAGAATACCAATTTTTAATTGCAAGAGAACGAACAGGGAGTACTTTCGCCGGGGAGCGATCACTTCTCTCCAGTTCGAGAATAACCCCCCTGTGGTCTTGTAGAGTAAAGTGAGTCTGTTATAATTTGCATATTATTTAGGCCTAGTTGTACAATACAAGTTTAAATTTAAGCTGAAGCTTAAACCCATAACAACGATTATTCCAACAATTGCCGTTAAGGGTTTAAGCTTTGGCTTAAACTGAAGTTGTACAACTGGACTTTAGTATTCTGTGCATCAAATGCAAAACTCTGTATTTGCACAAAAAAAAATTGACTTTTTACGTTTATATGCTTCTTATGATAAATGCCTACAATCTAAACTGGGTTTTAAATTGAAAAATTGCCTAGTTGCTTCCTAATTTGTGATTTAAATTCAAATGTTTCATATACCAGTTAAAGAAAATACTGTTTGTTTTCGCTTTATCTAGAAACAATGTCTGACGCAAATACTGAGTTTTGCATCTAACGTACTCTATTATTTGTGAAGACGTTGATAAAAATATTGTGTTGCAGAGGATGTTGCAGAGGACTGCGAAATACGTTCAGGAAAGAACTTTCTAAATTAAATCAAAAAAGAAGTGGAGATGCTGCTAATGAAATACAATCAAAATGGCAATTTTTTGAGAACATGTTTTTCGTTAAAGATCAGTATGCACCCTGTAAAACAACCGGAAATATTCCAAACTCTAAAACACAAAAACATTCCATATGTATCGAGGAAGAAGAAAATGAAACGTTAGCCTATACAGTGATAATGAGCAATCGCAAACGGAAGCGGAAAGCCACTTGGGAACTGAACCTTCATGTTCTACATCAACCCATAGCAAGAAAAGATCATTGATTGAGAGTGATTCGTCACAGACTAATCCGCCAATGAAAAAAAAGAAAAATATGAGGGACGCGGCAATGCAAAAATGAGTGGAGATAGAAGAACAGAAATTGACACAATTCAAACTGAGTGCTTAACAACAACACCACCAAGTCGATGATTCCTATTTTCTCTTAAGCCTTGTTCCATACTTTAAAGAATTGCCAAGCCATAGAAAATTATTTCTTAGATCAAAATTACTAGAACTGCTTACGCTCGAACATGAAGCATTATTTCGAAATCAAGATACCCGCCAAACGGTAACCCTACAAATATCTCAGCAGTACCCTCGATTTCCGACACCTTCGCCGGCATATAGTTCCACTTCAACAGAATTTTCACAACAGTTATCTCCAGCCCAACCTATAAACGATTCCACATTCAATTCATTCAATTATAGCCTCGAACCAGTTCGACAGGATGGGGCAGAGAGAATTCCTTCACAAACAGCAACAGTATATTTTGCAAGTTTCCAACCAGATCAATCAAATCATAAGGGAGTCTGATTCGGTTTGATTTGTATTTTTGAATAGTTTTAATTTGAATTTTTAAAAAATTTTTTTTTAACATAATAAATATTTTCGTTACGTCGAAAATATTTTATTGATTTTGCCCTCAGATAAAGTAAACTTTGTTTTAATTAGATTTAACTCTTTCCATAATAGATTACAATTTACAGTAGAAAGAGTTAACGATTCACTAAGTTTCCGTGATGTAACTATCATCAGACGTAATAACAAATTAATAACGAATTGGTTTCATAAACCTACGTGGTCAGGTAGATATATTAATTTTCATTCGTACACATCTAAAAACTATAAAATTGCAACAATTATTTCTTTAACAGATCGAGCTGTTTTACTTTCAGATAAACTTTTCATTTATGATAATTTAAATTTAATGAAGAAGACTCTTATTCAAAATTCTTATCCAATAAATCTTATAGAATCAGTAATAAAAAATCGTGTTAAATATCTACAAAATTCAAAAATCTACAATAATATAAAACAAACTTCAAACAAAAAATACATATCATTACCTTATATTGAACCACTATATAACATATTTGAACACATTTTCAAAAAACACAACATAATTTTAGCTAGTAAATCTGTAAACAATTTAAATATTATTTTCTCAAATTTAAAAACAAAAATACCGATATTAAAACAAGCTAACGTGGTTTATGAAATTAAATGTTTAAATTGTAATTCATGTTATATAGGAGAAACAAGTCAAAATTTAAAAAAAAGTCCAGATCAACATAAATATCATATCCAAAAAAATAATCAAAATCATTCAATGCTTGTTGAACATTCGTTAGAAAATAACCATAATTTTGATTTTGAAAACACTAATATTTTATATTATGAGTCTAACATAATATAATAATCTAATATAAGGAAGCCAAAACAATAGCCCAAGCAATTTTTGAATATTGTATTTTAATTTATGGACCGATGAAAGAAATACGTACCGACATGGGCACCGAGTATGTTAACGTAACCTTTAAAGAACTAAATTCACTACTAGACATAAACCACATGACTTCGACACCTTACAGACCACAGACGGTTGGTACAGTCGAACGTAATCACAGAGTTCTAAATGAATATATTAGAATGTACATAAAGGAGTGTAATACCGATTGGAATGAGTGGTTGAAATATTTTACGTATTGTTTCAACACGACACCATCAACAGTTCATAAATATTGTCCTTTCGAATTAGTCTTTGCTAAAAAAACCCACATTACCAAATGACCTTTTGAGTGCACACATAGAACCACTCTATTGGGGATGCCAAATAACTGAAGCGCCCCTTCCGGATATTATATGAACTAGTGAAACGCGGATATCCGTTGGCAGTTGGTATAATCTAGTGTAAATATGTCGACTACTTTACATACAAGTAAAAGTAATCATAGGTACTGCAGTGTGTACGGATGTAAATCATTGAAAGAAAATCAGCGACATTTATCATTTCATGGGTTTCCAAAGAAAAATGCTGGCAAGGGTGAAATTACAAATAAATATGGAGGAGTTGAAAGTGCAGATAGATTTATAATTTGGAAAAAATTATTAAAAATTGACCATATATCAAAGCATACGCAAGTGTGTTCTCTGAATTTTAAAGAGAGTGACTACTTTTTCTCAGGTAAATGTTACACAGCTTTTTCTAATTACTTAATTAATGTTATCACATGTAGGAATCCCTTCTAAAACAAGAAGATTGAAAAAAACAGCAGTACCATCTCAAAATCTCCCAACACTCAGTGTAATAAAAAAGCAATTTGATAATACAGCGAAAAGAAATGAGCGGATTCATCAAAGAGAAGAGCGGATGCATCGAAGAGAAGAGCGGATGCATCGAAGACAAGCATCAATGGCAGAAGATTCAGTAACTAATGATGATGGAAAAGTTGAATGTCAGGAAGAAGAAATTTTACCTAAAGACGAACTAATAGTAGCTCACGCTCTACTTGCACTCCATAAACCACCACAGCATCCTATAGAGCCTCCTATAAATAAGGCAACTCAAGTGTGCAGTGGAGATATTATTAAAATGTGTTGTATTAACATAGAAAATGATAAACAATTGTGTTCTTTAACAGGTATCCAGAAGTTTGATATCTTAAACACAATAATACAACTATTAACTACATATTGTAAAGATGAAAGAATGCATAAATTATCAGTGCAGGATAGATTAATTTTAACTTTAATGAAAATGAAATTAAATTTGAAGTATGTTGTATTAGGCATTATATTTAATGTTACAAGAAGTACCTCTCAATATATATTTACTGAAACAATTGGAAACCTGGCTACAGTATTAGCACCTGTTATTCACTGGCCATCTCATCAGGAATGTTTAAATAATTTGCCAATTTGCTTTTTAAATTTCTCTAAAGTACGTATAGTTTTAGACTGCACAGAAATAGCTGTGCAAAAACCAAAATGTCTGTGTTGTCGCATAAAATTGTATTCTCATTATAAAGGAAGAGAAACAATTAAATTTATGACGGGTGTTAGCCCAGGCGGATTGATTTCATATGTTAGTAAAGTATATGGTGGCAGAGTTGGCCATATTTGAACAGAGCAATTTGGTAGATATGCTAGAAAGAGGAGATGGAGTTATGGTTGATAAAGGCTTCTTAATTGAAGATATTCTGAAAGCAAATTCTATTGATTTAATTAGACCTCATTTTCTAAGAAACAAAACACAATTTTCTGAGGAGGAATCAAGGATGAACATTCAAATATCAAAAGCTAGAGTTCACGTAGAGCGAGCTAATCAAAGAATAAGGATTCATGAAATATTTAATAATGAAATATCATGGCATCTTGTAAATAAAACTGAGGATGTATTCTTTGTTGCGTGTGCTCTTGTAAATTTACAAACACCTATACTGTCAGATGATGCATTTTTAAAAAAATAAACGACATATGTTTTCACTTTATTCGCCTTTACATATAAAATGTAACATGTTTTTGTAATATTTGTTTTTTAAGTCATGTAAAAAAATTTGAATAAATCTATCATCTCTAGGTACTTTAACTAACAAGTAAGATTTCGATTTTGTGGAATAAATAATTAAGTCGCAACTTGATAAATTCAAAATTGCCATTCCGAGTTGCACTTGACCATAATAAGAATGTCGTGTCTTTAACTGGATTTCATTATTATTTGTAAATAGATAACTACAGACATTTCCAAAATCGTCAGATGAATATTGGACACCTACAAATATTTTTAAATATATTTCAAGAAAGAATACGATACAAACCTTACCTGAAAACGGACATTTTATTTCCAAAAGCTTCTCAGGGTTTCCATTTCTTAAAACAATGCCATCAGGAGAATATCCTAACCATGGATTACGCCTGCTAATTATCAATCCAGTGTCTATAACTTGGACATCTTTATTATTTTTAATATACAGTTGACGTGCCTCATTTTCAAAAGCAATGCCATGATGCATTGCAGCAGAGGTTATTGATGCAGGCCAGAAATATTTATGAGATTTTTGTAACCAATTTGTACCTTTGTAGGTAAATATTTGATAGGACCTTGACCCTGTAATTCTATATTGCCTTTCATTCATCCACATTTGCTTATCTTTTTTATTTTTTGCTATGTTGAAAATATTCGATAACGACAATTTTTTTCAATGTTTCATTACTGCAGACAGGTATATTAATATTAGCACTAGCTGATGATATTTGGATCATATATGGAGAATTATTGCTATTATTTAATATTTTAATTAATGATTCTAAGTATGTTACGTTATCAGTATTGTTACTTTCATCTAATACTGTAACATCTCGTCTTCCTTTTCTAGAAGTAAAAATATAATCAATAAAAAAAAATATATAGTTGCACATACTTACAAATGTTTATTAAAGGCTGTATTTAACTGGGCATCTAATATTAACTGCCTACTCTTATTTTTGTCTACTGATTTTAATTCCTTCCTTCTTGTGTTGCTTTTAAGTCCCCATAAAGTGGGCTTGGTTTATATTTATCCTCCAGTATCCGAGACTTTCGAACTGTCCACCAGCATTTTAAATCTGTACTTGAATAATTTTCTAGCTGAAGTACATCAGTTCTATAACATTTAATTATAAATTTACTGCTGCTGCAATGAAGTCACTAATCCATGGTTAATTTTTTTCACATATCCCGATATGTCAAGAGATAATCAAAACAAAAAACTATATATCAAGTGATTAAAAAAAAACTCATCAAAATATGCCATAATAAATATATACATATATTGGTCATGTCTGATAGGGCATTCAATAAACAAATCAATTGATTTTAATCGGATTGAATCGATTCAAATGCGTTGAACGCTAACCTGTATGCAATCATAAATCGATTGTGGATTATTATTATTTTCATATTCCAACGTTATGGCTTATGTTGAAGTACTGACTACATTCACAAAATTGTTGTTTGGCCTGCAATTGGCAGAAGGCGACTAAAAAGATCGACTTTATTTTTTAAGGTAAATTAGTTCGAACCTTCCAATGTTCTTACTTTAAATTCAGATATAGTACAAATTTTTTTTGTTGTGGCATACTTTGATGAAAGTTTTTTGAATTATTTTGACATACTTAAGATGGAGTGAATTAATTACCTTGATAGATATATTACCACACTTGCAATATGTTTACACTTGTCGCTTTTTCCTGCTTTACAACTGCATTCCATCTGCAGTACTCGAATATCATTTTTGGAAGCAAATGATATTTGTCCTCGAATTTCGTGTGGTTGACTTTTAACGCTGCTTGTTTGTAAACAGAGGGCTAAAATTTTCCATGTACTGTCATTCTTTTCATAGACTCCGCACGAAATTAAATGTTTTGAACTTAAAATAGCCTCTCCCTCTTTTATACTCCTGCTAGATGCACTAGCTTCTAAGAACTTAAACACTCTCTCTAAGCTTATACTTTTCATTATTCCCAATTTATTTCACCAATAACACACTAATAAACAACACGTAACCACAACGTAACCTTACGCATTTGAATTTGACAAATAGGTAACTCCGCGTTTCATCGGCCATTACAGCTAAGCTTAGCGACATCTACATTTAATTTACGTTGCCAATAATTTTGATTCTTACGCGAAGGAAGTTAAATACCGGTTACAAACGGCCCTCGCTAGAGCCAATCAGTATTTGCAAAGAGTTAAAAGCAACAGGAAAAATAATTATGATGTAAAATCAAAAAGTATAAATGTATATCCGAATGACTTAGTTTTAGTGAAAGATGAAACGCGAAGCAAGTTTGATCCAGTTTACCAAGGATCTTTTACTATAAAGTTAACAACTGATTCAAATTGCACGCTAATAGACAATTTTGGGAAGAATTTCATAGTTTATAAGGATATGTTAATTAAATATTTCAGTTGAATAGTTTTAATAAGATCATGTCACTACCCTGGCCAGGATGACAATTGAACTAATTAGGTTAGTTTAAAATTAAATTAGAATAGATTAGATGAAAATTAAATTAATAAGACAGGATGACAATTGAATTAATTAGGTTAGATTAAATTAACTTAATAAAGGTTAGATGTCAAATTATAATTGGTTAGGCTAGCATGGTAACAATTATTATAGCTTAACAGAATTACAATAATTATCATTACTACTAGCATAGCGGAATTAACATTTTTTAGTTAAGCATTATTGCAACGATTTAGTTAATAACGTATTACATTTTATTAGCTCCTTTTTGCGTTTGATTGTTATTTCATAGATTAATTGTAAAATGTCTTTCCTCTTGTTTTAATAGTTTCTTTTATGTCTTCAATCCTTGACCTTAAGAGAAAAGACATTCTTTTAAAAGGGGGAGGTGTAGTGATAAAAATGCACCTCTGGCATGTTGCAACTAACCCATATAATATAAGCTGAGCGTAAGGTAATATACAGCAGTGTAAGTGTAATCGCTGTAATATATCTTAATTTTTCTTATATAAAAGCACAATATAAGTTTTAGTAATTAGAAGTCACGAACATGTTTTTTTATTTTCTAAATAATAACAACTGAGTTGCAGTGCTAACTGCGAATCTGTATTACTTTGAATATGTATTATTTCTTCCCTCAAAAGTTCTAACATAGTGTGAATCTCACAGGAGGCTTGCGAATACGTTCCGATCTGCGTCTTAACTCCATAGGCTGGATAACTTGATCACTTGTACTGGTGATATTTTCAGTGTCTCGAATTAAACCATTATTAGCTACACCAGAACTGTTGACTAAACGGCTATTTTTTTAGCATTATCAGCGGCGAGCTTGAGTTGTTTGACGAGTAATAAATCATCATTTTTGTTTTCGCAATTTTTTTCATTTAATCGTTTACGAAGTTGATTTTGGTGACGACGGTGGTAAGTGTTGTCCACTTTAACCAAATACATCATTTGACCAATTCGCTTAACAATTGATCCTGTGACCCAATGCTCTTTAGGATAAAACATTTTGATAAAGACTGTGTCATTAGGCGTAAAACTACTTGATCTCTTATTGGACTCTTGATGCTCTGATGGTTTAAATAATGATAAAAGTGTTCTCGGTTGACGTCCTTGAAGTAATTCCGCCGGAGATTTGTCTGATTGTGGATGAAGAGTGATCCGAAAAGTGAACAAAATTTTCTCAACTGCTTTGTTCTTATTTCCTTCTCCCCATAGAGCTTTTCTCATAGCGTTCTTGAATGTTCGCACAAATCGTTCGGCTTGACCATTGGATGCAGGATGAAACGGAGCGGTTGTTATGTGTGTAAGTCCGTTTTCTTCACAAAAATGTTTGAATGCACCGGCAGTGAATTGAGTGCCATTATCGGCTACGATAGTAATGGGTAAGCCTTCTAATAAAAATATTTTTCGTAGCATCTCGATCGTAGTCTCGGTAGTCATGTCCTTGACTTGAACGAAGAAAGGGTATTTGGAGAAAGCATTCATGAAAGGACCGGCGAAATCAACATGCACCCGATCCCATGGATGTTCTGCTTTTGGCCAAATTGTTTTCTTGGATTCGGTTGAACATGCTGGCATGATTGACATCGCTTGATGAGATTCTCGATGTCTTGATCGATTCAGGGCCACCAACAATGACGACGAGCAAGTTGTTTCATTCTTGATGTTGGTTCGAACCTGGGACAAAATCTGATCGTGACCGGTTGCTTCAGCAATTCGTCTTGAATTAAGTGGAAAACTTTCAACGATCTCGTTAAGTTCTTGATTCAGACAGAAGCAACTTTCTTCGCTTTTCTCGAATTCTAAATCTGGTCCTGATGGTAAGCGTGATAAAGCGTCTGCATTTGAATGTGCTTTTGTGGCTCTATATCGTATTGTATAATTGTAGCCCATAAGAAAAATGGCCAATCTTTGGAGGCGTTAGATAGACGTAGCAGGTAATTTCTTGCTGGGGTTGAAAATCGCGACCAGAGGCTTATGATCCGTAAGTAACTCAAATTGATGGCCATAAAGGTATTGATGGAATTTCTTTATTCCAAAAACAATCGACAATGCTTCTTTTTCTATTTGACTATAACGCTTTTCCTGATTATTCATGGTTTTAGAAGCAAAAGCGATGGGACGTTCGACTCCGTTAGGGTCTTGATGTGAAAGTACCGCAGCAATGCCGTAAGACGAGGCATCAGTGGCCAAAATTAGTGGCGATTCAGGTCGATAATGTAATAAAGTTGTTGCCTTAATTATGTGCCTTTTAAGGGTTTGAAAAGCTGCTTCTTGATTCTTGTCCCATTCGAACGGAACGTCTCTCTTGCGTAGTTCGTTCAGTGGTCCAGCGACCTCGGCAAAATTAGGTATAAATCTTCCGTAATAATTTACTTTGCCGAGGAAAGACTGTAACTCCAATAGATTTTTTGGGCGTGGAAGCTTTTTTATTGCAGCGATACCAGAGTCTGAAGGGCGAAGTTCAGAGTGTGAAATAATATTGCCCAAATACTCGACTTCTGTCTTGAAAAATTCACATTTTTCTAGTTTGCACTTAAGACCGCAACTTTCTAGACGAGTGAATAAATCTTCCAAGTTTTTTAAGTCTCGTCAGAAGGCCCCGTTATTATAATATCATCTAGATAACTGGCACAATTTGGGAGATCAGTAATTACCTGCTCAATTAGACGTTGAAAAATAGCTGGTGCACTTGCTATTCCAAAGGCTAGTCGCTGGTACTGAAAAAGTCCATACGGAGTGTTGATTACGGCAAGTTTCTTCGCGTCTGCATCGAGTTCTAGCTGGAGATAAGCATCGGCCAGGTCTGTTTTCGAAAATTGCTTCCCGTTCTCGAGTTTTTGAAAAAGATCTTCTGCACGAGGGATTGGAAACTGCTCAACATTTAATTGAGGATTGACTGTGACTTTAAAATCACCGCAAATAGAACCATTAGGCTTGTGTATGATCAAGAAAGGAGCTGCCCATTCACTGTAGGTGATCGGCTTGATTATTCCCAATGTATTCAATCTCTCGATTTCAGCTTTAACCTTGTCTTGCATTGCGAACGGTATCGGTCTGGGATTGAAAAATTTAGGAATAGCATTTTCTTTTAAATATAATTTGGCCTTCAAAGTAGTACAAGTGCCGAGACCATCAGAAAACAAATATTCGTGCTTCTTCACAATATCTTGGACGTTGCTCGGGCAAGAAGTAACGACGGTTGACGAAATGTCCAACGCATTAATAATTTCTTGATGATTGAGTTCGGTGATCGTGAAATTGAAGGCTTTAAACCACGGAACACCGAAAATATTGCTGGCCTCATTAGAGTTTGCGACCAACAAGCGCAAGTTTCTCACTTTTGATCCTATGCGAGCTTCACATAGAAACCATCCTTTAACAGGAACAGACTGGTTGCAAAAAGCTTTGATTTTGTTACTGGCCTGCTTCAAAGGTGGGGTACCCAGAGCTTCATACGTTTTGAGACCAATTTATTGACGTTGTTGATTCCGAATCAAGCATAAATTTGAATGGGCGACCATTGATTTGCACGGTAGCATAATAATGCTCATCTGTTAGATATGTATCGGTTGAAGTATTGTTGATTTCCTCGGAAATCTCGTTAGCTGAAGAATTTTTACAGTTTCTAATTGGCTGGATTCTTTTTTCGTTGCTTTTTAATATGCAAACCGAAGCGATGTGTCCTTTACGCTGACATTTATGACATGTAGCAGTAAAAAATTGACATGCTGATTTTTTATGATCAATGTGACACCGTGGGCATGAGCGTAGTTTCTTACGAGTGTCAGTCGTTGATTTACCTTTGCTGGTCGATTTTGTTTCTGAATGAAGCGATTTTGAGCGGCTTCGACGCTGATTGTACTCAGAAGAAAGTTAGTTAAAAAGTAGTTACTTGTTCCTCTCCACTGAGTAATTGTTTAGCGGACTGCGTAGCCTCGTAGGTATTTGCGATTGTAAGGACTTCTTCTAATGATGGATTCGAATCATGCAAAGCTGCGTGCCGAACTTGTTCGAAGGGTGTCTTCAAAACTACAATGTCTCTAATATGTTCATCTATCATCGAACGTTTGCAGGTATCGTTAGGACAAATATAATTACATTTGCTTGCTAATCCCCTCAAATCGGCTATCCATTGAGCATGCGTTTGATCCTTCTTCATTGAACCTTGATTAAATTTGTATCATGCCATCAACACGTCGGTAGTTGCTTGGAAGTGATCAGACAACTTATTTGTTAATTCCGAATAAGTTTTGGTACTGAGGTCCTCTCCGCCAAAAAGTTTTTGCAGCAGATTAAATGTCTCAACTCCAACCCATGACAAAAAATAAGCACGGCGCTGAGCTGGATCTGTGGTTTGGTTGGCCTCAAAATGTTGATTGAGGCGAAATAAATATGTATCCCAATCGTCGCTTGTAATATATACCGTGAAAGGAGGTGCACTTATAGAAACTGGTTGACTGATTGACATGTGTGGTTGTGATATTGACAGTTGGCCCGAAACGATTTTCATCATTTGCTCAAACATTACTTGCCGTTCTTGTTCACGCTCTACACGCTGACTTTCTTCTCGAGCAAGCTGCTCTTTACGTTCAAATTCTCTTTCTTCGCGTTGACGCTCTTCGCGGGTTTCTCTTTCTTTGCGCTCTTCAATTAAAAATGCCAGTTACGTTTCTAATACGTTTTGATCTCCAGTTGCCATTACCAAGAGTCAGTTATTTCCAAAAGAAATGAAATAGAATTCGTTAGCAAACAAATTATTCTTGAGGAACTTGAGAAAAATAGAAATCAAAGCACGATTTCTGTTAACTTTGATGATGTTGGAGCACTGTAGGTGAACGTAGACTGCGCCAATTGTAATATATCTTAATTTTTCTTATATAAAAGCACAATATAAGTTTTAATAATTAGAAGTGACGAACATGTTTTTTTTTTAATTTTCTAATAATAACAGCTGAGTTGCAGTGCTAACTGCGAATCTGTATTACTTTGAATATACAGTGTGGTGATAAAGTAACGCACCAAGCGAAAAAACACCCTTAGCGTTGACTTTTTCGAAAAACGCTCGGACAGGTCGACTTTATTTTAAAAAAAGACATCTTTTACAACCAATTTTAATTTTATGTCAGTTACCACTTTTACGCCGTGACGTCATAGACACTTTTTTTAAATGACAACCTATTTTTTTGAAAGTGTCATTTGAAAGCACCCATTTTTCTGAGTACAAAAATGTTAATGAATCATTAATACATAATTAATACATAGGAAAATTTTGAAGAAAAAAATTATTGAAAAATGGAAATGTGATTTTTAATCTTAATAAAATTTCAACCTAAAATAATACTTTCTTGTAAAAACATAATAAAGCAACTTAATAAAATTACAATAAATGTTGGAAATGTCCTCCACCAACCACTTGACAGTGACCAGCTCGTGTGTAAACGTTGTTAATTAATTTTGATGGTTTCACGGCTAATGTTATTCATTTCCGTTCTAATTTTGTTTTGTAAATCTTCCAAATTTTGAAGTCTGTTCACGTAAATTCGACCTTTTAGATAACCCCACAAAAAAATCTAGGGGAGTTAAGTCGGGTGAGCGGAAATGAATAACATTAGCCGTGAAACTATCGCAAGAGTCATTAACAGCGTTTACACACGAGCTGGTCACTGTCAAGTGGTTGGTGGAGGACATTTTCAATATTTATTGTAATTTTATTAAGTTGTTTTGTTATGTTTTTATAAGAAAGTACTATTTTAGGTTGAAATTTTATTAAGATTAAAAATCACATCTCCATTATTCAATAATTTTTTTCTTCAAAATTTTCTTATGCATTAGTGATTCATTTTCATTTTTGTACTCAGAAAAATGGGTGCTTTCAAATGTGTAAGAAATTAAACAAGTTAGTTTCATTTAATTAAACCAAACAAAGGAACTTTACACCTCTGAATCGTCAACCCGACTGCCCGCCGCATGAATCATTTTATTCTTTTCCCATAAACACTTTTTTGCCCCATCTACTTAAATCTAAAAATAACTCATACACCTGCTATTAAAATAATCGTAACAATTCTCAAATTTTCCACACTCGACCATCCTGACAAGCGGACTGCCTTCAGGCCGCGTCGATCTTCACGATGCTAACGTACAAATTAATGTACTTACTGGACAACTTTATTTGTGCGGCTACAACGACATCTCACAAACTGGTATCTAATAAGGTGGCGGCAACCACAACATAAAACTTACTCAAGACTGGACACAGTTTGTCCGTGTGGCGACAACCACTTCAAAAACCAACTCAAAACTGGACAGAGCTTGTCCATGTGGCGACAACCACTTCAAAAACCATAATAAGGTGGCGGCAACCACAACATAAAACTTACTCAAGACTGGACACAGTTTGTCCGTGTGGCGACAACCACTTCAAAAACCAACTCAAAACTGGACAGAGCTTGTCCATGTGGCGACAACCACTTCAAAAACTTACTCTGGAATTGGGTGGACCAAATCCACGTGATTACAACTGCAATCACTACTACTCGTAAAACCTACACCTGGGCTGCAACCCAGGGCCGCAACTTCTCCGAAGATAGGCCGCACACTGACTTCTGACAATGCATAGACATTGTTGATTTCGATTTTTGGCGACAGCTGCAAATCATCCAACTGACGAACAACAACCTTGTTCCCCGTTTTTATTAACACTACATTCGGTGAATTTAAAAAGTCGCCACTCACTATGCAATCTTTAGTCAACTTGTTATCTTTCATCACAATTAAAGCAACTGTAACCTTAACTTCACCAACTTGTACCGAAGTAGTGACACTTCCAAGACCTAGTACTAGATCTCCATCAAAACTGCGTAATATTTTATTTGAATCGGGATAATACTGTAAACCTACTCTTTTCAAAACTGGATGTACTTAAAAAGGCATATAGTTCACTCGTCTCTTTAAAGTTTGACGCCCTAGCCGATCCGGCTATATTTTCATCAGGAATGCCACCGATTACGGCATCAACTAGATAAAGTTCCGGGATAGTCACATTGAGCAACTTTAATTTGGCCAATTTATTAAAACAGTACTCACTCAGTTCTTGTCCGGGAATAGCCCCATAAGTGGCAGCATCAAACAATAACTATTGTTGACTATCGTACCAACGTCTGGCCATCCCTCGAAGCCGATTTGCGATTACTCTTGCTATGACCTTGCCATTCCACTCGTACATCTTTGCGACATCATCCACTCGTGATATCCAAGCTTCAACAGTCAGGTCATCTTTTTGCGGATCAAATACAGGCACGAGTGCCTCGTCACTAGGGCCCGGCACGAATTTTGGAGCACTACTTTTAATCGTCGCTAAACGCTTTTTTAGTTGTTTCACCTGACGCCGCGCGTCCCCGGAGGATACGCTCGAAGACGAGTTCGAACATGAACTCGACGACGAAAAACTCGAAGACGAGCTGTGCTTACGTTTTCTACTCGCACGGTGAGATCCACCCATGATTAACTAGTTCAACGAGCGACAAACTCGGCGTCGTAATAACACTAATTAATTGCTCTCTATTAACACGTAATAAGTTAATACCAGGTAATTAAATCAAACACGAGCACACGTAGATAATCCCACTTCTGAATTTTGTAAGAAATTAAACAAGTTAGTTTCATTTAATTAAACCAAACAAAGGAACTTTACACCTCTGAATCGTCAACCCGACTGCCCGCCGCATGAATCATTTTATTCTTTTCCCATAAACACTTTTTTGTCCCATCTACTTAAATCTAAAAATAACTCATACACCTGCTATTAAAATAATCGTAACAATTCTCGAATTTTCCACAAATGACATTTTCAAAAAAATAGGTTGTCATTTAAAAAAATGTCGATGACGTCACGGCGCAAAAGTGGTAACTGACATAAAATTAAAATTGGTTGTAAAAGACGTCTTTTTTTAAAATAAAATCGACCTGTCCGAGCGTTTTTCGAAAGAGTTATCGCTAAGGGTGTTTTTTCGCTTGGTGCGTTACTTTATCACCACACTGTATATTATTCATCAACATCGGTTTTTAGGAAGGTAGACAGAGACACAGTTCAATCAGTGGAAAAATGTAAAAATAATAGCGCATTCAAGAGAACCAGAATCCGTGGGACTCCACGACGTCTGTTAAAGGTTAAAACGTGCACACCGGAATTTTGTAGGTTAAGATTCTCTGACATGTGACACATAAACCAAGCTAAAATTGATGTTTGAATACATGAATATTGTCGCTAAGCTGAATACGAAGTATAGATTTGATTCATTTACGTAAACTTTATGACGTAACTGCAAAGATCCAGCAAAAGAACTGTAGTTTAAAAATGTTTATTGCAGAAGGCGGTAGATTTTTAAGTTAGAAATTTTAACAGATCAGAAGAAATAAGCTAGGAATTTTCTTGTTAGGTTTGTTATGATGAATTTCATTTCTACTTGAGTTGATTTTATAATAAATACTACCTGGTTCTTGCATCTACCCTTTTGGTTTTAATTACAGACATCAATATTAAATTCTTAACAACCCTGCAAAATGTCCAGTAATTAATACATGTCTAGATAAATCGTTTTCGTTAATATTACGAATTCGTACTGGTTCATGCTCATAAGTATTAATATTCATCGTCAGTTCCACTGCTGCTTCTTCTTCAACGGTAACTTTTGGTTCTGAATCATTCATGGAAATGGCAATATTGTGTAATACTGCTGCAGCAACTACCACAGCCTCTACTTTTGCTTTATTTAACCTTATCCCATAAGCAAGGGCAAGGAACCTTCGTTTCCATGTACAAAAACATCTTTCAACAGGATTGCGAGTTCTTATTTGGGCTTCGTTAAAAAGATGTTCAGCTGGTGTTTCCGGATTTCCCAATGGCGTAATCAAATATTTCTTAATGGCATAACCACTGTCTCCTACAATAACACTGTCCTCTCCAAATTCTCCATTCTCTTATTTAATTTTTAAAAAGGAATTATTAAAAATATTGGAATCATGTGCAGATCCATGCCAACGACGTACAATATTTCTTATAATTAATTCACTGTCACAGACAATTTGAACGTTATAAGAAAAAAAACCTTTTCTATTTCGGAATCGCTCAGCATTCTCACCACTGGGTGACATGATTTTAATGTGGAAATTTCGCAATATTATAAAACTTTTGCCGCAATTTCTTCCTCGTCAGTGGGCATTTCTATATACGTATGTATATTCTGAATGTAACTGTGCCAATGCTCTTGTTATCTTAGTTATTGCTCTCGAAACGGTGGACTTGTCTATTCCACTAAGCTCACCAACAACCCTCAAAAGAGATCCTGTTGCCAGAAACCTCAGAGTTATGAAAACCATATCTTCTGGTTTTAATGCATGATTTCTAAAATGCATTATATTTTTCAATTTTTATTCACTAGGCCTACAAATTCCTCTTTACCTGTATGTTTTTGGTGAAATATCTCCTGTAATCCTATCCACAATATATCTGACAACATTTTTAGATAATCTAAACCTTGTTTAAATTCAGCATAACTTCATTTTTCAAAATGATTTGTTGTCTCGGAAAACGCGAGGCACTCTTAAAATATTGTTTATCACTTCAATAAAATCTTCATCATCTGTTAGTTCATTTTCTAATCCACTGACTTACAACAAATTCCGTAAATCCATTTCTGAGAAGCAGAGAAGCAGTAATTGTTCAATGACAGTTGTGTTTCAAGATTAACTCTGAATTAACCGTCCAAATTCCTAGGGTTAACTCAGAAAGAAGTTATCGTTAAATTAAATCTGTCATGTTTAAATCAGGGTTAAATTTAACTCGCGGTTAACTCATATCAAAATGTAAAGCTCATGATTGATGAAGCTAAGCTTAACATAAACTATAAAGATCATCTTGATGTACAGGGTTAGTTTTATTAATGTTAACCACCTTTATTATTTTAATTATTAACCGATTCAAAAAATTTAAAAATCGATCTTATATGTATTTTATGTAGATTTCACTTATACTATCAGTTTTGCGGTAGCGTTTTATACAGCGTGTCCACCGAGTGCCGCGGTCTTATCTACCGTCTACAGTATATAAAATCCAAACGAGCTAAGACGTAACTTAGTCAGATCTACTTCATAAAACTATTTTTGGCTATACAGAGTGTTCAGTAACTGAGTGCCATACCAAAGTTATATATTTTTTAATGGAACAACCAGTATATTTTTACATATTTCGAAAGTACACATAACGAATAGGTAATAACCAAAAATTTAGGAAGTTTTACTTAAGAGTTTGTAAGATATTAATGTTTAAGTGTAAAAAATTGCAATAATATGAGTGCTTATATCTTTGTTACTTATTTACATTTCGTCTTGAAGGTACTCAATAATATTTTTTCTACAGAAATTTCAAAACAGCTTCGGTCTATCAGTTAATATGTGTACAGGGTGTTGAGTTTCGCAAAAGATCATTTTTCTCAAAATTTTCAAATGGAACACCAATTATATCTAGACTCTCGTGAAACACTGTTTTAATAAGCTTTCATAAAACACCAAATGTATTTGTCTAAACTGAAGAAGTCGTGAAACAAAAATTAATAATTTTTCTTTCATTCAATATTGACGTTATTTAGCCTTTCTGACCGGTTCTTCTGTTTTGATTTGCTGATAAATCAATGAATATGTCTTATTTTTTGTTCAAAGTAATTGAATATGTTCCTGTTAAACAATTCCTATTTTTCTTCATCTAGAATGAAATCAATTGAAAAAGAATCTATGACTCATCAAAGCCAGCGTAGCGTCGAAATTTTTTAATAGTGCCCTGACAAGCAGTTTATAAATACACTTTATCTACGACCACTACTGTAAATGAAGAATTACGTACAACACATAAATTAAGTAAGCTGGTGTTTACAAACGTCGCCGTCGTGAGTAAAGTAAGAAAAACGCACAACGTATCTACTTTACGCACGTTTATATTTAGATCTACGTAGCCGCATCACATTAGATTGACAGTCGTCGAAATTGCTGATTATTTTCAACTTGAATAATAAGTAAAGTATAGTACAAAACGTCAACTTTTGGCGAGCAAATAAAAATAATACCGGCGAAAGTAAAAGCACTGAAACAAAAGAATCTTTTTCTTACTAATAAGAAAACTGAGTTATCAAAACAATAAAAGGAAGCCATAGATACAAGCTTAATAAAAATGATTACTTTGGATTACCAATCTTTATCCATTGTAGATGACAGTGGATTTGTAGAATATTCCACTAAATTGCAGCCTCTTTATAAGCTTCCAAACAGAAAGTTATTATCCTCTGTCATGTGGCCTAACACATATAATAAAATACATTCGAAAATTACTGAATTGCTTTCTAAAGTTAAGCATGTATCTGTAACTACACATATATGATCTTCAGACAGCACCAAGTCATTTTTGACTTTAACTTGTCACTTTATTTACGAAGATCAAATACATAATTTAGTTTTGGCAACAAGAGAAATCCCAGAAGCACATGCAGGAGCAAATTTAGCAGCTTTTCTTTCTAATCTCTTTGATGAATGGAACACTCAAGATAAAATAACTACGGTGATTATATTATTGATAATGGTGCTAATGTTAAAAATGCCATATATGAACATCTGAAAAAGCGGCATCACCCCTGTGCTGCACATACTTTAAATTTTTGAAGTTATTAATTAAAAAGTATATAGCTACGAGTATAGTGGGGCACTTCAAGCATAGTGTGGTCGCCACTGAAAAACTCGAAAGCATGCAAAAACTAATGGGGGTTTCAGGTCTAAAAGTGGATGTTTCCACTACATGGAATAGTTCCTTAGTAATGTTCGAACGATTGCTTGCAATAAAGGAACCTTTATCTGCTGTTATGACTTCCCTGTCTAAAGTTCCTGAATTTTTATCTGCCCCGGAGTGGGAAATAGTAGCTGATTGCGTCCTGGTTTTGAAACCAATAGAACAAGTGACCTATGAATTATCCGGTAAAAAGTATACTACTATGTCTCTAGTCATTCCACTTATAAGAGGGTTACAACACGCGATCAAAAACCGAAGACCTGTAACAACAACTGAAAAGGAATTACAAACAATTCTAATTGTTTCTATTTGATTGAAAAACGGAGATCTCTAATAATTTATAACATGTTATCATAAAGTCCCGTGACCCCAATAGGCCTTGTATGTTTAAGGGCCCGTCTTTTCTTAGAAAATTTAATGACGTTTATAATTTGTATGTGTCACATTTAGAATTAGAATTCGACAATATGAAATGTAAATCTTTGCCGTCAGCGAAATGGGCACCATGTTCAACAACTATGATGAATATGCTTTAATATTGGAATTTTTCGTTAATATACACGTTTCTTTAGTCTGTAACGTTTTGAAATGTGTCGATTGATTAAATAGAAATGTCATTCTGATGAATTAATTACTTTAAGAACAGACATGAGTACACACTTCCAAAGCCTACTGGGGCCACGGGACTTTATGATAACATGTTGTAATAATAATATAATAATAATAATAATTTTATTACTTTGACAGATATTTATCCTAATAAAGGATTGTTAATGTTCGAAAACTGGAACAATTTCCGTAATAAAATCTTAAAAGAACGTGAAGGTGTGGTACGAGACAAACATGCAATAGAGAAGATTAAAGTTACTTTCAGAGGATTTGTCAAAAAGTATGTTTAATTTTATTTATTTTTTAAATTTCTATATTTACCTGAAAAATTTGTCAATTCAGATTCATTAATAAAGGAACTTTGCCTTCCTTAATACCTCCAAGAGCAAGAGGACGTCGCTTAAAAGGCAAGGAGCATTGGAAACCGAGTATTCTGGAATGTACGGCGAGCATTCTTTTACATGCATCTGTAAGTGTTTTGTAAAGTTAGTTTTCTTTTCACTGTTGATAGAAAATATCAGATATTTTTATTAAAGAACATGCTTCAAGATCAGTATTAGTTAAAATAAAATTTATTAGAAATTTATTAAACTTACATAAAAATTGAAGAATTATTAGGTAAAAGAAATAAAAAATACGAAGACGGAGATGCTATACTACGGTTCAACTATTCATTTTTAAAGAATACTGCGGAGCTCGCTATTTTTTCCGTTCTTTTGGAAAACAACTTCTTAAGGAGTTGATTCTCTGTCGCAGCATCTGGATTAAGTTCTTTCAGTCTCTCCAAAAGAACTTTATATGCCTCTTCCCTTTTTTTTTGTTCATATAATCCTTAGATTTCACCTTCCACAGACATACATTTTCCCTGTATAATTCTATAAAGTCTCTTATAAATTACTTTTTCTCTTGTAGACATTTTTCGCACGAGTAATTATCTTATAACTATTTCCAGTAGGTGTATGTCTATTGCCAGTTTAACTTGCAGGCTTCCGCAGCCGTCGTCCATGTTTGCCGTACTGGCAGTAGAAGAAGTCAACGTGACGCGGTTTCAACCGGAAGCCAATTCAAACGTCTATTGCCAGATCACAATAGCTCTGTTCCAACCACGCTTTGTGACCGTTTATGAAACCGAAATAATGATCGATTTTGACAACTTTGTCGACTGTAAAACTTTGATGAGTGCATGCTTGTGACGGTTTCGAAACGGTCACAAAGCGTGCCTGGAACAGACCTAATAGTGAAAATGAAGGCTTGACGCGCGAGAAGCATACACATGTTCAAACCTGCCTGAGAGCACATCGCGCCAAATGCCAGGAACGCTCCATCAGTTCAGCGTACATACATTCTCACTTACCTCCGAGACTCAAAACGTTCAGGTAGGCGCGAAGGCATGCCTCACCGTGTGTATGCCCATTTAAGGTGATGCGACGTCGATCATCGTCGTTCGTCGAGAAATGACAAAAGAAAGCAAAATTAACGAAGAGTGGGTTGAGTTGTTCGACCGTTCGTAGCGGGTAATGCCGAGGAACACGCAGGGCAATGAAAGCGGCCACCTCGCCTAATACCGTGCTACTGCCACTCGCTCAAGTACACAAGTGAACAACGCTCGACCAATAACAGCGCGCCCAAGAGTAGCGCGCGCCCCGATTTAATCCTGGACGCTTGCAGGGATAAATATCCGCACCGATCGGCTAGAGGGACACTCCACCAAAGAAATAAAGGAACAAAACCAACACGTGATACTAAGCAAACTCAAAGAAATAATCAGAGAAAAAACCGCGTGAGGAAAAAGTATCACAGAACTTTGGCGCCACAAGACAAAATCCCACTAAATCGACTACAATTCCAAGTCAGAAATGCCCTTCTAGACCATCAAAACGAACAACGGAAAAACAAACTCAGGACGCTAGACACCAAAAATAACATTGTGGAACATGGCTAAAATACTAAAGAATAAAAATTGAAAAGTATCACCAATGCACTCATCCACAGGAATAGTCTACTCAAACGAAGACAAAACGGAAGCCCTAGCAGACAATTTAGAGACCCAATGCTCACCCTATTATGGACAAGGCGACATAGACCATGTCGAGGAAGTAGAAATCACAGTCCGCGAATATCTAAAAGCCACTCCTACTTCAAACAACGATATAGTTCCGATCACTCCCGGAGAACTGAAGACGCTAATAAAAAAACTTGCCAAATAACAAAGCACCACGCTTCGACGGCATCAACACAACAATGATCAAAAGACTTCCACATAAACACATAATGTTCAACCTCAACATTTTAAACAGCTCACTCCGACACCAATACTTCCCGGAAAAATGGAGGAAAGCCAAAATAATAATGCTACCAAAACCAGGAAAGGACCTCAAATATCCACAAAACTATAAACCCATTAGCCTGCTCTCAACAGTGGTGAAGCTATACGAAAAAACAATACTAACAAGACTTCAAAATCATTTTGATGCCACAAATTGCATACCAGACGAACAATTTGGATACCGGAGAGAACACTCTACGGTCATGCATGGACGTTGCTGAAATAATATACATCGGTTTCGAGCACAAAGAGACTACAAGAGCAGTATTCCTAGACGTGGCCAAGGCTTTCGACAAGGTTTGGCACAAAGGTCTAATTTACAAACTAATTCGACAAAATATCCCACCCTACATCATCAGAGTTATATCATCATTCCTCGCTAACAGATCCTTCACTATCCTCCACTATCAACGACATTACATCTAACAACCACCCGAGCCTGGCGAGTGTCCGTCAGGGTTCCATCCTATCTCCTATTTTATACAATATCTATTCCTCAGATTTTCCAAAAAGAAATAATATCACAATAGCACTATTCGCAGATGATGCTGTAATTCTAGCCAGAGGAAAATTACCACAAACATTGACCAATGCCTCCAAGAAGAGCTCGACAAAATCGATTGGAAAATCCAAATTAACGTGGAAAAAAGTACATCAACAGCCTTCAACAGGAAGCGATAATCACCAAATCTCCAATTAACGCTATTCAACAGACCGATCCCCCAGAACACACAAGCTAAATACTTAGGAATTACTCTTGACAAAAGCCTCTTCTTCACAAAACACGTAGAGGAAACAGCAACGAAAATAAAAAACATGGAAGGATATTTAAATACCTTATTATGCAGGAAAAGCAAACTCAAAACTCGAAACAAATTGCTACTGTAAAAAATGATAATCACACCAATCATAACAAACGTTCTAAAACTACAAACCATCCAGAACAAAACTCTCAGGAAGATAACGAATGCGAGATGGTTCATCCGTAATTCCCAAATACACAGAGTCCTAAATATACCCACCATCCGAGAAATGATCCAAACGCAAGCGTCCAACACTAACGAGAAATTAAAGATACACCCTAACCCAACTCTTGAAATTACAAACAATTACGATGCAGTAAACAGCCGAATAAAAAGACCTAAGCCCGCCACAATCATGTATTAACCAAACAGCAAGAACACAACAAAACACATCCCTGCAAAAGGCAGCAAATCACAGTTAAAGAAGTCCAACATTAAGATTACGGGGCAAGAGAACCAAGTTTTAGCTCATCGTCAAAAGACATCGAATCGAATCAAGAGAGGGACACTCCCGGTGCCAGAAATTTGGTCACTCTTAGAGAAGGTGCACCGCCAAACTGGTATGTTTTAAGTGCGCTAAAAGTCATTTAACACCTGAATGCGTGAAACCCAAAACCACTCCGGCCAAGTATGGAAATTGTGGCAGCCCACACCCTGCCAAATTTAAAGGATGCTCAAACCATCCTAAGTCCGCCGCACAAGAAAACTCTCAACCCTCCACCAGTAAAACGTATGCACAAGCTGCCTAACTGAAATCTCAACCAAACTCCACGAGTAGTCCCTCTGTCTCTCCCTCGGTTGACCTACCCGGCACCTTGGCTGACTTCACCAATCTGATCAGCCAAATGGCTCTCATCACCGGACAACTTCAGACGATTTTCCTGCAGAAAAACCTCAACCATGGATAGATCCAGAAGAAAGCCCGAGTCTTTACAAATGTGCTTCTGGAATGCCTCGAGCTTCAAAAACAAAAGAATTCACCTAATAGAATTTCTAACCCGTCACAACATTGACATTATTCTTATAAATGAAACCTGGTTGAGAACTGGTGGCGATTCGAATGTACAAAACTATTCCTTGCACAGAAAAGACCGCCAGAACAGACCTGGAGGCGGCACTGCGATCTACGTGAGACAAAGCATAGACCACTACGAAGCAGAAAGCGGCACCCTTATCAACGCTGAAGCCACCTCGGTTCTTGTAAACATTGTTTTCCATTGGAAAACTAAAAATTACGTCAGTTTACAATCCCCCTGGGAACACCCTCAAATACAGTGACCTGACTGCCCTCACTAACGGTTATACCCGGCTCATTATCGCTGGAGATCTAAACGCAAAGCATCCAAACTGGAACAGCCGCATCCCAACAGAAATGGGAGAATATTGGACCAATTCTCACCTTGACTCCAATCGCCGAACTCACCACAACTCAGACCACAACCCCGTAATTCTTCAACTTGGAGCTGCAGGAATGGACCAGGTTCAGCAATAATACACAAAGAGAGACTGGCCAAAGTGTGTTATCCACATTAGGAAAGGTCGCCGAAACTGTGATCTTACAGAGACTAAACACTGCAGTCACGGACAGAAACATCACGCAGCCGGAACAATTCGGATTTCCGAGAAACCTATCCACGGAACTTCAACTCCTGAGAGTAACGGAATTCATCTCTGAAGAGCTACACAACAGAGAGGTCGCAGTGGCCATTTTCCTCGTCATCGCGAAGGCCTTCGGTCTGCCACACTGGTCTACTATTCAAAATACAGGAGTTTGGCGTCGGACTGACCAAGCTCACGGCCAACTACCTGAAGAACCGACACTTCCGAGTGAAACTCGATGATACCCGATCAGACGAGAGGAAAATCAAGGCTTGGTCCTGCTACTGGGGGTCACTGGTAATATAATTTAATATAAACATTTACAAATTTTCTTGTCTAAATTCTTTATTATAATGTTAGTAAACACATAGGAAAGAATAAGTACTTTACCGTTGTCCATATAAAAGTATAGATTTTTGGCCATCGAAATTAAGTCTTTTTCCCACTGTGTGATAGTGCACGCCTACCTGCGGCCGAGCAGAAGTACTACGTGAACGAGCAAGAATGCCTCGCTGTCATCTGGGCCGTGCGACGATACCGACCATTCCTAGAAGGCATTCCATCCATACTTCGGACGGGCAGTAAGGCCCTAACATGGTTGAACCAGACCAAGGACCACAAAACGAAGTTGACCAGTTATGCAGGAGTTCCAGTTCGTTATTGATCACTGCGCCAGCAAGAACAACGAACTCCCAGACGTTTTGTCGCGCCACCTTACGAGGGTGCACAGGACCAACTCCGTCCAGCGCCAAGACCTAAGGGACAACCCCATAAGCCATTAACGAGTGAGAAATCGAAATGTTTAATATTGTATACTCTGTATTATATTAGTTAAGTAAGATGTTGCATTGTTATATTACTTTTGAGAGAAAATAAGAAATGGCTCTCTTCCACGGGTAGAGCAAATCCACACGGTGACCTCTTCGAAGCCGGGGCGATTGATATCATAGACAAAAACGGTCACCGTACGGATTTTGCCCGGCCGACTCTCTCGTCCAATCCTCGACGCGTCATCTCATATGCCACGCCTACCACGACCCGATAGCATATATACGACGCACAGTTCGTTGCTCTCACTTACCGGCGGACATGATTAAGTTTCGGCCGGCAGTTCTAGTGAGTGCATGTGCAGTGCTGTGACCAGTGACCATGATGAGCAATTCCTGCCTTTTACAAGGCATTATCGACCAGGTTTTTGCGGCTAATAGGCACGACTTCGGTACGACACTGAGTGAGGTGTCTGCCGGAGTTTCTCTTCCAGCCATGGCTGAGGGCCAGTCCCTGAGCGCCGGCAAACGCCCTCGTGCCCGCGTTGAAGTGACGAGCGAGGAGGACCGCAGTAGTACAGCGGTATCCAGCAGCGAAGAGTCTTCGTCATCTGGCGATGAAGACTTTCAGAAGCCGACGCCGAAGAAGACCGCCCGCAAGTTGCGGAAGACGGCCTCTTCCGAGACACTGACGACGCGTAACAGCTACGAGAGCTTGTCTGGGGACGAGATGGAAGTCGCCCAGATAGATGTCCCGGCAAAGGCGCCACGAATCCGAATCCCACCCGTTTTCCTCCGGGAAAAAGAGAAGTGGAGCGAGATCTGTAGAGATCTTGATGCCCGGAAAATCGCTTTTTCGAAAGCGAGAAATACGGGCACCGGAATCCGTGTGCAGCCAGCGTCGGTCGATGATTATCGGGCGATGACCAGACGTTTCGACGAGAGGAAGGTGCAGTACCACACGTACGCACTGACCTCTGATAAGCCGCTCAGGGTTGTGGTTCGTAACCTGCCCACGTCCGTCAGCGAGGAGGAGGTCAAAGCTGACCTTGAACAGCGGGGCTACCCCGTTCAGTCGGTTTCCCGGCTGAATAAGGGATCAGAGAAGCGTGCCATGCCGCTTGTCATGGTCCAGCTGTCGAGGAGCGATGACGGAAAGCGCATCTTCGATGAGAAAAAGGTCGCTCGGCTCGATGTCACAATCGAGTCGAAGAGACGGTGTTGGTCCGTCCGGTGTTGGTCAGTGCCACCGCTGCCAACAGTTTGGACATTCTCAAAGAATGTGCCGCGCAAACCCTCGCTGCGTGAAGTGTGCAGAGCCACATCACACTAACGTGTGCAAAAAACCGAGAGACGCACCGGCTGTTTGCTGCAATAGCGGCGGTCCGCATCCGGCTTCCTACAGGGGCTGCGAGAAGTACCCGAAGGAGCCAGTCCGTCAGATGAAACCCCCAGCCCAGAAAGAGAAACCCGTCCCGGAATTCAAGGACGGCAAATTCCCGGAGCTGCCCGCGAAGAAAACTTCGAGGGAACCCGCTCCAGCAACGCATGTTGCCCGCTCTTCGGAGGAACAGAGGCCACCGAGCGTAAGCTATAGTGCCGCGGTGGGCGGAGCGAGCAGCGCTCGCAAGAGCCAACCAGAGGTTGCTGGAGCAACCAAGCCCGTTACACCTACGCGAACCGAAACCGAAACGGCAAGCGTATGGCAGCAACTCGCGGATTTATTTTCGCGAGTTGATTTCTCCAAGCTACTCAATGTAGCGGCCACGGTGATTGCCAGGCTGAGCCAGGCGAACAACAGCACCGAAATGATTACGGCCTTATTAGGCTGCGCTTCCGAGATCTCATCGCTGTTCCGCCATGGATAGACGGCCAAGGCGACCACGTCCTTTGCAGACGGTCTTTTGGAATGCCAACGGACTGAAACCCAAGAGATTGGAGTTGATGTAATTCGCTCAGCGTCAAAATCTGGACGTAATTCTCATTAACGAAACACATCTTAGAGCGGGCGACGTTCCGAAGCTTCCGAATTATCAGCTGTACAGAAACGAGACATCGACCACCACGTTGTTGATACGCCGCCCCTCCAGCCTCTGGAGGCGACCATTGTGGCGATTCATACGACGTACGGTTTGGTTCGATTGATCTCCGCTTACAACGCGCCGAATCGAGAATTGGTTCCGGGTGACTTGGATGCGGTGTTAGATACTGATGGTGCCGCCGGCGATTTGAACTCCAAACATCCCGATTGGAACAGTCGTGTTACCAACCGGAATGGGAGGATTTTGAAAGCCTACGGCGAAGACCGACTGATAACGATCGAAACCACGCCTCGTTGTGTGGCGGCACTCGCTTAGAGGGCCAAGCACTCCAGCCGGTTGCAAGCCCGAGTAAAGTGGTAGCAGTGGGTAGGGACACCTGGCCCATAGCCTAAGGGTGAAACACATAAGACACCCAGTGTGTAACTCTGCGACTTGCACAAAGACCGGTGTGCGTGGCGAAGAGTCACACCCTTATGGGGTGCGGGGCTAAGCTCCCCTCGTAAGGTGGCTAGAAACACGCCGGATCTAGAGGAGACAACCTCGATAAATAACCCCAAGCTACGGTGTGAGTTATCGTGCCTAGGGCTGGATGGCACTGGGTTTAGTGTGTCGCAAACGATACCTTTTGGATACCTGGCGCCCTCCCATCGTATGTAGCCTTCCGGCCGAGAAAGGGGGGTTACCGGTCGGTGACAGGATATCCTCCCTACTCGTGGGACTAAAAATGAATACAAAACCAAAAACTAAAACTGAGGTTGTAGGGGCTAAGGGTCGAAAGATTCGAAGCCGTAGTAGCAGCGTGAGCACTGACAGCAGTGTTGATGGCCCGACAGTTGAACGGCCGGTTAAACCGGTTGGCAGCAAGAAGGCCAAGAGTGTAAAATCGAAGAGCCCGGCAACGGGCTCTGAGAAAAGCGTTAAGCCGAAGAGTCCGGCAACGGGCTCTGGAAAGGGTTCGGCAACGAACTCGCAAGCGAGCGTGGCTAGCTCTGAGAGCGCGAAAGCGAGGGCGGAAATACCCTCGGATCGAACTTTGAAAGGTCCGTCAAGCGGAAGCGAGACTGGATCTAGCGTGGAGCTGGAGGAGGAAACTCCTCCAACCAACGATGAATGTGCGTCGGAGAGAATGAGGCAGATAATGAAGGCCATCCATGAGGAAATTCTTCCCGAGGAGGCCAAAGTCTCTAAATGGATAACGGGCGTCGTGGTAACAAAGCTCCGGGAACTCGACGATCTTATGATCCAAGTGGTCCTGAGGAACAAGGTGCTGGAAAGCAAATTGTCCGAGCGTAGCGTGGGACCTGCAAGGGCGGCACCGACTCAGTCGATGACCTACGCCCGAGCTGCAGCGATTCCCGCTGTACCGAGGGTGGGACCGCAGAAGCAGACCAACGTAGTGCTGGTAAAGGCTACGAAGGATGCTAGTAGCGAGGAGGTGAAAGATAAAGTTCTAAAGCACGTCATCTCCGGGCTGAAGACCGTAAAGGTCCGAAGCATACGGAAGATGAAAGAGAACGGCATTGTTGTCGAGACTGAGACGCCGGAGGATCTGAGCCAGATTAAGGGTGCGATAAGGTCCTGTCGGCTGGATCTTGTCGCTACGGATCCGAAGAAGGCGGGACCGAGGGTTTTAATCTTCGATGACCCAAAAGAGATCAAGAATGAGGAAGTGGTGTCTGAGCTTTTCCACAGGAATTGCGAAGGCATCGAAATGCGTGAAACTGAATTCAATGACAAAGTCTCTGTGAAGTACCGCTTAGGGAAAAAGCAGAGACAGAATCTTATTCTGGAGGTTAGCGGTCTTGTTCGCTGCTCAAGCATGTGAGTGATACGGGTAACAACGTTTCTGTTATTTCGCTGGATTTTAAGGAGGAATATTTTCCGCATGTACCGATGTCGGGAACGGATAAATATTTTCTGAGTTATGATGGAAAAAAAATTGTTGCTGCAGGGGTAGTTACGGTTAGTGTTGAGTATAATTTTGTTAAACATATTTTAGATCTGTTTGCGGTTAACCCTGGATAGGATACAGGCGTATACAAATACCCCAAGTCAAACTAAATTCTTTAATATTATTGTCAGCGTGTGGTTGACTAAACTGCCTCCCCTAGGTATTCTTATGTGAGGTTATGTTCTACATCTTACAACAAGTGTTTGTGAATTTTTGTTTTGAACAGGTGCTAAACATATATGTTGGGGTGTTCAAATGCCCCTGTATCCATCTATGATTGTTATATTTTGAAAAAATCGCTTTGTTTTTTTAGAAAATGTCGCAGAGAAAATCTGTAAGATACACAGACTCTGATTTCGAGGAGACAGTTGGACGCTGGTTGGATGAGCTTGAAAGTGGTGAAGAAGATAATGTTAGCGAATATGAAGATAATATAGAAATTCTGTCTGATCATAGAAGTGTTGTGTCTGTAGATGAAATTTCTAATGAAGGTGATGATAATGAACCACAAAATGATGCTATAATTTTTTGAAAAAATGGTTTCAAGTGGAGTACAAACGAACCACCTAAAACTAAAACAGTTTTACGAAATATTGTTTTGAAGCTTCCCGGGATAAAAGGAAATGTGAAGAATATTACTACTGAAGAAGGTTCATGGAAAACACTTTTTGATGACGCTATGATTGGGATCATTGTAACACATACGAATTCCGAGATTGGCAAAAAAATAATTATAAAGATGCTAGGTATATTGAACACACCGATAAACACGAAATTTTGGCACTTATATGACTTTTATATATATCAGGTGCTCGCAAAGATGCGCATCATTCAATTTGCGAGATGTTTTCCAAACAAAGCACTAAAATATATCGGTGCATTATGAGTGAATCTCGTTTTAAATTTTTAATAAATTGCATCAGGTTTGATGACAAAATTCAAAGAAATCGCGAGGACGAGTTTTCACCTATTCCGCAGTTATGGGAGTTATTCATTACGAAATGTACTGAAAATTACACACCTCATGAATATTGCACTATTGATGAGCAATTACTTGGTTTTAGAGAGCATTGCCCATTTAGTGTATACATACAATCCAAACCCGATAAATATGGGATGAAAATTGTGTCAATGAATGACAGCAGAACTTTTTACATGGTCAGTGCGATTCCGTACATTGGAAAAGAAAACAGAGATAGTAATGAACCTCTTGGATACTATTTAGTCAAGACATTGTCAACCTCAATACATGGAACTTTTCGCAACATTACAATGGATAATTGGTTTACATCAATCAAGTTAGCAGATGACATGTTAAAACATTACAAAATAACCATTGTGGGTACTGTTCGGCACAACAAAAGAGAAATCCCGCAATCGTTTCTACCAAATAAAAGTAAAGATATTTTATCTTCACAATTTGCCTTTCACGACAAAAAAGCTTTGGTATCCTTTACACCTAAAAAAATCAAAAAGTGTTATTCTTCTTTCAACAATGCATTTTACAAAAAACATAAACTTGGAAACAAAGAAGCCAGAAATAATCGACTTCTACAATTCCACAAAGTGTGGAGTAGATACTTTCGACCAAATGGCACATTCTTATACAGTTGCCCGTAAAACTCAAAGATGGCCTTTGCGTTATTTTTTTGGAATGTTGGACCAAGCTGGAATTAACTCTATGATACTTTTTAAGCTTGCTAAAAGACAAGACAAACTTATACGCAGAAAATTTTTGACTGAACTTGGATTTCAATTGGCTCGACAACACATAGAAAGAAGGCTTCAAAAGAATTTACCGCGGGAACTCCGCAAAGATATACAAGATATATTGTCTATTGAACAGCCGGATAATTCAGAACCTGCACCTAAACTGGCTAAAAGCACTAGATGTTATCAGTGTCCTAGATCAAGTGACAGAAATTTCCTGCGCTAAATGCCATAAGCTGTATGCCCGGACCATCGCGTAGATGTTTGTAATTTATGCTTCAATTCAGTGTATTAATAACGTTAAAAGTATTTGAATAAACACTTATTTCAAAATAACTAATTTTTCTGGGTGGGGTTTTTCAATACCCCATGTATCCACTAATGAGTGTCTACTTCATGTATCCCATCCAGGGTTAAGCATGGTGGGCCCCCACTCCTGGGTCGAGATTTTTATTATAAATATGATTTAAATATTCATAATATTCATACCTAAATTTTTTAAACCGCGCCCGATACCTTTTGCTATGCGTGAGAAAGTAGAGGCGGAAATTGATCGATTGATTAATCAAAATATTTTGGTTCCGGTGGATTACAGCGATTGGGCTTCACCGATTGTTGTGGTACAGAAGCGTAATGGGGATCTGCGACTTTGCGCAGATTATCGGGTATCAATAAACCCAATGCTTGAGGTAGATAATTTTCCTTTGCCCTTGATCGATTATATTTTCACTAAGATTCAAGGGGCTAAGACTTTTACTCTTATCGATCTATTTCAGGCTTATCAGCAGATTGAGTTGAATCAGCAATCTCGGAAAATTACAACAATTAGTACTCATAAGGGCGGCAGCGTTGGCGATGTTGGGCGTCCCCTCGTTGAGTTGGCACTTAGTGCCCACTGAGTCGATCTGGTGGCAACGACTACATGACTGCATCACTCGATCACTCCCCGACTGGCTCCCAATTTTGGCCCGCACTTTAAATACACGTTTTTTGCCTATTTGAGCGTTGCATGTTTTCGTCACTTGTTTTGTGTCCGTTTGCGTCATTCGTATATGCTGGTGTACGCGCGGGGCCCCGTTTGTAATAAATTCCGCTGATGTGTTATTATGAAATATGAACCTTTGCGTTACGTTGTATTAGTTACCTCCTTATTGTGTTTACATTTCGACACGGTCGCAATTTGCCCTCAATTACACAAGTTCGCGTTTAAATACTTTTTATGTTTTTTATTCGTGGAACACAGAAAAAACATCCTCGTGGTTTTTAGAAAATTCCCCCTCGTGACATTATGTTATTTATATTCTCAAATTTGATAGGTATACATATACCATAACATGATATAATTTGGCGCGTCCGGTTTCTTGCTACTGCAACTGAATTATTATGAACCGTTTTCTTTAAAGTCCGTTTTACATTGCAGAATTTATGGCACAAGCAAGTATTTTAATATTTTGCACTAGAGGCTTTATTTTAAGGGGCAGAGAGAAATACTTTAAATCATAAGTTGTAAGATTTTATCCATATTATCTTCTAGCCTTACCACAAAACAAAAAAAACCTACCACAAAGTAGAGAAAATAATAAAATTTTTATTTTTTTGTGGAACAACCTGTATATTGTTAACTAAAATGAAAGATCATTTTCTCCTGATTCCAAAAATATATAACGCGTTGATATTGGGATAAGCCATATTTGAGTTAAAAATATCATTTAAGAAATTAAAGCGGCCTGGAAAAAATATTTATTATTAATATATTTTGTAACTTTTTGAATATTCGAATTCATATCGTTATTTCATAAAAACAAAAATGAATCAAGTTTTTAAAGTTATTTTTAAGGCTGCGTAAATTTCTTAAATGTAATATACTGATATTTTAAAGTTAAATATGTTACAAATAGCTCATCCAAATTTCAACAAATTTTTGGAATCAGGAGAAAATGATCTATCATTTTAACGAACCATATAAAGTGTTACGGTTGAAAAGTCCATTCAAGTCATTCATAATAATTTTCCGTACACCCTGTATTAGCGTGGGGAATTACGGCGTACGTGCCGTCTTCGAGTTGCAAAATATGGTGCAACATTTCGATAGTTGGGTGGTGCGCTGTTAATTCAGGCATACTGCATAGCTCCATTTCACTTATTCAACCGTTTAAAATGCATTTCAACAGTAACGACTTCCGTCCTCAGCGCATGTGGAGGAGCACGGCGCGGTCGCTTGCCGGTCATTGTCTCAGCAATCCTCGGTGCGTGCGGTCCATTGTTTTCGTGCGAGTTTAAATTTAGTGTTTTCCACTGCAATTGTGGCTGAAACTAGAAACGGATCTTCTTCGTGATTTGCTAAAGCACGCCGAGTGACCCACAAGCTGTTTAATCGACTTATCGAAAGCCTGCTCCGAGCTAGGGAACAGGTATGTTTTGTTGGCCTTTTATTGACCCCTGCCAGTAACGCGTCTTTCTCTTCCACCAGGCTTCTAATGTTAATTCCAATTCTGGTTAATTCTCGAGGCAGTTGCTGGGCTTCTGAGTAATTCCCGTGATAGCTCGAAGTCCGTGTTTTTGGCGTCAAAAGAAGTGACGCAATTAGGCCTACACCCCCCTCACCTTTGAATAGTGGATTCGTCCGGGGAGACAACGCATCTCTGGCGGCTTGACCGCCCCCTTTGACTTACGCCGCTACCCACCGCGGGAGGACGCTCCGATCTGCTGACGCTGGACAGCTGACTGAATCTGACGCTGTACATCAAGGTCGGAATAGCTTTATGTCATTATCGTATTCACCGAGTTGTTATTGAACAATTAATCATTGCGGGGTTTTGTTTAACGTTCCCCCTTGCCCCGTTTGAATAATAAATTGTGCTGTTAATTTTTTTTTAAACCGTATGTGTGATCGAAGCACAGATCTGTGGTACGGATTTAATTTGACGTGTTACTTATTTATCTAAGTTTCGTTTTTGAGTGATCGTTATTTGAATTTTGAGCAAGTTAAATATTGTAACGTATGCTTGTCGGTGTAGCTCGGTGGGGAAATTAAGTTCCAGAATTCGAAGAATTAAATATATTAAAATAAAATAAATATATTAAAATAAAATAAATATATTAAAATAAAATAAATATATTAAAATAAAATAAATATATTAAAATAAAATAAATATATTAAAATAAAATAAATATATTAAAATAAAATAAATATATTAAAATAAAATAAATATATTAAAATAAAATAAACACTTCAATAATAATAATAATGAAACGAAAACGGTGTCCTCCTGGTGGCTGCAGGTTATCGCGGATGGCTGCGGGGCGGTATCTTCGGACGGCTGTGGGGCGGTAAAACGGACGGGGGTAGCCACCTGTATTAAACGGTAGGGGGTAGAAACGGTAGCGGCGGGTTGACCACGCCAGAGGAAAAAGACGGTGAGCGGTAGCGGTAGCGGCGGGTTGACCACGCCAGAGAGAAAAGACGGTGAGTAATAGCGGTAGCGGCGGGTGGACCACGCCAGAGAGAAAAGACGGTGAGTAGTAGCGGTAACAGTAACGGTAGTGGTACCAGTAACGGTAGCGGTAACAGTAACGGTAGCGGTAACAGTAGCGGAAGCGGCGGGTGGACCACGCCAGAGGGGTGACTGGTTCGTATTCTGCGGTTGACCAGCAGAATACTGACCTAAACAGTAGATAGTGGAAGCGGCGGGTGGACCACGCCAGGCAGGAAGGGAATGGCGGGATGACCACGCCAGGTAGGAGGGTTGGTCAGTATACCGCGGAAGACCAGCAGTATACTGACGGTTTTCTATGAAGCGAGGCGGCCTTTATAAGGATAAGCGCCTCCTCTTCGTGACGTCTTCTAAGGTAGGGCAGCGCGAAGATGTAGCGCTATCGATGCACGGTGTTGACAAACCAGTTCAAGCGGAGGGTGAAAGGTCACGCGTAAATACACTTCATTACAATATAAACAAGTGTGCTCAGCTGGTACCTTTTAAATCATTTTGCCCACTTTTGCATTGGAGTTTCGTCGAACCTCCCTTCTCCAAGAGCTTAGCCGAGCGGTGTGGAGATACTTTAGTCACTTCGCACAAAATTTGCAAACCTACAGGTAGATAGCAAAAGGCTGCTTTATAAGAAATTAAAATACAATTATATACACCTTTTGTTTCTTGTGGTAACTCTAGAAGATAATATTAATAATTTAAAATTTTTCTCTACATCCTAAAATAAAGTGTCTAAATAGAGTACAAAAGATTTAAAAACCTGTACAATTTTTTCATCTATCTAAATTATGTACCTAGTTTCAAATAGAAAATCGTAAGAAATATTGCTTATATTTCACATACATAATTTGTTGTTTGAAATTACCCAATTTAGATTTTAAAAATTAACTATTTCCAAAGTTACTTGTACAATAAATTATGTATGTAAAACGGTCTTAATGGTACGGTTTCTCTGACGCGTCAGAAGCATGCGGCAAACGCAGTACGGCTGACGCAATGCACTGTTACAATGAAATCTAATGCAACAGTTTCTTCTCATGCGTCAACCAGCTGCGTATGTTGCGGCTGACGCAGGGCCTTGCGTCAGTACCCGTCGAAGAGCAGTATAGACGCAACCGCAGGCACTAAACAATAACGTCAACATGACTGCTGCATCTCAAAAATTAATATTTTCGCATTGTGAAGATGAACAATTAGTGAAATACTGATATTTTATATACGGGTCACAAATTTTCTTAAGAATTGTTTAAAAATTTATATTTTTCGTCAATAATTATTGTTGTTTTAAATAAACTGTCCTAGATTATTTAAAAGGATCATTTTTTTATTTCAAAAACAAGAAATAAGATTTAATTTAAAAATTTATTAATTATTTTAAAACAGAAATTAATTTTATTTTGAAATTATTTATAATTTGGGTCGATTTGAATGTGAGTTTATCGACACTAAATTATAAAACAAATAATCTAGAATAATTTGAATGCGAGTTTGTTGATTCTAGATTATTTAAAATTAAAACAAAGATTAAAAATTGAAAAAACAATACTTACAATAATTTAGAACGATTTGAATGCAAGTTTTTAACACAAAATAAAGATTAAAATAGAAAAGAAAGATTAAAGTTAAATAAGTCGAAAAAAGGAATCAAAAGAGATAAGAGTAAAGCCGGACACGGGAAAAAATTAAAGAAAAATCTTGTATTCTCAGATAACACAGCTTTATTAATTGGCGCCCGACGTTTAAGGCATTTATTTATTAAATGGCACCCAACGACGTGTGGCTCGACGACAAAACGAGGCTTAATTAATAACAGAATTACTAATTGACGTTCAACGTATGAAACATTCATTTATGTTTGACCCAACGACGTGTGGCAAAACGAGACCCATTAATACTGACACCATTGAAAAGAATCGATCCGTCAGCGGTTGCGGCATTAGCCGCACCAGAAGAAACACGCTGGCTTGCGTCAAACGCGTGCGTCAGCCGTACTGCGTCCGCCGCATGCATCTGACGCGTCAGAAAAACCGTACCTTAAAACATGCGACGCGCGACGTGAGTCAGAAGCGTACGCTGGATCCAAGACGTATCTGTTACTCGTAACTGTTCCGGCTCAGTACCTGTTCCAAGACCAACACCGTAACAACTTGTTCTTAAAAATAACAGTTATTTGTAACTGTTCCTACACCTAAATCGCAACAAAATGACACTGTTTCGAGAGTGGAACTGTTCCAATTTTTACACATCTCTACTCGTACACAATATTTACATCCAATTTCAAATTCCACCAGATGAAGATGTCGGTTATGCTTATAAAATAATGTTAATAGATGCAGTTTTTAGTTATTTTATTATTGTATCAAATGAAACGGCTAGGCACATAATTAATAACACTTTTTCAACTGTATCGCTCGCAGCATCACGTTGTGATTTACATTGTAATCGTAGACAAAGAATAGTTTCCAAACGTCAGCCAATCACAGCCCGCGCTTAATCAAGTTCGAATAACTTTTAATTGTACCGCAATATCGACTTGAAACTTTGTAAAAATATTCAGAGCAGTATCCCAGACAGTCCTACCAAATTTAATCCCGATCCTACCGCTAGAAAAATTGTTACGCGACCGGAAGCGCTCCCGCGCTTCCGTTGCAATTTCAGGCGTTTCCGCCCGTCGGATTTCGCCGTGCGCGACCTCAAATTAAAGCTCGCGAAAAGCGCTATCCAATAACATAAAGAAAACCCTGGGTCAGCGGGAAAATAATAAAGCTTTCTTTGTTTAAACTTTTCAACCCCAAGTGATTATGGGGATTATGACGTCAGAAGCGGACACCCGACCGAGCCGGTTCCAGGAAACACCTTCGGTCGACCGAATAAAAGGGCGCGCGTCCGTTCAGTCGCTCTCAGATCCTCCGGGATCATTGACGTTCCTTACCTTCCTACCTTAATTCCTGACAATTAACACGGATCGAAACTCTGCTCGACGGAGGAATCGATCATGGATAAATTGTGTTTTTGTTAACTGTATATTCATTCAATATATGTGCTTTTTTTATCTGCTAACTGCTTAACCATTATTGTCCCTCACCCCGAGAAGCGCGGAGCTAGCCGGACACCCCAGGATCCGCTTCCGGGTTTCGAGGAGCGCCGTTCGGCCGAGGAACCAACGCCACCGCTCGGGCAATCGGTCCGTCAACTCACCGGCCTTCCGCCAATCGTCCACGATACGGTGGTAACAATTTGGCGCCCAACGTGGGGCCCACCAGAAGTTTCAGCCGCAGCTGGAAGAACCCACCATGGTGAACACAAGGACAAATCAACCACGTTCTGAGGACGAAGCAGAACCTCAGTGGCGCCCAACCCCAACTACAGCACCAAGCTCGGAACCGTCACTTTCTGCCAGCACCAGTACCGTACTCTGCTGCCAGAGGTTCAAAACCGAGGACCTACCAACCTTCAGCGGTTCGGACTCCGAAGATCCGCATGAATTCCTGGACCACATCACGGAATATCTCACGTCCGCCCAGAAACCCCAGTGGTCCCGAGTACCCATCATCAGCCGACAGCTCGCGGGCCAGGCCCGAAATTGGTTCAACCGATACGAGTCTGCAAACCTGACATGGGCCGAATTCAAGTCAAGATTCCTGGACGAATTCAACGGAACCCAGGTCCGGATGAAGCTGTTCACCAAACTATACTCTACGCAACAAGAAGCCGGCCAATTTACGGAACCCTTCGCAGTGAGTAAATGGAAGTTATTCGATAGGATAGCCGCGCAGACGCCGGAAGAAGAGAGGATCGAAGTCATCAGCAATCTGGTCCGGCCGGAACTGCACACAGCCATGACGACTCCGCTTCCGCAGAGCAAAGATGCGCTTCTTAAACGATGCGCTCAACTGGATCGTTCCACACCGCCTTCGGGAACGGTACGACAACCAAGCTCCAGGCAACCGCCCCCAGAAGCCGTTCAGCGTAGGACAACAGCCGCTCAACAGCGACCGCCCGCTCAGACGCCGAGGGAAGTAAACCAGCTTCCCAAATGCAACTATTGCCCAGGAAGACACTTCCACCGAGATTGCCCCACGCTCCAACAGGACCAGGGAAACGCCAGGAGTGTCGGCGCCGATAACCAGTCCAGTCGCACCGTCGGCCCACAGAGGAATTAAGCACAATGGGACATCGCAACCTGCCGTATTTACGAATCAAGATCGACGGCAAACCGATACCAGCCCTCATCGACACCGCCGCCTCCGCCAACTTCATACGGCCCCAGTTCACGAACGATATCCAACCTGCTGAACCGTTATCGATTCGCATGGCCGACAGGAAGACCAGGTTGAAGTTGCAAGGTACGGCGTACCGAGAATTCCACATTGATGACGCAACTTCCGCCGCTCACTTCCTCGTCTCGGAAGCCCTGCGCGAGGACCTGATTCTTGGACAATTCTGGCTGAAGGACCAACGGGCAGTCATCGATCTTCACCGTCGGTGCATACACTTCGGGAAAGACCAGAGATGGGCCAAGCACTTCCTATCCGAGCCGCCAACGACCGAGGATCGTCCAACCACAACCGCCGTGCAAATTCAGCACGACTTCCCGGCCGAATATGAAGAAAGGTTCCAGGCACCGCTGTTCTGCGGCCAAGAAGAAAAAATCATGGACGAACAAATCGAGTCCATGTTAAAAACCGGAGTTATCCAACCCAGCACTTCCGCCTACAACTCACCGATAGTGATTGTTGAAAAGAAGGATGGTAAACCGCGGTTCTGCGTCGACTACCGCCGGCTCAATGCGGTAACCAAGGACGAAGCATCCAGCCTACCCCGCATCCATGAAAGGATACGCGATTTGGGATCCGCCAAGGTGTTTACGACGCTGGACATGAAGTCCGGATATTGGCAAGTTCCGCTGGATCGGGAGACCAGGCCGCTCACCGCCTTCATCACACCGGATTGACCCGCCTACGAGTTCAAGGTCATGCCCTTCGGACTCAAAAACGCACCTACGACATTCCAGAAACTCATGACACCGGCCGGACCCGGAACTTCCATACGTGTTACAAACCGACGCCAGCGTAAAGGAACTCGCCGCCGTGTTATACCAACCAATGGAAAGGGGACGCCGGATCATCTCGTACGCCAGCAGCAAGCTGAACGCCGCCGAGCAACGCTACCATTGCAACGAGCAGGAATGTCTAGTCACCGTATGGGCGCTGAAACGCTACCGCCCGTACCTCGAAGACCGGAAGTTCACTCTTCGGACCGACAGTCGCGCCCTCCTCTGGCTGGACCGAAGTAAAGATTCCAGGTCGAAGTTGACGCGTTGGTGCGTACTCCTCCAAGAGTACCAATTCGACGTTGAACACTGTCCCGGACGAGAGAATGAACTCGCCGACGCCCTGTCCCGCAATCCGGAACCAACGCCTGTTCCTGCTCACGTCACGGAAACCGAAAAACTGATCCCACCAACGGTACAAGTCCCGGACGTCGCCGACCTATCCAGGGAAGTAGAGAATGCCCAACAGACGGACTACACATGGCGCCGACTTCTGGAACGCTTCCAAAGGATCAGCGCCACCGGAACCACCGAGCCTGGGGACCGAGGATTCCAGCAGCTCTACACTGTCGAAAATGGTTACCTTAGACGCCGGGAGGACGGTCACAACCAGCTCGTCGCTCCAGCAACGATAACCGAGCAGGTGATGAATGCATTCCACGACGACCCCTCTGCCGGACATCCGGGCGCCGAGGAAACCGAACGATCAATCCGGAAGCGTTACTTCTGGATCACCATGAAGAAGGATGTCCAGGAACACGTACGAAATTGTCTGACGTGCCACTGCACAAAAAGGGGCGCACCGCAGGCCAAAGCACCGTTCCGACCGCATCAAACGTCTCAGCCCTGGGAAACCGTGGCTGTGGACCTCATGGGGCCCTACATCCAAAGCAACCGAGGAAACCGGTTCATACTAACCGTCACGGACCTCTGCACGAAATGGACGGAAGCATTCCCACTGCAGGAGAGTCGGACGACAACGATAGCCCGAAAACTCGAAGAGGAGGTGTTCGCACGGTATGGCTACCCAAAATCCATCCTTACGGACAACGGCATCCAATTCCTCTCCGTTGCATGGGACGGTGCCATTAACCGATGGGGCTGCTATCACTGGACGACCCCCATCTACCATCCTCTCGCCAATCCTGACGAATGGCGGAATCAGGACATAAAGAAAGGATTACGCATCCATCTGCGAGGAAAGGACAACCGAAGCTGGGACGTCGCCATACCCACCATCATGTTTAACCTGCGCACCCGGAAGAACGCTGCCACTGGAACCACTCCTAGCCAGACCCTACTAGGTTTCGAGCTGCCTCGACCGGGAGACTGGCAAGCCAACAACGGACCGCAAGAAGACGGAAGGGTCGCACAGGACGAACGCATCCGGAGGATCCACCGGAATCAACACCGCTACCGAGCCCGGTACGCGATCGGACGGCCAGTTCCGGCCCGCTTCCTGCCCGGAGATTGGGTCCTGACGCGCACCCGGAATGTCGCCATAGGAGAGATACCGGATCCTTGGACCGGACCGTACCAAGTCCTCGAAGCAGCCGGACCAGTCACCTTCTGGATTCAGCGGGGAGACGACCAAATCAAAATCCACGTCGATGACCTCAGGCGAGCGCCGAGACCAGCCGCCAATGACCGCCAAAATTAGGGACGCCGCAACCCGCAGCTGCGACCTTTCAAAGGGGGGCGGATTGTTACCAACGCCGTTCCGCGGACTTTCAACTAAATAACGGGATAAATAAGCGGACTAAATAACCTTAATTTTTTTAGGAATGTATCCTAATTATCACAATAATGCTGACATTCATGTACGACAAGTAAATCCTGAATTAGCAGATTATCGACGAGCACGAGCACGACTGACTAGAAATCTGTTTCTATAAAACTGAAATAAAAACAAATTTTGCTTTAAGTTTTTTTTTATTAAATTGAAAAAAAAATTCCTATCCGTAAATAAATTATAAACAATTCGGAAACAACGAATCATAAAATATTTGAACTGCTATACCTCAACGCAAGTTCTCAAAAAAACATAAACCTCATGATAAATGGATCACACCAGAAATTCGCTCGTCTCAAAACAAACTTAGAGATTTAGCAAATCTTCGCAGGCGCGGCGTGTATTATAATAATGTCAAAAGGGAATACAAAAAATGTATTTCTGATGCGAAAAAGTACCACTACGACAAACTAACTGAATCTTCTGATAACAAAAATAAATGCGTATGGAACATTATAAATAAAGAGATATCTGCTACACATGAACAGACCACCATTCAATTAATGGTCGATAATAAATTAATTAGTGACCCCTCATTACTAAGTGAAATATTTAAAGAACATTTTGAAAAGTTAATATCAAACAGTAGTGCATTTAGTGTTGATGCGGATACTAATATTTGTGAACAACCAAATACTTTCTTTGCGTATCCTACGGACACTGAAGAAATACACAGTATTATTAAGTCTATATGCAAGAAACCCTCATCCAGAATTGACGAAATACCTTGTAATATTTTAAAATGTGTTGCTCATTTAATTGTAGAACCTCTTGCTTTTTTAATCAATCAGTCGCTTTCTTCTGATGTTTTTCCCTCTCTATTAAAATCCGCAAAAGTCATTCCAGTCTTCAAAAAAGGAAATAGGCATTCAGTTAGTCAATATCGACCAATATCAATTTTATCGTGCTTTTCAAAAATATTCGAAAAAGTAATGTACAAACGGTTAATTAGTTTCTTTGAAAAGAGTAGGTAAGAAAAGCAGCCACGCCCCTTTTTTTCCCATGTTATTCTTATGGACTTCCGCTTGACTTTTTTCTTCATATACCTGAGCGTGTATAAGAGAGAGACAGAAGAGACAAGGAGAGACGCGAATATAGAAGTTCAGAAATCGTCCGTTAGAGGTCGGTTGCGTGACGTGTTCTGTAAATCGTTGAGAGAGAGGCGAACATAGAAGTTCTGAAATCGTCCGTTAGAGGTCGGTTGCGTGACGTGTTTGGTTAATTGTGCTTAATGAAAATTTTTTTCGCCGTTGCGCGTATGAAAGGAAGATTCGAACCCGGTGCCCGCTGTTTGCGAAGCCGTCCACCTAACGCCCTCGGCTATCAGGCAAATTGGGTGCGATCGGTTAAGAAGCGGTAATAAAAAAAAGAAGAAGAACTGAATCGTCGTGCGTTCGCCGAGGGTGCGCGCGCGCGTGGGAGCTTTCACTCAGAGTTTTTGGGCTAGGATGCTGCATGAAGACTGGGGCAGCTATCTTCTAGGCTCAAGGGTGATAAGAGATAATGAGAAATGATGCGTGTACGTTACAGATTAAAGCGTTTTATTTTCATTAAAATAGTTTTATAATTGACACATTTTCTTGTAATAAGATTTCAGATACAGTTTTCAAATTAAGAAGAAAATATTGAGAAATTATTTTAATTTATAATGACCCCAAGGTAACGAGTCTATGTCATTTACAGAAGCATAGAATCTTTTATCATCTCGTGCGTCTAATGCAATTTTGTTTACATTAACGGATAATAATTGATGATTTATAGATCTAATACTATTAAATGATGACATTAACGTTTTATTATGAAATAAACAATCATGATAGTTTTCGAAAGTAATTTTTTTAATGCCCGAGCGACCCACTCCTTTTAATTTTTTGAATTTTTCAATTTCTCTTAACCTAATTGCATAAACTTTTGCTCTAATAGAAATAAATTCGGTAATAATTTCTCCACAAAGTTCATCTTTAAATTTTCCAATAACTTTCTTATTTACACGTGGTATGCCAAAAGAATTATCTATAGGATAATCGGACGTGTCGAAAATTTCATTAGCGTCTCGTTTTATTATTTCATAAATGCTGGGTGTACTTTGCGGGTATTTCGGTGTAAATTTTAAAATGAAACTGTCAGTGTCCGTATAACAGACAGTGACGTTAAATAATGGTTCGACATTTTCTCGAATATATTCGTAAAGAAAGCTATACATGATTGTTTTAGAAATATCAAGAACTGCCATACCAATATAAATTGGTTTATTAAATTTCACAGTTAACTTACGTAACTCAATGGCAACTAAACTTTTATTAAAAATCGTTACACCTTTAAAATTTGGTTTGCTTATATATTTTTCTGCTGTTTTCCAATTATTTGCTAAAACAATATTCCGATATTTACGCACGGACTCCATCAGTTTACCGAAAACCATATTCGACATGCTCTTGTAAAAATCTTTATCGAAAGCGTTTACAGACAATGCTCTCAAGTTACTATTTAAATGAATATATTTTTCTAACCAATAGCTCTCATCGAATTCTATTGCACGATGAATTGCTTTTAATTTTAGGCCATGTTTCAAACATTGTTGCAGAACACGTAAATGAAGAACATATTTCTCCTTATTATATAATGTCAGCATCAGTTTTTTGTCTTCGTTTTTACCTGTGAGGGACCTGTGTTCTGCACAAAACGGAAAATATATATGTGAATCATGTAGATAATCGGGATATTCTAAGTCGACTTCTAAGATACATGACTTCCTCGTTTCATGGGCATAGTATGCTGAACAATCATTATTAGCAGTGATCATTTCGAAAACATGTTTTAATTTTTTCTCGTTCACCCACTTAAAATTATTGCAAGGTAATTTTGATGTCATGGCATATGAATACAACCCGTTTGCATCTATGTAAATAATTTCACAAATATCTTTTTTTGGATCAAAATAGGGACCCATGTGTATAGAATTTGCTTTTGCATAACGGGAGCTAACTTGAGTTATACCACCTCGTAAACCTTTTTCTATAAATAAAACCATATCGATATCTTGTAAAAGAGGAAGCTTAATTTTTGTAATCTTTAAAGCTGCTGAAAATGATAAACCGGGGGCAGTATAAAATCCGCAAGCATCTAGACCGTAGGTTTCTAATGTTAATTTTCTAAAATTTTCAAAAATATCAGCTAATAAATATACATCAACTTTTAAATATAAATCAGCGTATTCACCGAGACATTTGCATTGAAAATGTTTCCAAACGTTTTGAGCATGTCGGTAATCCTCGTCATTAATGTCTTCATTATATAATTTACTATAGAAAAACGACTTTCCCGGAAGCTTTGTTTCCTCTAGTTTTTCAAAAGAGTTGACATAATCATATGGAAAACATCCCTTACGGGTTACTAATTTAAAGGAATCTTCATCAGGAAATGCTTTTTGAATGAGTCTCATCTGCTCTGGTTTTAGATTTTTTGCTAATTTTTCAATTGATGACGGCATGAAACGAAATGAATCTAAAAAACGTAATTTTACATCGCCTACTTTTTTAGAAAACGATATATAAGTTTCGTTAGTGTTTGCTATAATTTCTACAGGTTCATTATTTACATTGGCCAATGCTTCTATTATAAAATGACTATCATAATGAGATAAATTGTGTAAAACTACTGGAATAATATTTCTAACACGACATTGCAAATTACAGTTATTACATAAACAAGAGATATAATTACCTGTGAAATGATTATGGTGGTGTGTTTTTATATTATCTACAGTGAAACTACAATCACAAATTTCACATTTTTCAGCATTTTCATGTGCAATATTCTTCAGCTGTTAAATTTTTCATTGGAACAATGGAATGATTTTTTAGAATTTGTTGAATAGTTCTTGCTTCATCTATCAATTTATTTACAAACCACTTGCCTGGATTTTCACCACGATAAATTTCAAAATGATTTAGATGTTCGTCATAAGAAGAAACTCTTAAATATGCAACACTAAAAGCTTCATGATATTGATATATATTTGTAAATGCTTTTTCTTTGACATTATTACAAGAGTCGACAGGTTTCGTTAAAGCTTCAAAATCTGCGTAAATAACAAATGGCAATTTCATCGTTGCTGCAAATTGTGTAAACTGAACAATATTTTCACCATCTTTAGGTAGTTCAATTTTTACAGGCTCGTGGTGGGAGCAATCTGATGCATGAGTACTTAATTTATCTTGTGATGGAAAGTAACATAAACATCTATCACAAATAAATTTTACTCGCTCATTCGATGAAATTTGATTTTTGCATAATTCCGATAAATTTTTGATGAGACAAAAATGACCAACACGTTGACTTTTCTTCAAATATAACAAATTGATGTGACAGTTTTTAATATTTTTTGAATGATAAAGAGGTCCTACTATAATGTTATTTTCATAACCATAAACATTGATTGATATAAATTTATTGTTATTTTCAAATTTCTGTAAATGACATAACTTTACTGGAAACTCGATACCTTTGAAATTAAGAATCTCATAAATATTTTTCGGGTAAGAAGCAGGATCGCATTCATCTTTACCAACTGTTGCTGGAAAGAGATGAGCCAAAATGCAATAGGCGAAACACCGACGATCTTGATTCTTGATGTTTAGAAGAACTTTACTTCTGCGTTGTAGTTTCACAGGTAATTCCATGTAGCTGCTGCGATCAGCTCCTGTTCCTCCCCTTAACGGTGAATATTTGCAAAACGCTACCACCAAATTAACAACTGCAATTAACCCCCATCCACTATTTCTCTCTTGAAAGGATTCGAGCTTAAGACACAAAAATAGAAAATTAGTAATTTTTAATTTCATTAAATAATGTGCACAATATTTCGTTCAGATCCGATCCAAGGTTGATCTCATGATTTTTGATGTTGAAATATTTAAGTTCTATTATGTCTGTGTTCGGTTTCATAAACTGTCCACAAAATACCAGATTCATTTTCAATGCAGATGTTTTCACCAAGAGATTCTGAAGTCGGCTCACAATGAGAGAAGCAGCATCCTCTAAGAAATTTCGTGGTAGTACATGCACTTTATTAATTATTACACCTGTCTGAATTCTGGTTTTAAATGCTGTTTGCAACTGTAAATTAACATTAATTAGAAATAATAACAATATTATTAATTTTTTTTTTTTTACTTACATTTTTCCATTCCAGACGACTAGTTTTATTTTTCTCAGAGTTCTGATTCATTTTGTTGGAAATTTGAAAAAATATATCAATTTTTAAAAGACAAAACTTAAAATCTACTTATTTTAACGCTTTAACCAAAAAATATTTTGAAAAGTAAATTAAAAACTTTATAACTATTCTATTTATTTGTTTATGTCTAAATGTTTATCATTCTAAAAAGAAAGAAATAAAATTAACCAAAAAAACAAATAATAAATGCGTGTCTTACTTACATGTAATTTCCTTAATCCATAAGCACAAATTCTATCAAAAATGCTGAGCACTGCTTTCCTGGAATCGGTTTTTCACCTTTAAATTCAATACCAACTTCGTCCTCCAAAATTTTTGGTATCTGATCTTCCGTAATAATCTCCGCGAATCGTTTCGGCAAAAACACGGCGAATTCGTCTTCTATTTCAGCCAGTAAAGATTTCCCAAATTTCGTTTTCACAAATTTTAAATTTGATAATTTATATTTTCGAAAAGCTTCCAATTCATTAACTTTCTTCAACGGCAGGTGTTCCAAAGAGAGTTTATTAGTAGATATAAAAAACAGACCACACCCTTTTTTCCCCATTTGAAATGCATTGACTTCCGGCCGAGTTTTCTGCCTCATCTGAGCCCGTGGTAAAGAGTGAGATGGAGCTCCAGAGAGAGAGACACAGAGACAACGTAGTTCGGGCGTCCGTCCGCCAGATGCCTGCGGCGCTGCTGCTATTTTCGTTAGTTCGGAAATTGTCCGCCAGATGGCGGTGGCGTTGCGTCGTCGGAGCGTTAGTTCGGAAATTGTCCGCCGGCTGTCGCCACCGGCGCTTCGCTGCGGAATTTTTTCCTCCGTCCTGAGAGAGATTCTAACCCGTTCCTCGACGTTCGTGAGGCGTCCACCTAAGCCGCTCGGCCGTTGAGGCAGTTGTTCGTATTCGTTCGAGATGTGTAATATTAACGACGCGCGCGGCGAATGATGTCCTTATATTTTTTTTCGTCGAACACGGATGCGATGCTGGTTGCGTCAATTTTTTTCCTCCGTCCGGAGAGAGATTCGAACCCGTTCCTCTGCATTCGTGAGGCGTCCACCTAAGCCGCTCGGCCGTTGGGTCGGTTGCTCGTATCGGTTCGAGATGTGTAATAATAACAACGCGCGGCGAAGGATGTGGTTTTTTTTTCGTCGAACACGGATGCGATGTTGGTTGCGTCCGGCGGTGTCCATCTGCTGACGAATTGCGAAAGGACGATCGCCGGCGTCCATCTCGGAGACGTCGCGTCGTCGGTCGATGGGTTTCTGTAAAAAGAATGGCGCGCGCGAGCATATAGATCACTGCACGCAGAGCGGCGGCGGCAATTTCGAAAAAATGGGTCCTCGGGGCGTGCGCATTTCCGCGAGCGGAGGCGGACGAAAACGATACCTGTCTAATTGTAAAACGTCTTAAATAAAATTCTAAAAATAAAAAATACGTTTTACTTACGGATGTATGTTACAAAATGCTTTATTAACACACAATATAATTACAAATTACATATAAGTTAATTTTAATACATAATTACAAAATTACATACAATTTCATTTTAATTTATAATGTCCCAACGGCAACGAATGAATGTCCGTTACAAGATCGTAATGTCGTTTGTCATCTTGAGCATCTAAGGCAGTTTTATTTATGGTAACGGTTAATAATTGATGATTTATTGACCTAATGCTATTGAATTTTGACATTAATTTTTTATTATCAAACAAACAGTCATAATAATCCTGAAAAGTTATTTTTGTAATTCCCGAACGACCTACGCCCTTCAATTTTTTAAATTTTACTTCTTTTCCCACTCTGATGGCGTAAACTTTAGCTCTAATTCCAATGAACTCAGTTATTATCTGTCCGCACAGTTCGTCTTTAAATTTACCGATAACTTTCTTATTAACCAAAGGTATTCCGAAAGGGTTATCTGCGGCGTAATCTGAAGTGTCAAAAATTTTATTTGCATCCCGTTTTATAATTTCATAAATACTCGAGACGCGTTCGGGATGTTTTGGAGAGAATTTAAAAATAAAACTGTCCGTGTAACATACTGTGACATTAAATAAGGGCTCCACATTTTCTCTGATGTAATCATAAAGAAAACTATACATGACTGTTTTTGAAATGTCAAGGACTGCCATGCCAACGTAGATCGGTTTATCAAATTTCACGGATAATTTGTTCAGTTCAATTGCGACCAGATTCTCATTGAAAATCGTAGCTTTTTTGAAATTTGGTTGACTAATATATTTTTCAGCAGATTTCCATTTCTTTGTCAACACGATATTTCTGTATTTGCGTACAGATTCCATAAGTTTTCCGAAAACCATATTCGACATGCCCTTGTAAAAATCTTTATCGAAAGCGTTCGTAGATTTTGCCCTCAGATCGCTATTTAATTTAATGTATTTTTCTAATCAATTGCTCTCGTCAAATTCTATCGCACGATGAATTGTTTTTAATTTTAAGCCGTGTTTTAAACTTTGAAGTAAAACGCGTAAATGGAGGACGTACTTCTCTTTATTACATAAAGTTAGCATTAATTTTTTGTCGTCCTTTTTACCTGTGGTGGATATGTGTTCCGGACAAAATGGAAAAAATATATGGGAATCGTGCAGATCTTCAGGATATTCTAAGTCAACTTCTAAAATACAAGATTTACCCGTTTCATCCCCGTAATACATCGAACAATCAATGTCGGTCATACTGAGCATTTCTAAAAGATTCGTTAATTTTTCGTCACTTACCCAGTTGAAGTTGTCGCACGGTAATTTTGTCGTCATCGCGTAAGAATATAGTCCGTTCGCGTCTACGTAAATAATTTCGCTAATTTCCTTATCAGGGTCGAAATCGGTTCCCATGTGTACAGAATTCGCTTTTGTATATCGGGAACTAACTTGAGTTATACCGCCGCGTAAACCTTTTTCTATGAATAAAATCATATCGATGTCCTGTAAAAGGGGAAGTTCAATTTTTGTTGTTTTAAGAGCCGCCGAAAATGATAGGCCCGGAGCTGTGAAAAATCCACACGCATCTAACCCGTAAGTTTTGAACGTCAATTTTCTAAAATTTTCAAAAATGTCTGCCAATAGAAATACGTCAATTTTTAAATACAAGTCCGCGTATTCACCGAGAGTTTTACATTGAAAATGTTGCCAAACGTTTACGGCGTGCTGGTAATCATCATCGTTGACGTTTTCGCCATGTAATTTATTATAAAATAGCGATTTATCGGGAAGACTTGTCTCCTCCAATTTGTCAACAGAATTCACGTAATCATAGGGAAAACATCCTTTACGAGTTGCTAATTTATAAGAATCCGGATTCGGAAACGCTTTTTGTACGAACTTTATTTGTTCTGGTTTCAAATTTTTCGCTAATGTTTCAAGAGACGAGGGCATGAAACGAAACGAATCTAAGAAACGTAACTTCACATCGCCTACCCTTTTCGAGAACGATATGTAAGTTTCAGTTGTGTTTGCTAAAATTTCGACATTTTCGTCGTTTACGTTTGCCAGAGCTTCTATTATAAAGTGACTATCGTAATGAGATAAATTGTGTAAAATCACGGGAATAACATTCTTAACGCGACATTATAAATTACAATTATTGCACAAAGCTGCAATATAGTTCCCGGTAAAATGGTCGTGGTGATAAGTTTTAGCATTATTTTCGTTAAAATTAGAATCACAAATCTCACACTTTTCGGCATTTGCATGTGCCGTAGATTCTTCAAACGTTAAATCTTTCATAGGAACGGTAACGTGATTTTTTATTATTTCTTGAACATTTGTTGCTTCTCCTAATAATTTATTTACGAACCACTCAGCAGGGTTTTCGCCGCGGTAAATTTCAAAATGATTTAGTCGATCGTCGTAAGAACAGACTGTTAAATATGCAACGCTAAAGGCTTCGTGCCGTTGATAGGCGTTCGTGAATGCTTTTTCTAAAGTATCGTCATAGGAATGAATAGGTTTCGTTAGAGCCTCGAAGTCCGCGTAAATGACAAACGGCAAAGGCATGGTGGCTGCAAATTGTTTGAATTTAACAATGTTTTCTCCGTCTTTAGGTAATTCAATTTTTACGGCCTCGTGACGCGAGCAATCTGACACATTACGATTTAATTTATCCTTGGATGAAAAATAACACAAGCAGCGATCGCAAATGAACTTGACACGCATATTTGATGAAATTTGATACCTGCACAGTTCTGATAAATTTTTAATGAGACAAAAATGACCTACGCGTTGACTTTTCTTTAAGTATAATAAATTTACGTGACAGTTTTTGACATTTCTTGTATGATAAAGCGGACCCACGATGCTCTTGTTTTCATAACCGTATACGTTAATTGAAATAAATTTATTGGCGTTTTCGAATTTCTGTAAGTCGCACAGATTTACAGGAAAACATATACCTTTAAAATTAAAAAAATCGTAAATATTTTGATGATACGTAGAAGGATCGCACGCATCTTGACCGTTTCTCGCCGGAAATAGGTGCGCCAAAAGGCAATACGCGAAGCATCGTCGGTCTCGATTTTTGATGTTCAATATGACGTTACTTTTTCGCCGAAGTTCGTCCGGCAGATCCACGTAAGTGCTACCGTTATCTTTCTTTCCTCCTCCTCTCAACGGCGTGTACTTGCAAAACGCCACGACCAGGTTCACGATTGCCGATAACGCCCAGCCGCTCTGTCTCTCTTGAAATTCTGAAAGCTGATAAGAAAGTGAAAAAAAGAAAATTAATATGTGGCAGCTTATTTCGTTTTAAACTTACCTGCACCATGATTTCGTTAAACAATTCGTTTAAAATTTCGTCTAGATTTGCTCCAATGTTGATCACGTGATTTTTGGTATTGAAAAACTTATATTCCGAGACATCGGTTTGAGGTTTTACAAATTCACCGCAAAATACCAAATTTATCTTCATCGAAGGCGTTTTCACCAATTGATTTCCGATTCTAGTTCTAATCAGAGAAGAGGCGTCTAGGAAAAAGCTTTGTGGTTGTGTATGAGTTTTATTGATTATTACTCCGGTACGAATTCTGCTTTTAAATGCAGATTGCAGCTGTAAATAAAAAAAAAACAAATTAGAAAAAATACTTACGCATTTAATTTAAAACTTACATCCTTCCATTGAATTCGGTTGATTTTATTAATTCTTCGTTCTGTTCCGGGACGACGACTTGTTCTTAAACCTCGGCCAATCGGCAACGTTTTAATTTTTAATTCCAGTTTTACGTCGAATGAATGTAATTTTGCAATTAAGCTTTCAATTTGTTTCTTATCGTGCACCGACGGACAATTTCTCATTAGCTCGTTTAATGTTTTAATTTTTTTTTTGTTTAGTTTTGCAATTTTATAAGCATCTGATTTATCGGCGCACTCATCCAATAAACGAAACACATTTAAATATTCTCGTAAATCCATTTCAATGTTTAATAATAATCTAATTGAAGATGCCTTTATAGGTGAAACTAGTTTGTAATAAAGAAAATTTGGAAATTATAGAAAAGAATATCTTTCTTAAATATTTATCTATTTCCTTACCGTCGATTTCGTATCGAATCTCTTCAAAAAGGAACGAATAAGGGTTATTTGTCAGACGACACTCGCCGGTACCTTCGTCGCTCGGCTTGAAAGTTCCCTCGATGTACAGATAACTTTCGTGCGGATAGGTGTAAATATCTTGATGATTGATTAAGATTCTCACTTCGTCGTTGTTGTTAAAATTTTTGTACGTCGGAGAATACCAGTGAAATTGCTTCTTAACGATAACTTCGTCGAAGTCGAGTCCTTCGGATAGATGCAACATTACCGTTGATATTTTTCACTTTATAGCCTAAACTTTGCAAGAACAATATATTGCTAGATGTTAACCTTTGGGGAGCTGTCTTCTGAATGATGAATTCTGCGGGCTTGTTTTGTATATTATTACGGCTGTCGTTATTTTTGTCGTGGAAACGAAGGCCCATCACTTCACGTTTGCTTTTTCAATTCCAGACTGATTCGAACTTGTTCACCTCTTAAATTTATCGACGATCCGTTCTGATCGAGTAACGACAACGTAATGTTATCGATCTTGCGCACTCTTACAGGTAAATAGACGATGTTGCTGGGATTAATGTTTATGCTGTAACCGGGATCGACGGACGGTGAAAATTCAAAAACCGTATGCGATATGTTTTCGTTGTAAAACGAATCGGTAGCAACGTTACACTCCACACGGATTGTCGTCACCTTTATAATTTCCACTGGTAAATCCAATTGATGTAATAGATTCGGTTCTAATATTTTCGGCGAGAAGCCCAACATTCGGCCTATCGAATCTGGTTTTTCAAAGTCGATCTTAAACACGCACTTAATTTCACATTTTAGCGTATTGTTGTTCGGTTTTAGCGAAAGCGTACCATTTAGTTCTGTCTGCAGGAATTTCTCCAGATCCTCCACTTCGTAGGAGCCCGTTGGAATTTCGATAATCTTGCCGTCGCCATAATAAAATTTGTTATTCTTTCGCTCTTCAACGTTAGGCACAGTATTGTAGGTGTAAAGACTTAGTAATCCGATTTGATATTCTTAACGGGGATCCAGTTCGATAGGCGGGTAATAATTTGCCGAAAGTACGCTACTGTTGCCCACCAACGTGAACGTTCTCGACATGACTGCGTATTTTTTTGCCCTCTTTATGTAAAAATTCTAAGCACAGGTGTCCACAATTGTTGGTGTTGAATTTTTGATATCTTTTGTGATTGTAGATTATTCGACTGTCCTCGAAATATCGAATCACTTCTGACGGCGGCGGAAGATTTCCAAAACTGTCGAAATACAGCACGTGTTTATTTCTTTTAAAATAAGCGACCCAGTGCGTTCCGGGACCGTTTTTCGAATCTAAATTTATTATGCCGCTTTCGAATTTACGAGGTTTTCTAGGTAAATCGTCACGCATAAAGACGCCTCTGAAATGTGGCATGTTATTGTTTGCAAATTTCGCCAGATGGAAATCGGTCAGGGCTGTTCGGGGCAGTCTACCAATTAGTTTTTTTGTTGTTTCGGTTGACGAATGTAGAGACCGAGTCCCTTACGATACGGTTTCAGATATAATCCGTCGCCCTTCTTTCCCAGCGCGATGGTCTCCATCGTTCGATTGTGTCGTCTTGCTTCTTCCAACTTCCTTCTCGCCTCCTTAGCTCTGCCAATTGCGTGCGCAATGCTCGCGGATCCTCCGGCCAGGGAACCCGCCGCGCTGAGACCCGCTAACAACGGTATGAGAAACGGTATGACGCCTCCTACTTTCGGAACGGGTATCACTCGAGGTTTTCGAATGTTCTTCTTACCGCCGGCTTGTTTCAGAGCAACTTTGGCCGATGCTCTCGCGAGTTTTATAGCTTCGTTCGCATTGTCCAGACGATCGAATTTTTTGACATTGTTGCGAATCTTCCTGACAACTTCTCCCAAGGCCACTTTACGAGAACCTCCGCCGCCGTGACCGCTTCCGAGTTTTCGTTTGATTTTCATCGCAGAAGTAACAGCAAGAGACGCTATTTTCTCTCCGGGTTTCGCGTCTTTCGATTTGACGCGATTCCAAGCGCGCTCTTCTAGCTTCTTGTCTGCCAAATGTCTGTTCGGTAAATCTTTGTACCTGGAGTACGCTATGTCGTGTTCTTTGCAGGCTCGATCTAATTCGTTAATGCCGACGTCTCCGCGTTCCAAACGCTCTTTTAATTTCGTACCGGGTCCGCAGAATTGATAACCTCCGGGTAGATGCAATTCGAACGGTAATTTATTGATGAGAGAATTTAAGAGACCTGCACCACTACGCGCAGTCATTTGGTCTGAGAGACACTGCGGTCGACAGAAGCAGAAGTTAAATTTATATATATGTGCGCGCGCGCGTGTACGTGAAACATGCGAATTGTCAAGCAGGCGCATAAGCTTCCCGTAATGAATATGAATTTTTTGTGCGAAGAGACAGAATTGAACCGTCATCCTTTATTACCCTCAACGATGAGATGTTTCGTCGCGGGAACGTCAAATTCTGGAAAAACCAACATTGCGATTTCCTTGATCGTCCATCCGAACGGCCTGTCCTTCGAAAATGTCTACGTTTACTCCAAGTCCCTGTATCAACCGAAATATCGAGCGTTGGAGCAAATTCTAAGTGAAGTGAAAGAAGTAAACTACTTTGCGTTCAAGGACAACGAAGAAATACTGAATCCGGAGGATGCAGAAGAGAATTCGGTTTTCATATTCGACGACGTCGCTTGCGATAAGCAGGATAAGATACGAGATTACTTTAGTATGGGTCGTCATAAAAGGATTAATTGTTTTTATCTCTGTCAAACTTACACCCGAATCCCTAAACATTTAATTCGCGACAACGCTAACTTTTTGATTTTATATATAAAGCAATAAGAAACAAGTATCTGGCTTTGAAAAGAGGTAAATTGGAACGAGACTATGAGCTGGCGCAAAAGTATAAACCGATCACCAAGTCTCTCAAAGAGCTTGAGCGAACGGTAAAAACTGAAAAAGATTCCGCTAATTACTTACCTGTAAAGAAATCTGCCGACGACCGGAAAGAAAACTGCAAAAGCAAATCGGTCTTCCACAACCCAGTTTTGTTGAATCGGAAGCTGCTGCCGGATATAGTCCGCTTTCGGACGTTGTTCCGCTTTCTTCGGACGTCCAAGAACGACCCAGTTTTGTTGCCGGACAACAACAACAACGACGATTCAGTCTTCCACAACCCAGTTTTGTTCAATCGGAAGATGTTGCCGGATATGATCCGTTTTCGTCCGAGGAGGAAGAAGAAATCGATGAAGAGAGAAGACTTTCCGATTACCAAAATTTATATCAAATAATGTCTCCCACTCCCAGAGACGAATACCTTAAGATGTACGATCCACTTCCCAGAGGATACATTGATGGTTTATTACAAGACGTCAATAATGAGTACGACAATGTGTACGGCATTCGCTATAATCCTGTTACGGACGCTTGGCGAATCGGCGATAGCGACGTGCAATTAAAAAAAAAAAGATTTGATAATTAAAGGTGTTACATATATTGGCACACCGGGGCTTTATGAATTACTCTTTAAAAAGCAACCGATCGGTCATAAGAACGAAGATCTCGAGAACTATCATCATATACTAGATCGCACGCACGCTCACAGAAGAGGCAATGATCCGGCAGGGCAAATAAAGGGAAGTCGAAGTGAAAAATACAGAAATATAATTCAACCGTTGTTCGAAAGAAGATCTCGCGCTAAAACTTGGAGCGGTAAAGGATTAGAAATTGAAAATAAACCGTTTCAGTATATATACTGGGATAACATCAACGAGCTGGTGGATCGTCTGAAATTGTTGAAGGCTTCTCAACAGGCGGGACACACGGGCCATAATAACGAGATTATTGCGATCATCGAAGAACTGAAAGAAGCCGATGTAATAGAATGAGCGTCTGTAAGAAATCGAGCATTTCATAATTATGTAAATTCAGTACGTAAGTTCAAGTCGATAAATCATACCCATAAAAAAAATATATATATATATATAAACAAACGTTTTCACCGATATGAGTCAGAGCTGACCTTTTAGACCACCAACGTAGAGCACATCTGTGTTTTATGTAATGTATGACGCATACGCACGTGTTCACTAAGGCAAATGTCAAAGAGAATGACTCATATAAGGATGACTCACTCAAGGTTGCAGAAATACAGGCAAACTACCGAAATGATTCATCGGGAAGACCAGATGAGTCATAGGGTTTTCCCATTCTCCTTGCAATATATAAGGCCCCCGAACCTTGTAGAAAGAAGACATTGCTAGTGAATATGTGTTCATCGACATCTCCCTAATCGAAGTGAGTGTTGAATTCCGTCAGACTCTTTGTACCTGCTGCGATGGTCTAAGGGTGAGAAAGTATCGTTTGATTTTATTATTTTGCCTATGTTTTAATGTTTTGTAAACTAACATTTGCTTAATTTAATTATGAGATGCTGTTTTTCTTATTGTAAAATTATTTTGAATCTGTTTTATTGTCTCCCATATATTGTTCTATAGTAATCTGAATTTGTATTTAAATTTCATATTTGTGTAAGTTGTGAGATTTGTGTAATTTGACTAGAGTGCTGTATATTAGATAATCACTTTTAAAATTGTCAAAATCAATTTGTAATTGTTATTTATTTAGAATATATTGTGACAAGATGCAAGTAAATTCATGCATTGGATTTATTTCGCAAATTTGAGATAAGAAAAAAATGCATCTCGGCGGCGCCTACAGATATGACCTCGACACACGACGCACGTGCTAAACCTTGAGCGCGTGGGAACGGATGTCAATCATTTCGTTATCTGTCGTACGTTTTCGGCGTCGATAGAATTCGGAACTGATCGTACCTACTCTTTGTATAAAAACCCCGCGATCTGCATAAAAAAAGATGATAATCGAAGATCATAATCAAAGATCATAATCGAAGATCATAATCAAAGATCATAATCGAAGATCATAATCGGAGATCATAATCAGTTGTCATAACAGTATGTAATTTCTTGTAATTTAGTTTGTGTTGTGAACTAAGAATGTGAGTACCTATTCTAAGTTAAATTTGTATAATTATGTTCGCCTTTATTTAGTTATGTTTAATATAATATTTATTTATGTAGATTTTCTCTTTATTTTCAAATCAAGGGTATTCTTAAAAGAAAGAATGTAATTTTTTCGTTAATCCCGAAAATTATATGTGTGGCGGGGCAAGGACTAAAATCTCATCCCATTTAAAGAGGATTCCATAGCATTTTCTGGCTGCAAATCCTAAAACCAGTTACGCACAAACAAAGATATTGCTATTTGGGTCCTTTGTGGGTTGATTAAAATTTTGGTGAAAGAGTAAGAAGAAGTGTAAATTGTTGATTATTTTGAGCGATAATAAATCTTCTCTCTTACTCTCGTTGAGACATTGTGTTCCGACGAGGCCTTGTAGAAGTGGTAAAGTTGAAAGGAAAAGGATAAATTCATCCCCTTTCTATTATCATTTTTAACCTCCCGTCCCTCACACGTCGATAAATTCGGCAAATATTTACGCAAAACGAAAACAACTCGAGGACCTCCCGGTTTAGGATTTTCTCTCACAAGTGATAAACATTATGATATCGGGAACAAACGACTGTGCAACGTCGGCTCGAGCATCAATCCAAGAGACGCGACCAATAAAAAATACGTGGACGAGATAAAGGAAAAAATCAAAAACGATTCTAGGACCATACAAAATCAAGTTACGGACGTGAAATCGAAAATCGAAGGAATATTTCGATCGCAAGCTCTCTATCTCGGCGATCTGAAACGAGAGCTAAACGTATTTCAAGAACAAGTGAAGCTGATTAATATTAGATTAGATAAGTTGGAGCAGCGGTTCGGTGAAGGGCACAGCAATGAGTCAAATTAAACGTGACGTCGTCAATGAGTTACACAAACCTGCGAGGAAAAATTTCTCGAGGAGATCCATAATTGGAAAGTCTGTGGACGATCTTTGGCAAGCCGATCTGTGCGAATTTATTCCTTATGCGCGTGAAAATAAAGGTTATAATTACATATTAGTTGTCATAGATTGCTTTTCTAAGTATTTGTGGACGCGACCGGTGAAAAGGAAGACAGGCGAGCTCGTAACTCAAGCTATGCTCGAAATATTGAATACCGACAAGAGGACGCCCGCAAATTTACACACCGACGAGGGAAAAGAGTTCTACAACCAAAAGTTTAAAGATTTGACAAATAGATACGGAATAAATCATTACTCAACATTTTCTCCGATAAAGGCCGCCATGGTAGAGAGAGTTATACGGACAATTAAAGAAAATCTGTACAGAGAATTCAGTATGCGCGGCAAATTTAAATTGGTTCGATTTATTGCAAACGATTGTGGACAAATACAACGCGAGCGTGCACAGAACAATAGGCATGGCTCCTAAAGATGTGAACAAGACAAATGAAAAGACACTTTTAGAAACGGTATACAATAAGATTAAAATTGCGGGCAAAGCGAAATTTCGTGTCGGTGATGTCGTTCGCATCAGCAAATATAAAGGAGTATTCGAAAAGGGGTTTACACCGTCGTGGTCCACGGAACTGTTCAAAATCGCTAAAATTCAAGTTACTAATCCCGTTACTTACCTGCTAGAAGACATGTCGAAGCAACCGATTTTGGGCGCCTTCTATAACGAAGAACTCCAACGAGCTAAACACGAAGATGTTTATTTGGTGGAAAAAATTTTGAGAAAAAAAGGAGGAAAAGCCTACGTGAAATGGTTGGGCATTCCTGAAAAATCTTGGGTTAAATTGTCAAATATTGTTTAATTGTATGAACGTATAGAAATAAATTGATTTGTTTTTTTTAAAGAAAAATAGTTTTATTAATTCCTCTTATTTAAAAAACACATTTTATATGGCACATACAAATTATCGTTAACAATATATTGAAAAACAGTGCGATACAACTTACAAAAAATGCATGCGAACAATAAGTATTTTCATTATCGTTATACAAAAACAAATTATGGTTGAAATCAATTTGCGTTAAGTTGCCACATTCCGAATCGAAAAAATAATCTGCATATTCGTGCGAAATATTTAGCGCAATCTTCCAGTCGCTGTCTTCAACTTGCCGACGACCTTGATGAAAACAACGAAGTTTGTAATACAGCAACGCCTGATCTTGATTTGTTAAATTTACGTCGAACATGTTTGAACCTTTCCATGCAAGCTGAATCCAATTCTCAGGCCAAACGCTATTTTCATAATCTGTACACACGTAACACTCAGTTATGTTATTATGAATTATTAATGTTTATATAAAACGTATTGTTCGCAATTACCGCGAAAACAATCGCAGCAGCAAGGAGACCCATTTTCACACGGACGCACTCTCGTCGTTGTTTAGGCACACAGGGCACAAATGCAGAGAAATCGGAGGTCCGTCCCACTGCGTTTCGCCGGTGTTATAATGTAAATAACAAGGTAATTTACGCTGCAGCTCTTTATCTTGCTATCGGGTAATCGCTCCCAAATATCAATTAAATTTAACGTAGATTGTTGCAGTAAAATGTATCTGGGAATGTAGGGAATTAGATCCGTATCGATATTGCTCAAACTGAAATTTTGATTGTTATATTCCAATATTTTATCCACGATTTCAAGTATCTCTTCTAACGTTTTCATTGCGACTGACCGACGACGGTTGATCCCATTAAAATCGAGTTTTTATATCTTCCCACGTCGAGTTTTATTTTGTCCTCGTGATTTGCCAACAATTCTAGCAAACAATCGATACTTTCTGAATACCATTGCACATTTCCGTCCTCTGCTTTTGGGATTCCGATAATAAAATTACGGGCATATGAAATTAAGTTTTCATTATCCGGGAGATAAGTGGCGATTAATTCTATAATTTTATTGTAGTAGCCGTTGAACGTAAGTTTTTCGAGCCTTTTGATGCGGTAATCGACGACATGTAATAATTTACTTAATATTTTAAACATAGATTTATCCAATTCTATTTCTGTTTCGCCTTTAATAATTTTCACTTTAAATTTACCTTTGGACTCGATAAAAAGTAATTTGATATCACTGTCGAAAAGCTCGAAATTGGAAATCGTCTTCGTGTCCGCACATTGTTGGCACCTCGTACTTTTTAATTTCAGATGATCTTCGATGCGAGGAAAGTATTCGATGAATTGATTCCACTCGTTGCCGTTAAACGTTAAACATTTTGGTTTTGAGCTGTACGTTAGTTTTACCAACGGTTCAAAATTATTCATTACACTGAGTCCCGTTGAAATTTTTGTAGATCTGCTTAGCTTGTAAGACACCTCGCTAACAAAACGAAAATCACTACTTCGTCTGCATTCTTGCAGGAAACTTTCCAGAAACTCTAACGACGACGATGATGCCATTTTCAGATATATACTTGCACTTATTTACGCACGCTGCGAGACTAAACGATCGAAACCAAACTTGCGCTCTTAAATAAGGAGGAGAGGAAAAAATGTGAGCGTAATTTATTTTAAACCAATAAAAAAGACGTATTATACACGATGTTTCAGAACTCGAAGTGAAGAATTAAGGAACGTGTACGCGGTGATAAAAAATGTTAAATACTTTTGTAAGTTATGAAATAAATATTTAACTTTTTTTCATCACCCCGTATACGTTCCTTAATTCTACGCCGCGAGTTATGAAACATCCTGTATTTTTAATTTTAAATCTAATGCGCACACGTAGATTACTCGATGCATTGGAATTTACCGATAAGAAAAATGCACCGCGAACTGCAGCACAGCACTTTAGTTTGCATCATCTGTCCCTACAGAAAAGAGTTCATTTTACGTTTTCTCTGTGCGCGTTAATTATGGATACCATTTCGAATATAAATAGTGCTACTTCGTTAAAATCATTACCTATTAAGAAGTTGTCGGAGCTGGAAATCGACCGCAAGTATCCGTTGTCCGATTTAAAATATGTAAAAACGAAATTTGGAGAATCATTGCTGGCGGAACTCGATCAAGAGTTTGTCGTATTTCTGCCTCGTCGATTTAACAAAGCCATACCCGAAGATAAGATAGGTGACGTGTTGTCTTCACAATGCGACTTGATTTACAAAGGATTGGTGAAATTAGCCAGTAAACCGCAGCCGGCTTATGACCTTGAATTTGAGAAATATTAAAAATACAAGTACAAAATTTATTATCTTATTTCAAGTCACTAGAATTAGTCTCTTTTTTTTCAGCTCGTTAACGTAAAAAAATATTAGCTTAGTTATAAACATAATTTTAAAATTAGATTATTATTAAACATTGAAATGGATTTACGAGAATATTTAAATGTGTTTCGTTTATTGGATGAGTGCGCCGATAAATCAGATGCTTATAAAATTGCAAAACTAAACAAAAAAAAAATTAAAACATTAAACGAGCTAATGAGAAATTGTCCGTCGGTGCACGATAAGAAACAAATTGAAAGCTTAATTGCAAAATTACATTCATTCGACGTAAAACTGGAATTAAAAATTAAAACGTTGCCGATTGGCCGAGGTTTAAGAACAAGTCGTCGTCCCGGAACAGAACGAAGAATTAATAAAATCAACCGAATTCAATGGAAGGATGTAAGTTTTAAATTAAATGCGTAAGTATTTTTTCTAATTTGTTTTTTTTTTATTTACAGCTGCAATCTGCATTTAAAAGCAGAATTCGTACCGGAGTAATAATCAATAAAACTCATACACAACCACAAAGCTTTTTCCTAGACGCCTCTTCTCTGATTAGAACTAGAATCGGAAATCAATTGGTGAAAACGCCTTCGATGAAGATAAATTTGGTATTTTGCGGTGAATTTGTAAAACCTCAAACCGATGTCTCGGAATATAAGTTTTTCAATACCAAAAATCACGTGATCAACATTGGAGCAAATCTAGACGAAATTTTAAACGAATTGTTTAACGAAATCATGGTGCAGGTAAGTTTAAAACGAAATAAGCTGCCACATATTAATTTTCTTTTTTTCACTTTCTTATCAGCTTTCAGAATTTCAAGAGAGACAGAGCGGCTGGGCGTTATCGGCAATCGTGAACCTGGTCGTGGCGTTTTGCAAGTACACGCCGTTGAGAGGAGGAGGAAAGAAAGATAACGGTAGCACTTACGTGGATCTGCCGGACGAACTTCGGCGAAAAAGTAACGTCATATTGAACATCAAAAATCGAGACCGACGATGCTTCGCGTATTGCCTTTTGGCGCACCTATTTCCGGCGAGAAACGGTCAAGAAGCGTGCGATCCTTCTACGTATCATCAAAATATTTACGATTTTTTTAATTTTAAAGGTATATGTTTTCCTGTAAATCTGTGCGACTTACAGAAATTCGAAAACGCCAATAAATTTATTTCAATTAACGTATACGGTTATGAAAACAAGAGCATCGTGGGTCCGCTTTATCATACAAGAAATGTCAAAAACTGTCACGTAAATTTATTATACTTAAAGAAAAGTCAACGCGTAGGTCATTTTTGTCTCATTAAAAATTTATCAGAACTGTGCAGGTATCAAATTTCATCAAATATGCGTGTCAAGTTCATTTGCGATCGCTGCTTGTGTTATTTTTCATCCAAGGACAAATTAAATCGTAATGTGTCAGATTGCTCGCGTCACGAGGCCGTAAAAATTGAATTACCTAAAGACGGAGAAAACATTGTTAAATTCAAACAATTTTCAGCCACCATGCCTTTGCCGTTTGTCATTTACGCGGACTTCGAGGCTCTAACGAAACCTATTCATTCCTGTGACGATACTTTAGAAAAAGCATTCACGAACGCCTATCAACGGCACGAAGCCTTTAGCGTTGCATATTTAACAGTCTGTTCTTACGACGATCGACTAAATCATTTTGAAATTTACCGCGGCGAAAACCCTGCTGAGTGGTTCGTAAATAAATTATTAGGAGAAGCAACAAATGTTCAAGAAATAATAAAAAATCACGTTACCGTTCCTATGAAAGATTTAACGTTTGAAGAATCTACGGCACATGCAAATGCCGAAAAGTGTGAGATTTGTGATTCTAATTTTAACGAAAATAATGCTAAAACTTATCACCACGACCATTTTACCGGGAACTATATTGCAGCTTTGTGCAATAATTGTAATTTATAATGTCGCGTTAAGAATGTTATTCCCGTGATTTTACACAATTTATCTCATTACGATAGTCACTTTATAATAGAAGCTCTGGCAAACGTAAACGACAAAAATGTCGAAATTTTAGCAAACACAACTGAAACTTACATATCGTTCTCGAAAAGGGTAGGCGATGTGAAGTTACGTTTCTTAGATTCGTTTCGTTTCATGCCCTCGTCTCTTGAAACATTAGCGAAAAATTTGAAACCAGAACAAATAAAGTTCGTACAAAAAGCGTTTCCGAATCCGGATTCTTATAAATTAGCAACTCGTAAAGGATGTTTTCCCTATGATTACGTGAATTCTGTTGACAAATTGGAGGAGACAAGTCTTCCCGATAAATCGCTATTTTATAATAAATTACATGGCGAAAACGTCAACGATGATGATTACCAGCACGCCGTAAACGTTTGGCAACATTTTCAATGTAAAACTCTCGGTGAATACGCGGACTTGTATTTAAAAATTGACGTATTTCTATTGGCAGACATTTTTGAAAATTTTAGAAAATTGACGTTCAAAACTTACGGGTTAGATGCGTGTGGATTTTTCACAGCTCCGGGCCTATCATTTTCGGCGGCTCTTAAAACAACAAAAATTGAACTTCCCCTTTTACAGGACATCGATATGATTTTATTCATAGAAAAAGGTTTACGCGGCGGTATAACTCAAGTTAGTTCCCGATATGCAAAAGCGAATTCTGTACACATGGGAACCGATTTCGACCCTGATAAGGAAATTAGCGAAATTATTTACGTAGACGCGAACGGACTATATTCTTACGCGATGACGACAAAATTACCGTGCGACAACTTCAACTGGGTAAGTGACGAAAAATTAACGAATCTTTTAGAAATGCTCAGTATGACCGACATTGATTGTTCGATGTATTACGGGGATGAAACGGGTAAATCTTGTATTTTAGAAGTTGACTTAGAATATCCTGAAGATCTGCACGATTCCCATATATTTTTTCCATTTTGTCCGGAACACATATCCACCACAGGTAAAAAGGACGACAAAAAATTAATGCTAACTTTATGTAATAAAGAGAAGTACGTCCTCCATTTACGCGTTTTACTTCAAAGTTTAAAACACGGCTTAAAATTAAAAACAATTCATCGTGCGATAGAATTTGACGAGAGCAATTGATTAGAAAAATACATTAAATTAAATAGCGATCTGAGGGCAAAATCTACGAACGCTTTCGATAAAGATTTTTACAAGGGCATGTCGAATATGGTTTTCGGAAAACTTATGGAATCTGTACGCAAATACAGAAATATCGTGTTGACAAAGAAATGGAAATCTGCTGAAAAATATATTAGTCAACCAAATTTCAAAAAAGCTACGATTTTCAATGAGAATCTGGTCGCAATTGAACTGAACAAATTATCCGTGAAATTTGATAAACCGATCTACGTTGGCATGGCAGTCCTTGACATTTCAAAAACAGTCATGTATAGTTTTCTTTATGATTACATCAGAGAAAATGTGGAGCCCTTATTTAATGTCACAGTATGTTACACGGACAGTTTTATTTTTAAATTCTCTCCAAAACATCCCGAACGCGTCTCGAGTATTTATGAAATTATAAAACGGGATGCAAATAAAATTTTTGACACTTCAGATTACGCCGCAGATAACCCTTTCGGAATACCTTTGGTTAATAAGAAAGTTATCGGTAAATTTAAAGACGAACTGTGCGGACAGATAATAACTGAGTTCATTGGAATTAGAGCTAAAGTTTACGCCATCAGAGTGGGAAAAGAAGTAAAATTTAAAAAATTGAAGGGCGTAGGTCGTTCGGGAATTAAAAAAATAACTTTTCAGGATTATTATGACTGTTTGTTTGATAATAAAAAATTAATGTCAAAATTCAATAGCATTAGGTCAATAAATCATCAATTATTAACCGTTACCATAAATAAAACTGCCTTAGATGCTCAAGATGACAAACGACATTACGATCTTGTAACGGACATTCATTCGTTGCCGTTGGGACATTATAAATTAAAATGAAATTGTATGTAATTTTGTAATTATGTATTAAAATTAACTTATATGTAATTTGTAATTATATTGTGTGTTAATAAAGCATTTTGTAACATACATCCGTAAGTAAAACGTATTTTTTATTTTTAGAATTTTATTTAAGACGTTTTACAATTAGACAGGTATCGTTTTCGTCCGCCTCCGCTCGCGAAAAATGCGCACGCCCCGAGGACCCATTTTTTCGAAATCGCCGCCGCCGCTCTGCGTGCAGCGATCTATATGCTCGCGCGCGCCACTCTTTTTACAGAAACCCATCGACCGACGACGCGACGTCTCCGAGATGGACGCCGGCGATCGTCCTTTCGCAATTCGTCAGCAGATGGACACCGCCGGACGCAACCAACATCGCATCCGTGTTCGACGAAAAAAAAACGACATCCTTCGCCGCGCGTCGTTATTATTACACATCTCGAACCGATACGAGCAACCGACCCAACGGCCGAGCGGCTTAGGTGGACGCCTCACGAACGCAGAGGAACGGGTTCGAATCTCTCTCCGGACGGAGGAAAAAAATTGACGCAACCAGCATCGCATCCGTGTTCGACGAAAAAAAAATATAAGGACATCATTCGCCGCGCGCGTCGTTAATATTACACATCTCGAACGAATACGAACAACTGCCTCAACGGCCGAGCGGCTTAGGTGGACGCCTCACGAACGTCGAGGAACGGGTTCGAATCTCTCTCAGGACGGAGGAAAAAATTCCGCAGCGAAGCGCCGGTGGCGACAGCCGGCGGACAATTTCCGAACTAACGCTCCGACGACGCAACGCCACCGCCATCTGGCGAACAATTTCCGAACAAACGCTCCGACGACGCAACGCCACCGCCATCTGGCGGACAATTTCCGAACTAACGAAAATAGCAGCAGCGCCGCAGGCATCTGGCGGACGGACGCCCGAACTACGTTGTCTCTGTCTCTCTCTCTCTGGAGCTCCATCTCACTCTTTACCACGGGCTCAGATGAGGCAGAAAACTCGGCCGGAAGTCAATGCATTTCAAATGGGGAAAAAAGGGTGTGGTCTGTTTTTTAAATCTACTTTTATTATTTAAACTGTCGAAATCCATCGCGCGAATTTGTTTATAACTGCACTTGTCAACGTTTCACAATAAAATGATTAAATATAGCGTCTTTGACCGGTATAAATGCAATAATAACCACAAAAATTCCACAGCGACGAGTAACTCAATAAATTCAAACACTCAGCAAAAACTTTTTTTAATTCGATGTATTGTTAGATCCTGGCACTGTTTGCAACGCAGTAATTTAAATTTTTGTTTACACAACCAACCTCTCTGATCGTATTCGAGAATGCTTGTTGCATTACATTTTGTACATTGTCTTTTCTTGGTAGTAATGTGCGAAGGAAAATCTGTAATATTTTGAAATTGCTGACTATACATGTTTCTACAAACATGTATGAACTATGAACGAGCAAAAAGTATGGAAGCGATGCATTAAAACATAATTAGAAATGCTTGTTTGACATAATTCATATAAAACTGTAAAAGGAATTATGAAAAATACGCTCATTTCATTGGTCAAGCTTAAATTTTTAAATTTAAATGTATGCAAAAAAAAAGACTTTTTATTGGTCTAAAAAAAATCCTATCACTTAAATACATTTTTTCTTCTTTCTCGCTTAGTGTCTATAGCGAGACAACGGTGACGATATATATTTTAAGTAATGGCTTCTTCATGTTTGGATTGTTCGAAAATATTGTACGAGAAAACAAACAAGTTGGTTCATTAATTGACGAAATAATTTATGTGTTGAATAAATCCGTAAAAATTTCGACTGGGTTGTGCATCAGTACAAATTTAATAATAATAATAATTTTTCTTAAACAGTAAAAGGGGAAAAATTTTTAAAAATTTTTTGACTAGAACGATTTTAATGTATCAGATGTTCAAACTGCTCGCCACCTCTCACTTGGCAATATCCTAATCGATTATAAATTCCATCCCTAACATTTTGTAACATTTCAGGCGTTACTCTCCTAATTTCATGCCGAATTCTTTCCTGAAGTTCTGCTATGTCGTTTGGTTTAGTCACATAAACTTTACTTTTTAAATACCCCCTATAAAAAGTCTAAAGGGGTGAGATCTGGAGATCTTGCCGATCACTCGATCGGTCCCCTTCTTCCTATCCACCTATTGGGAAGAACGGTTTTAGTAAAAAAAAAATCTTTTTTTTTTTAAATTTTTTTTCCTTTTACTGTTAAAGAAAAATTAAAAAATAAAAACGTAGCTGTATTACCAATTGAACAAGCTTTAAGAAAAAAAAATTACTCAACATACCCTTCCATTTAAAAAAAAAAAAGTTAGGGGTTGTTTCACCCCTCCAAATAATTGAAAAGTTAAAGAAGTCCCTTTGTAATATACGCCATTAAAAATAAAAATTGAGAATTTTTTTACAAATAGTAATTTTCTAAGTTACAGAATTTATTCCAGTTAAACTTTCCACTCTGTATGGGAGGCAATTTTATTATACAGGCAGCAGTTTTATTGTATGCTGGTTTCATTATAGAGTGAAAAGTATCTGGAAACAGAAACCAGTTTCTGGAAAACAGGTAACTGTTTTTGGAAAACAGGTAACTGTTTTTGGAAAACAGGTAACTGTTTTTGGAAAACAGATAACAGTATCTGTGGAACAGATCAGTTATCAGTTACCAATTTTCTTATACAGGAGGCAGTTTTATTTCATGATTTACGTTACAAAACCAACGAAACGACAATTAACGATACGCCAATGCGCTCTGTCAGAGTTGACGTAAACGACATGGTCGCCACTACAAGTTCATAAAACTGCAGACATCCCAACATAATTGGCGTATGATCATTTACAGACACACTGTAGTAATAAAAAGTGAGTAAAAGAAATCCGATTAGAGTAGGCGGTGCAAAGAAAATGTATTTCTGTGATTAACTGTGATTCTGAGAATTTATTGACTTTTTATTTATTCACAGACATACATATTCTTTGCACCGCCTACTCTAACCTGATTTTTATTTGCTCGCCGTTTTTAAAAGATAAAATTCTTTTTAAAATGATAAATATTAATAAATTTAGTTACAAAGATCTTTTTTTGTTTTTATAAATACAAAGATTTTGAAATAAATAATGAATTAAAACAATCTCTGTTTATTTTGATTTTATATCGTCTTAAAATTACGTGACTGTACGCAAAAGAAAATTAATTTTCTTTTCTACCGTTTTAATTTTAAATCTACCGTTCTTTCAAAGGGAGTTCTACCGTTTTAATTTTTTAACACGTGGTAGCGCTAAGCTTTAAGAAAAACAATTACTCAACATACCCTTACATTAAAAAATAAGTTAGGGGTTGTTTCACCCCTCCAAATAATTGAAAAGTTAAAGAAGTCGCTTTGTAATATACGCCATTAAAAATAAAAATTGACCTGTTCCAAGAATTTTTTACAAATCGTAATTTTCTAAGTTACAGAATTTATTCCAGTTAAACTTTCCACTCTGTATAGGAGGCAATTTTTATTATACAGGCAGCAGTTTTATTGTATACTGGTTTCATTATACAGTGAACAGTATCTGGAAACAGAAACCAGTTTCTGGAAAACAGGTAACTGTTTTTGGAAAACAGATAACAGTATCTGTGGAATAGATCAGTTATCAGTTACCAATTTTCTTATACACGAGGCAGTTTTATTTCGTGATTTACGTAAGGAAGTCGCCTAAGGCGCGCGCGTGCGCGAAATTTATATTGTTGTTAATATTGTACCGGTACATTAGAAATAATTTAGTTATGTGAGAAAAATGTCAATAAAGCAATTTTTTCTAATTAAGTAGTTATATTTATTTAAATTACAAAAAATTTACAAACTTATACATTAACAAAATTTGTAAAAATTATAATAAGTAAATTTTTTTATTAATTTTTACTAAATTTGTGTATTCAGTGTTCAAGAACAGGGTCGTTCGCCTCGAAAATTCGATGAGTAAAAATTTTTAAAAATCTTGTTATAAAATTTTTTTCCCTCGTCGGTGTGTAAATTTACAGGTTTCCTGTTATCTTCTTGAATCACCTTACTCATAGCTTCTGTAACAAGTTCGGCGGTTTTCTTCTTCACAGGTTGCGTCCGCATGTACTTTGAAAAACAGTCTATAACAACCAAGATATAATTATGACCTTTGTTTTCACGTGCGTAAGGAATAAATTCGCATAAATCAGCTTGCCACAAATCGTCTATAAATTTTATGATTGTAAATCTCCTGGGGAATTTTTTTCTCGCAGGTTTATGTAGTTCATTCACAACATCTCGTTGAATTCGACTCATTTTTACTAGTAATAGCAGAAGTATGTGGCTTATAAATGCACATTTCTTTGTTAATATCACACAAACATTCTTTTTCTTGAAGTAAAGATTTTTTACTTACAAATACAAATTTTGTTGACTTGACTACGTTCTTGTAACTAAAATATTTATTTGACTTGAATGAAGATTTGTTTGCTGCTATTTAAACAAATAATTTAGTTGAGTTGACACAATTTTGTTTTATTTAACAAAATCGGTTTTTGCATGTATGCTTTGTTACTTTTTACCACACCCACAAAATACTACAATCTGGTCCTGACGTGTGACTACAATTTGCAACGAAGTCTAATTTAAAAAAGGACCACAGCATTCGACATATCCCCACTTCCCACTCAAGGTCAATGAAAATCCAGTAAAGAGATCAAAGTGCCGACAAGCGAGTTGTGTTACTGTATTCTTTATGATGTGGTTTTACCTTGCGACAGGAAATACAAGTCTAAATAGAATAAATGCTGATATAAAGTAATTCATAATCCATTAACCTTATCCGCATGTGAATTATAGTTTCATGTTTAATGAAACTGTAACTGTATTTTTCTGCAACAGTTTCATGATTTTTATATAAAAATTATGAAAATTCTCGTATACACTTTAACTAATTTACCATTTTAGAATGGTTTTACATTTTATACAAAATTATTTTACGCTATAAATATCGATATAAATTATCGTAATTTATCTGTAATTTACCATTTTAAATTATCATTAATTACCAAATCGCAAACGATGCTTTAAAATTTTTTTTTTTACAAAATATACAGTTTATAATAAAGGAACAAATATGTATATTGACAAATGATTGACCTGCAAAGCTACTATTTGTTAATTTAAATCTAAGTAGACCCAAAACTTTGTTGCAAAAAAAAATAAACCTTGCACTCTTCAAGAATCAAATGCCTTTACCTTGAACGAGTTAATATGTGAGGAAAAGGTTTCACCCATACATTAATTTTATGTTATGCTTATTAATTTGTAATTTGTGTACTCAATTATACTATGTGTACTCAATGATTTCTTTAACCAAATTTTCTTATTTGCAGGTTACAAATTATTTTATATTAAGTTTACTTTTCTCTTTTTTTTTAAATCGTAATTTGATGTTTGTAATTGAGGTTTTATAAATTTTCTATAAAACTTTAACTTTTACATACACACAGTTTATTTACCTACATATTACATAGAAACGTGGAAAATGGCAAATTACCATGGTAAATTACATCACTGTATTGTATAATTAAATGTATTTTATTATTTTAGGTTTAAGTTTTTCTATCAATGTACTGTACTTATAATTTCGATTCGTCATAATGATTAAAAATTTTATCTACCTGTAATTTGATTTACTTATGAAAATACAGTAGACCTCGGTTATAACGGCCTCGATTATGCCGATCCACCGCTTATAACGAAGTACATTTCAAGTTCCGTCATTTTTCACTATATTTATGGCATTATCGCTTATTACGAACTTCGGATATAATGAACCGATTTTGATGGTTCCTTGAGGTTCGCTATAACCGAGGTCTACTGTATAAGCATACTGCTGATTGGAAAAAAAATCAAAATTTTCATTGACATGTTTAAAAGTTTGTATATGTATAATTAAATGCTCAAGGTAAGTTAAATGATAAAGTAAAAATTTGTAAATCCGTTAAGAGACTGTGTGAAATCTTCATATAATTGAAATAATTCCTGATATCATACATCAATACTAAGGTAAGATGTGGAAGGCAGAAGCGTAATCGTAGAAGGAGAAAAAATGCATATGGGGAGGGGGGGAAGCAAGAGTAGCATTAAAAATGGATGTTATCAATTTTTAGTTTAATTTCATCTGTAAAAATGTGTGAGTGCATCATTAATTTAAAAGTGCGTTTGATATTAATAGTTCCCATTTCAGATCGAAAACTAATCGCAGATGAAGTGAGGAGAAGGTTACCTCCTCACTTAAAAGTAAGTTTTAAATTTCTTATATGTATTTCTTTAATTTTTATTTCTTTTTAGAATGTCATATTTGGAATGTTTGAGGGGGTGGAGCCCCCTCAAAATGAAACTTTTTTAAAGTTTCATCTTCCCCAGGAACCGGGGAAGATGATAAACATTACAATAAAAAATAATGATGTTTATTGCATTATGTAAGTTTACATTTTGATTTTTTTTTGCTTCTAAATTGCAAATAAATGAAAATCTAAATTATTAATAGAATGAATTCATTGTTACAGTTCTCCTCCCACGCCCGCATGGAATGGGATAGTAAGCATCCACATGTAAGTTCAATATTTATGTTTTAAATGCAAAATTTTAATTAAGTTTTTCTTTGTTACAGACCATAACTCTAGGTAAGATATATTTTATTGTGTTCCATTTTGCTGTAGATTTGTATAAACTGTGTTATGTTTTATAATTTTTATTTTCAATGTGTATGTTTATATTATTGATTAATAAATTTATTTAACGTTCAATTTTCAATTAATTTTTTAAATTTTATTTTTTATATTTCAATTCACTTTTCAAATTCATTACATGTAATATATATTATTTTAATTTTATATTAACAATGTATTTGAAACTTGTAATCTATAATTTGTTACAGGATCGTGCAATAAATAGAATCATTAATATGTGTATGTGCAATTTTGATTTTATTTCTTGTTTTCACTAAATTATGAATACTGAAATGAGTTCCATTTGCGGTTAATTTTTCTTAAATTATGAGTAGGTACCTACTGAAACGACTTACGTTTGCAGTTAATTTTTATTAAAATCAGCTTAAAAGAAATTTTCTTGCAAAGTTTTTGACCGCCGGTCGCCGCTATTAAGGTACTAAATCAACACTCCGTACAGGTAACGCAATCCCATTCCTCTCGTGAGAGGATTGAGAAACAAAGATAACAAATATAATTGTCGCAAGTGCAATAAGGAAGACAACAGTTTTAGGGAATTCTGTTTACCGTAATGTCACTGGTTTCAATTTAAAAGTGTGTTAGGTTATGTCTACTTAGGTATTTACCAATCAAAAAGTTGTTATTTTGAGAAATGCAGAATGTTTCTTTCACAAAAAGGTCGAAATCATTAAATGTCATGCTATAAAAGTTTGGAATACGATATTTAAGCTCATTTTTCTTAACCACTTACAGTAACTTTGACAAACGTCACTTCAAATAATATTTCCAACTGTTTTTTATCCCTAGATGAGAGGAATGTGCGACAAGGATAGATATAAAAAATCACTAAATGCGTTACCCCTTGAATTTAACTTATTTTCTTACTCATTAAGGAGTAAGTAAAAAAATTTTAGATTATTAATGAATTGTTAATTAGTGCCATGTTTTTGTAGAAACCTTGAAAAAGGAAATAAAATTTTCCGAAAGCTCGGTTAAACTTTAAAAGAGTATTAATTACCGCCCTCTTGACTGCAGCCCTGTGAAGAATTTAATTATCCTTAACTGATCAGTCGTGATCATACTGCACTTTTGTAGATATGGGATTTTACCAAGATATAAAGCACCTTTATGGAGAACATACGTGTAAACTACTAAAACGATGGGCATCACTTAACAACAAGTTATCTTCATTAGTTAATAGAAGAATTTTCCTTCTTGAATGTCGGAGGAACGAGATATTTCCAAATCATATCACCAATGGCATCAAGAATATCACTATGCTAATTCAAGCGGACAGCACCTTATCCGGACAGATCAGCAACTTTAATATCAGGTTAAGGAAGAAAATTCTTAACATTGAAATTAAAATCACTTGTAATGAAATTTCTAAATTGAATCGACAGATGAAAACACTTTGTTCAGAAGTTAAAGATTTAATTCCAACAGAAACTTACAGTGAGTTTTCTCAATATCAAAATTCTTTTTACAATAAAAAATTTAACGAAATCAAGAGCAATAATATTCGAAAATTCAATAAGTTGAAATCTGAACAAATACTTAAAATAAAAACTGAATCAAAATGGTTTAAAAATATAAGCTCTACTAATATTCAACCTGAATTTTCAAATTTTCTTGCACTTGGACCTAAATTTTGCATTTCTCCTTCACTTATTGACGTTCACATAAAGAAATTATTAGCAGAATTAGAATCAATTATTTCTTGTCATGAAGAGAAAGTTCGTAATGATCTTAGATCACTTTTTACAAATATAATAACTAATTTTGTACATAATAATCAAAATGTTAGATCAAACCTTAGGCAAGTTTATTATGAATGTAAAAATTTTTTAAAAGAAAACAATAACTTAATAATAATTCAATCTGATAAAGGTAATGTAACAGTAGCTTTAGATAAAGATGATTATAATAATAAATCTTTAGACTTATTAAATGATATTAATTATTATCAGATTTTAAAGAGAGATCCTACTAGCACATTACAACAAAAAGCCAATAAAATTGTTTCTGAATTAAAAACTGCTGATATGATAGATACAGTGACAGCTAAATCACTGAAGAATTATTCTTCTTGTAGTCCAAGATATTATGGCTTACCAAAAATTCATAAGCCAACTTTGTCTTTACGGCCTATCATATCTTCAATTAATTCACCTAACAGTAATTTATCACAATTTCTTACTGAAATATTAACAAATGCCTATGATAAAAGTAATGAATATTATGTTCAAGATTCCTTTGAGTTTTCTGAGTTTGCTAATAACAGAATAGTTCCAATTAATTATGAAATTATTAGTCTAGATGTTGTCTCACTTTTTACTAATATATCTTTGGAATTAGTTTTGCAAAGTATTGAAAAAAACTGGGAAGAAATAACTAAGGTATGTAATCTGTCTAAAGAAAAAATGATAATGATAATCAAATTCCTTTTCGATTCTACTTATTTTAGGTTTAATAATACTTTTTATAAACAAATCCTTGGAACACCTATGGGTGCAAATATATCTCCAATTATTGCCCAATATGTAATGGATGATTTATTAAATGATTGCATACCTCAGTTATCATTTAAAATACCTTGGCTTAAGAAATATGTTGATGACATTATTTGTTTAGTTCCTCAAGAAGGTATTGATGAGATTTTAACAGTCTTCAATAATTATAATCCTAATATTCAATTTACCATCGAAAGAGAAACAGACAGAAGTGTTCCTTTTTTGGACACGAAAGTTACACGCTCACAGAACAATACAATCATTATTGATTGGTATACTAAACCTATTAGTTCTGGACGTTATATAAACTTTCATTCCTGTCATCCATACAGAATAAAAATTAATATGATTTTAGGATTAAAAAACCGAATAGAAAAAATTTCTCATCCCTCCTTGTTGATAAAAAATCTTCATAAACTAAAAAACATTCTTTTAAAGAATAGTTATCCTAATGCAATGCTTAATAAATTAATTTTCAATACTCGGCAAAGAATAGAACCCCAATCACAAGATAACAATAATTCAAGATTAAATGATGGTAATAAAGTTTTCAGATCATTAAAATTTATTCCTAATCTTACATCTCGACTAATAAAAGTAATTAAGAACAAAAACATTCACATTGCAACAAAAAAATTATTAACAATTAAGGCCTTATTTACTAAAGTTAAAGATCCTTTTGACAAACTCCAACAAATTAATTCTATTTATGAAATTCCATGTCTTGATTGTGATTCTGTTTATATTGGACAAACATCCAGAACTCTTCACTCCAGAATAATCTCACATAAAAGTGATATTAGAGTCAGACCTTCTGCTTGCTCTTTATCTGAACATGCCAATAAACAGGACCATCACATCAATTTTCAAGATACAAAAATACTTGATATTGAACCTAATTTGAATCAAAGAACGTTTATTGAAATGTGTCATATTTTTGGCAATAATAAAAGCATGAATAAAAGAACAGATATTGAGAAACTTAGTTGCATTTACACATATTTACTAAATTTTAAAATCACTTCTAAAAATTCTTAATCTAAAAATAATTTATAACATCATATTGCTTTGTCTCAAATAAACAAATTTACTGTCAATTCAATTTAGTGTCAAAAATAATTTGTCAAATAATTTCGAATAATTTCTAACTTGAATTTAACTTATTTTCTTACTCATTAAGGAGTAAGTAAAAAAATTTTAGATTATTAATGAATTGTTAATTAGTGCCATGTTTTTGTAGAAACCTTGAAAAAGGAAATAAAATTTTCCGAAAGCTCGGTTAAACTTTAAAAGAGTATTAATTACCGCCCTCTTGACTGCAGCCCTGTGAAGAATTTAATTATATATATATATGATATAACTATCAACGTATAAAGGATCTCTCACACCAAAGTGGTACGGCGGCAGCGAACGCAACGCGGGATTGAATTCTGTGGCGGGATATCTAAGCGTTTACATGAAAGCGATATCCCGCCATAGAATTTAATCCCGCGTTGCGTTCGCTCCCGCTCCCGCCGTATCGCTTTGGTGTGAGGGATCCTTTAATCTTTAACATGCCTCCCGCCTTGGAATACCCCAGTACTTTCAATAACTTAAGGTCTTCTCAAACCAACGCGGGATAGCGGGTGCGGGAATGGGATCAACGCGGGACCTATTATACAGCGGGATATGTAAGCATACACACCGTAGCAACAATGCGAAATCTCAGAAGCGGGACTGCAGCGAATAAATTTCGGTTCGCTGCGTGCACTGTTTTTCCCGCTAGCGGCATGATCCCGCATGTCATTAAACGTGAGTCTACAAACAAAAAATGTCGCTAATAAAGCAAATAATCACAGCTGTGCAAAAATATCCTATTATATATGATCTGAATCACCCGGAATATAAAAATATTAGACGAAAAGATCAAATATGGAAGGAAATAGGATTTGAATTACAAGAAAATGGTAAGTAAATTGCACTAGGTTAGGTTATTTTCGATATTGTTTTGAAAGTAAATTCAAAACTGTATTCCTTCTTTTATTATAAATGGACTAGTTATTAAAAAAAGTTGTAAATTTCTCTCGAATTTCAAACGCCGTATTAGTGGCTCTTCTTGGATCCGTTCTTAAGTTAATAAAAGCATCCGTTGAGTTTTCTGGTGGCTGATGCATGTCGCTTTTACAATTGCTGTAGTAGTTTCTACGGACGTTTCAATGGGCCTATAAAATATCCTCCATTTTTGTGCCAAAATTCCAAAGGCATTTTCGACGACACGCCCAGCCCTACAAAGTCTAGTATTATACTTTTCTTTCCTGCTATCTGCTCGGGACTGTCGGTATGGATAAGGTCCCATTAATGTAGGTTTCAAAGCGAAAGCTTCATCTCCAATTAAAACATGAGGGACATTTATGTTTGTCCCTGGTAGGTTTTTGTCTTCAGGAACGTTCATCAAACCTGCAGCAAATCTTTTTCCCATGTTTGACTCCTCAAAAATTCCTCCATCACTATTTTTCCCATAGCCTCCAATATCCACACATAAAAATGTATATTCAGGTCCAACGATAGCCATGAGAACAATGGAGAAATTTTTCAGATAGCAGAAATAAGTTGAGCCTGTGTTTTTGGGACATTTTATTGTTATGTGTTTCCTATCTATGCTTCCGATGCAATTAGGAAATTGCCACGCATTATAAAAACCTTCAGCTGACTTTTCCCAAATTTCCTTTGTCGGTTCAGGCATGTATTTGTCTTGCATTTTATGGTCAATTGCTTGACATACTTCTTTAACAATTGCTCCTACAGTACTAAATCCGACGCGATAACTATGTCCAATAGTAGAATAGGAATCTCCTGTCGCCAAAAATCTAAAACTATATTTATTTTTAGGTGAAGAATTAAAAAAGAAGTGGAGAAATCTTAGAGATACGTACGCGAAGTACTTAAAAAGTATTAAAACCAGTACTGGACAAGCTGCTATGAAAAATTACAAGCATTGGCAATGGGCAAAGCATATGGAATTTTTTCGCCCATTTTTAACATTTGCTCAAACAGTTTCCAATATTAGTAATTTAAACCAGGAGGAAATCAATTCTCAAACTGAAAAGGTGCAAGAAATAGATATTTCTGATTTAGAAGACGGCATTGAGTTACAGGTACATTCACCACCAGCTCCCACTCGTCAATCAATCTCAGATACTCCATCAATAAATACACAGCCGAGTACCAGCAGATCATCCGGAAAATCAACTTCAACACCAAATAAAACAGGAGGAGATGGAGGCAATATCAAGGCATTCGTCTAAAGCCACTTATTATCTTAATCGATCGTCAACTCCACAGGCATCAGCGTCATCATCATCACTTGAGCAACAGAATTACATAACTTTGGAGCCATACAAATCAGCAACTGAACAACAAGACCGTTTAAAATACACAAATAAACAAGCATTCACATTTTCTGAACACACAAATGACACACAACCTAGGTAGCCATCTACAGCTTTTGAGGAAACCCATTTCCCATTGACAAGATTTTTTTCAAAATACAGTCCTGAATAAAATACGACCTGTACGGTTCTTGTTCAATACAGATTTTTTTTATAGAATAAGTATCTACCTATTTGTATTTTGTAATATTATTTAGTGCTGTTACTAACAAATTTAAATAAAATTCTAAGTTTATGTTAAAAAATAATTTTATAAAAAAATCTTACCTGAGCGCAATCGCCAAACGTTCCTCTGGACAAATTGCTTCACGATAATTTGTGTCATTCTTACAAATTTCGTTTTTAATAAGGTTCAAAATTTCATCAAAGCAATCACTGGTCATCCGGAAATAAATGTAAAATCTTTTCTCGTCTTGTCTAAGTTGATGCATTAGTGTAGGATATTCTCCATATAAGCGCCTCTCTGAATTAATTTTGTGTATCCAGATTCTTTGTCTTTTCCTACATGATAATAGGCATTTATAGAAGTGATATAAACAATTATAAACAATACATCAAATATTTACAGTTACCTACCTCCTTTTCTCATCCTCTAATGCTGCTAGTAGCAAAAGGGCTTCCTCTTCATCTGAGGATGATGAACTCTCGTACATTTTTTCACTACAACAAATATACGCGTACCCGGAGTGTATGTAGAAAGGAAAATATATACTGATGATGTAAGTAGGGGAGACCGGCGTCAATTGTAACAAGTGTCGATTGTAACAAAGCAGATAACAGCGCCTCTATTTTTAAAATATATTAAAACGTATTTACACAGTGAAGCAGAGAGCGTTCTAAATTTTGGTATGTACTTCGAATATATTCCTTGTGCAGCCCGTGCATCGTGTGGTCATATATTTGAAAATCGACCAAAAAGTAAATAAATGTAGTGGTACAAATTGTTTCTAAAATCCTCTATGTGCTCGGCTTGAAAATATTTTAGGGTGAGTATTAGTTTGTATGTTGCCTCAGCTCTTATTTTTCACGTACAGATTTTCTAGGTATTACCTAATAAATACGAAAAAAGAAATGATATCTGTATAGGTTATGGGGTGTCAATTGTAACACATGCTACGGTGTCGATTGTAACGTGTTACAATTGACACCTATTTCAGACTTTTTTAAGTAAAATCACCTTATTTCTAGTTTCATAAAAAATGGTTAAACCCAGACCAAGAAAGACCGAGAGGGGATTGATACCCAAAGAAATTTATGAAGAAGCAGCAAGAAAGGTGATAGATAACAACCACTCCGTTAGAAAAGTGGCTAAAGATTATGGAATGTGTCACGTTTCATTAAATCGTTACGTGAACTCCCTGCGTAACAATTTGCAGCCTAGGGTAGGGTACAATCCTTATAACAAAGTATTTACTGCTGAACAAGAATCACAACTTGTAAAATATTGTGAGAAGACTGTGGATTTATATTTCGGTCTCACTACAAAAGATCTGCGTAAATTAGCGTTTCAGTTTGCTTATTCTAATGGGCTTACATATCCTCATAAATGGAATTAAACAGAACACGCAAGTGAAGATTGGCTTTTAGCCTTTCTAAGACGAAATTCTCATTTAACACTTCGTACGCCTCAATCAACTAGCCTTTCACGAGCCATGAATTTTAATAGAGAAAACGTATCCAACTTTTTCAATAAATTGACAACTGTTTTGGAAAGACATAATTTTGACCCCCAAAACATTTACAATATTGATGAGACTGGTGTGTCCACGGTTCAAAAGCCAACCAAAGTAATAGCTAAAAAGAGGACAAAGCAAGTGGGATCTATAACATCTCAAGAACGCGGAACACTTGTTACTTTATGTGTAGCTGTAAACGCAGTAGGTAATACAGTTCCACCAATGTTTGTATTCCCTCGTATACGATTTAAGGATCATTTTATTAGAGATGGACCCATAGGATGTGTAGGGAGTGGAAATAAGTCAGGATGGATGCAAGAAAAAGAATTTCTTGATTTTATGAAACATTTTGTGAGACATGCGAAACCCAGCGAAACTAATAAAGTGCTTGTTTTATTAGACAATCACTCTTCCCATGTATCAATTTCCTTAATTGACTATTGCAGAGCTCATTTCATTACTTTACTATCATTTCCCCCACACACATCCCATAGACTCCAACCTCTGGATCGAGGAGTATTCGGTCCTTTTAAAAAGTATTTTAACAATGCTGCAGATCAGTGGATGAAAAACAACCCAGGAAAACGCATGACTATTTACGATTTACCTTCAGTTGTAAAAGCATCGCTTCCTCTCGCCACCACACCAAATAATATTCTATCTGGATTTTCTTGCACTGGTATATGGCCCTTCAATCGAGAGATTTTTAGAGATTGTGATTTTGCTCCATCAACTGTAACTGACAGACCGCTAGACAACGAGGATCTAACGACTGAAAATCATATGTCTGGAATTCTAAATCAATCAGAAGTAAATCAAAGTCAACTAAAACCACTAACAATCAGACATACCAGTCCATCGGAAAGTCAACCAGGATCATCGACAGGCAGACACACTACTCTTTCGCCGCCATCACTTCCGATTCCAAATAATTCAACAACATTAATTACTCCTGAGATTCTCAAGCCATTACCTAAGGCAGATTTCACTAAACCCAAAAAAGGAGGAAGACTGAAACGAAAAACTGCAATACTCACGGACTCACCAGAAAAGATTTTAATTGAAAAACAAAATTTAAAGAAAAAGCTTCCAATAAAACTTAGTTTCGGTCAAGGTAAAATTTTAAAGGAAACACTAAATAAGGGCAAGAAAACAAAAACAGTCCGGAAAGTAGCAGTTAAGGATTCCTCTTCAGATTACTCTGATTTCATTATTGTTCATATTTTGTATTATCCATCCTAAATATAAGTTTTTTTTTTTTCAAAAATGTGTTCTATTTGCATGTATCATATTATTATTTCATTGTAAATATCTGTTACAATTAACACCGGTCCTGTTACTATTGACACCAGATGGGTGGCAATTGTAACATTTGTACAAATATGCTTAAAAAGGCTTATACTATTATATTTTTGTATTATAGTACATTTGAAATTTTAAATCTTATCCACTAAGGAGGCATGATTCTCGAAAACGTAAAATCAAAATTTAAAGTAGTAATATTAACTCATGAAAAATAAAAATTTTAATTTTGTTAAAATTGACTCCGGTCTCCCCTACATATAATATGGCTGATCCCGTCGCAGGATATCGCCTCAGTTTGAATGCACACGAATTGTACCGCTCCCGCAAAATACCGCACGCGTTCCGTCCCGTTCCCGCTCCCGCTATCCCGCGTTGGTTTGAGAAGACCTTTAATCTTCAAGCGCGGGAAGTGGACAAACTGACGTAGGTCCTTTCAGTTTCTCCCGTTTGTGTTCGTAGTGTGGCGAGCCTTGCCTTGCCGTCCTTTTCGGGATGCAATTTAGTGACGCGACCTAATTTCGAGCGAAGTGGAGGAACGTTGTCATCTCTTAGCAAAACCATTGAACCGATCTTGAGTTCTGCTTGACGTTTCTTCCATTTTACTCTTCGTTGCAACTCCGGGATGTATTCTTTTTGTCAACGAGCCCAAAAATGTTGTTGGCATTGCTGGTAGTGTTGAAATCGCGACAATCTTCCCATAGGAATGTCTTGTACATTCGGGTCTGGAATGGCAGTTAAGGTTCTTCCAATCAAAAAATGAGCAGGAGTTAGGGGAGTCAGGTCATTAGGGTCAGTTGATAGAGGAAACAGAGGCCTAGAATTTAGAGTAGCTTCTACTTACACTATTACAGTATGCAACTTCTCATAAGTGAGACGAGCATTGATATAAATAAAAGATATTTTAACTTTTTTCATATTTTCAAAAAGCCCAAAGCCCTAAGAATATTTTGTTATATATTCGTAAGTCTGTGTCATCTCCATAGTCGGCAACATAAGTTCAAAGTTTCTAAATTTTGAAGGAATTTTCGAAGAAAAATATTTTTCTTACGAAAATAGCTGAGCGTAATCAATATATGTTTATATTATTGTAAACATCTCTCCGCGGGACATCCAAATTTATAAGAATATACAGGCTGTTCCATTAAAAAAGAATCACTTTGTATGCACCAACACTTTCTGGAACACTCTGTACAGTTGAAAATAATTTTAAAACGTGCCGCATGATGTCTAGTATAACTTTCTTAATTTGTTTTTCTCTACTTGTTATTCCTATAGGATCCACAGAAGAAATACACACCGTTGGGACACCCGGTACATTGATTTTTTGCTGTACATGTTTTTTTTTTTTTGTAGATGAGTTTATTGTGATTTCAATTATTTCAACAATTATTTCAATAATTGTTACTTTGGAAATAAACTGATGGATAGACTTAACTAGTGATTCTAGAACAGGGCCGTAATGTTGTATATTCTATTCATTTTTTAAAAGGAAATCCAGCAGGTACAAGTTGGCCAAAATGTATTCCGGCTGCTTTAAAGACTCCCAAATCGTCACCTTTGTCTGACAAAGCTCGTAAGTATATTTTCACTTATAATATTTTTCATTCGGCAATATTGATATTTCCAATATAATTAATATAGTTTTCACAAACATTTCTTAAATATCATAAAGCCGCCCAGGTTAATTCAGATTTAGTTTCAAGTTTTCTCTCTGAAGCCAGAAATCTGCGACGTGCGTGCTCGTATGAATCACCTAATTTTTCAACAGAGTCCTTGAATGGGAGTGTGACAATAAATCTGCAGTCTTCAGCTCTTTTAATTTTTTCTTTAAAATGATTTTCACGTAGGATTTCCTCTTTAGTCTTTGACTTACTGTTGGTTGAGAAATTATTCTCGATCTCCCAAAATCATGATATTTGGATTTGTGTGTCTAAGCCCTTGCTGAAATGACACACAGTTGTCGAGTTCCGCAGACAACCCAACCAAGTCGCATTTTTTTGTAAAATAGGTTTATTGACCCCTAAGGACAGTTGACCTATGCTTAGGATACTTGAAAATAAGTTTGCACCATTTAACATTTCTACTTTGTTAGGTTTAAAGAATAATGAGTCGGCCGGTTTTTTGGTATTTTGATTTCTGAAACATCTACAGACATGCTTGTAGTAATATAACTTGATTACGAGCCAGAATCAAGTAGTGCTCTTACTTTGTGTGTTTCTTTATGCGAGTCTAAGGCCCGGTTTCTTCATCTCTCAGTAAAGTGCCAAGTTATTACTTGACGATTAGCGCAATGCATTTGCCTATCTTTAATCTATCCAGTGACTGGCCACTTACTGAGAGGTGAATAGACCGGGCCTAAAACTTGTACGTACACGGTGGAAAGAAGTACTCAGAGGTGCATGATGAAAGCGTTGTGGCAGAATTTGCATTTGCTTCCTTCGATTGGGGTTTGACTTTGTGAAGTAGTGTGTGATGCTTGGCCCCACATTTTTTACATGTGCCCCTGCGACACACCGTATTGAAGTGTCCAGATCTTAAACAATTCAATTATAATTCAATTATACTTGAAATATCGTTTTAACTCTAAACTTAATTTATATATTTTTGGCCATCCTGTTTTAATATATTTAATAATTTCTTGAAAATGTTTGTCTTTTTTTGTATGTTCCTGAATAATTTTAAAATTTATAGGTACATGACAATTATTTTCAAAATAATATATATAATCAAGATCCATATTTTCTGAATAATATTCATCTTCAGTTTTGTTTGTAATTGGTAAACGAGAAAGACTATCCGCTGCGTTCATATTTGATTTCACATATTCAATTTTATAATTGTAATTAGCTAAAATTAATCCCCAACGTCTTAAACGATTTGCTGAGTATTGCGGAATACCTTTGTTATGACTAAAAATTGTCACTAACGGCTTGTGATCTGTAACTAAAGTAAATTCCATACCGAAAAGATATTGGTGAAACTTATGTAAACCAAATATAATTGCTAATCCTTCCTTCTCAATTTGAGAATATCTCTTTTCTGTATCTGTTAACGTTCTTGACGCATATGCTATGGGTTTTTCAGAATTATCGGATAAAACATGGGAGATAACCGCTCCCACTCCATAATCGCTTGCGTCAGTAGTTAATTTAATTTTGTAATTTGGATTAAAATGTATTAATACATCGGCTGAAATTAAAATCTTTTTTTATGTTATTAAAAGCTTTATCGCATTTGTTACACCATAACCAAGGAACATTATGTTTCAATAAGTCATATAAAGGGTGCAATATTGTTGCAAGGTTTGGTACAAATTTGCCGTGATAATTAACTAAACCCAGAAAAGATTTTAATTGTGTAATATTATTTGGAATAGGTGCGTTTTTAATTGCTACTATTTTATCTTCAGAAGTTCGTAAACCTTCTTTATCGATGACATGTCCCAAGTAAGAAATTTGTGATTTAAAAAAATTGCATTTTTCTATGCCTAATTTAAAACCTGAGTCTTCCAAGCATTTTAAAACTCTTTCTAAACGTATCATGTGTTCTTGTTTATCTTTACCACAAACTAAAATGTCGTCTAAAAATACAACAACACCTTCTAAATTTTGTAAAAGAGATTCCATTATTTTCTGAAATTTAGCAGGTGCATTTGCAACACCAAACGGCAACCTTTTATATTGGTAAAGTCCTTTGTGTGTTGAAATAGTTACCAGTTCCTGCGATTTCCTATCTAATCTAATCTGTTGATAAGCATTTGATAAATCTAACTTTGAAAAGTATACTCCTCCTTGCATTTTGAGAAACAATTCTTCAATACGCGGTAAAGGATATTGGTCCACTTCAAGTACGGGGTTAAGAGTTACTTTAAAATCTCCACATATTCTCATCGAGCCATTTTTTTTTAGGACAGGAACGATGGGTGTAGCCCAATTACTAAAATCAACTGACCTTATTACGTCTAATTCCAACAACCGACTTAATTCCTTTTCAACTTTTTCACGCATTGCAAAAGGTAACGGTCTGGCACGAATAAATCTTGGAGTAACTGAAGTTGTTTTTAAGTTTAAAGTAATTTCACCTTTATTAAACGTACCCAGTCCCGATGAAAATAATTTAGAATATTTATTTATTAAACATTCGATGTAGGAATCGGAGTTTACAAAGTTAATGTCAGAAATGCCCATATTAAATAAATTTAAGAAATCTCTTCCAAAAATCGGTCTACCTCCATTCTTAATTATATAAAAATCTATAACATTTCTTAAATTTTTATAATGAACCTGTAATTTACAAATACCAACAGGATCAAGTTTGTCACCGTTATAAAAATATAAAGTTTTGTTACATTTTAATATTGGACAATGCTTAAATTTTTGTTGCCATAATTGATAAGAAATAGCAGAAATACTTGCTCCTGTATCTATTTGTACTGATAATTGATGCTTTTCAATAAAAACATCTACTAATATAGGCTCATTTGTTTCATTTGTTTTTAAAATAAACAATGAATCATCTAAAAAATTATGTGTTTGATCATCAAGAAAATTATGTGTTTGTTTTTCTCTTGCTTTAGACTTATTTTTATTCTTTTTAGCTAAACAGTTAGACGCAATGTGACCCTTTTTTTTGCAAAAATTGCAAATACAATCTTTGAAGTAACACCTATCTGTTTTATGATTACTTCTTCCGCACACCGTACATCTCTCTGCAGAAAAGTTGCTGCGTGACGTTGAAGAAGGCTGCACTGGTCCTGATGATCCTTTTCGCATACTTATTTTATGAAGTCCTGGCTCTACTTTAATTTGATTTGTAGTATCAGGAAACTGATGCGCCGCCATTTTTTGTGAAGCAATGTCGACTGTTTGAGAAAATTTGACACTAATTTTTTCCTCAAATAATCGATCTTGGACTGGTCCCGGATTAAAACCAATAATGAAACGATCTCTTAATATTCCTTCAATTTCTCCCGCAGTAAATTCGCAATGTACTGCTAAACTTCGCACTCTTGCTGCCCATTCATTAGCGGATTCCTCAACCCTTTTCGAACTATTAAAAAATTTGTATCGTGCCGCAAAAGGTGATAAGGATGATTTAAAATGCGAATTTAATAAAGATATTAATTCTTCATAAGTCTTAGTCTCAGGTGCTGCCGGTAAAGCCAAATTATACATTAATTTGTATGCCTCTTCACTTAATGAGTTTAGAAGAATTGCACGTTTACGTCCAGCGTCCGTAATATTATTTGCAATGAAATAATTTTCCAATCGTGGCTTGTATAATGTCCAGTCACTATTTAGACTAAATTCACGCAAACGTCCAACAAGTTCACTGGAATCGCCCATTTTCTTTCTTCTAGAACTGTACTTATGTCTTTAGTTTGTTTATCCTCGTCGCCACTGTTATATTCTTGGGTCAGAATATAAGAAATAATGCAGTAGACAATTAACATACATTTATTTTCTAATTCTGTTTATGACAGATAACAATTATTCATTTTTCTTCCACGACAACTTACTACAAAAAAAATACTAATATCAAAATCTTGTTATCTTAGATAAATACATTACAATTACAAACGATAAATTTAGCACCTGCTAAAGTAGAAAACATAGTGTTAGCCTGTTGCGCATTGCATAATTTTTTGGCAACAGAAAATCCTGTGGGATATTTGGAAGAGCCAGAACAGAGCTTCGATGGACCTTTATCAAATGGGCTTCGAGAATTGCAGGGTGCAAATAGACCTACTCAAGAAGCTTTGTTTATTAGAGAATGCTTTATGGAATATAGTGGAATGTAGATGTTAGAAACTTATATTAATAAACAAAGTCAATAGAAAATATTTTTTATTAGTTATAATTAAAAATGCAATATCAAAAGTAAATTAAACTCAAAACCTAACTTTCTCAAAAAATCATAATAAACATTAATAGAAATAACTGAAAACCGAAAATTATAAATATTACTATGTGTGAAATAGCATTTCACAGATTTCATTATATATCTAATCTAAATATACGTATATACCTTATCTAATCTAAATACATACAGCTAATCTATTCGACTAATTCCATTTCAGTCTCAAAAAGCAGTTGATCAATTTTGTTTGTTAATCCTAGTTTAGCTCTCTTATTAGTGATATTCTTCAACCTACTTGCAATATATTCACCATATATGTCATCATCAGATCGTTCATTGGTACTTGCGACGGCTGATGAAAGTTTTGCTAGAGTATTACTAGCCAGCTGAAAGACCTCAACTTCTGAATAAGTTTTGCCTTTTTTAATTTTTCTTGAAGGGGTAATTTCATCTTGCTCGTTTCTTCTTACATTCAACCTTTCATCAGAAGAAGATGAACCATATATTGGGTGGTATGAATAAAAAGTGAGTATAAACTAGGAGCAAATACTCACGAGCATGAGCATCTACTAAGAGTTTCTACTTCATTTTGTATGAATAAAATCCGTTCGTGAGAACGGAGTTTAAACTCGATGATGTTTTAGTATATGCTCCTATATACCTGCGCACGCTACACTCGCTTCCGCATCAGCTGGAGGAAAAGCATCAGTGGTGAATTTAGTTTTCTTATTTAAAGTTGGTTCTTGTCCGATGAAATTTGTATCACAAAATCTTTTAGTTTTCTTAGTTATAAATTTTACAAATTCGTGAATTATCGTGGATTCATGTAACATTAATTACCACTAATTTAATTTTGATTTAAGAACATAACCTATAAACCGCAATGCAGCAATTTTTGAAAAATGTTACACAAAACTTTCTACGTAACATTGTGGCTTATAGGCTATGTTATTAATTAATGTTAAATTGGTGGTAATTGATATTGGATGAATCCAGATCCTCCATTACTCAACAACGCAACGATAAAATGAGTTCTGAAGATGAAGCAGATACTCCGGAATCAAACATGAGTTTTGTATTATTGTTAAAAGAATATCGGCAGATTTTTCTAAAATCTCAGACACCTGCTGCTAGGAAAGCGAAAGCGGAAGCTTATAGTGATATACAGAAACTTTATGAAAAAAACATGGGACAAAAAATTACTGCATTGCAATTATTAAAAAAAGTAAATAACATGAAGACAAGATTAAAAAAGAAATCAGATATTAATAGAACTGGAAACAGAAAAATTGTTTTGAAAACCTGGGAGAAGATTTTCCTGGAGCTACTGGAAGGAGAAAATAATAATAATCCTTCAATAAAATCTCTTCCAGGTAGATTTATTGAGAATTATCTTTTAATATGAACATCACCTAATTTACAATTTTAGGTGCTATTACTGCTGGAATTACATTCCGTGAAAACTCGGTTGAAAAATCATTGATGAAACCATCTGTTTCGACATCTAACAGTAATGAAATTGAATCTGCAAAGGAAGAAATGAACGACTTATCAGAACCAATTAATACACCTTCTACTTCAAGAAGTAGTAATGCGTTGGAAGAACCCCCCAAGAAAAAATTGAAAAACTTACTAGAAAAATATGAAACGGACGTTACAAGAGGACTGACCACAAGTGAATTGCAGAGACTTGTTTTATTACAGCAATATAAAGTTTTAAAATTAAAAGAAAATAAACTTCTTACAGAAATTAATGAAAATAACATTGTAGATGTAGATTTAAACAGACCTGTGTATTTGAATTTATAAATTTCGCCGGTTATCTTTTGGGGCCGGTACTTTCATCATTGATTAACGTTAATCTTTGGTTTATTTCTATAGAAACAATTGTTTGTACAATTTGTAGGCATGGGAATAAACCAAAGATTAAAGTTAATCGGTGATGAAAGTACCGGCCCAAGACTTTTAGAATTGTATTTGTTTTTCAATTTATTTATTTTTTAATTTGTAGCTTTTAAAATAGAGTTCTGTTGTTTTATCGTAGCTACGATATTATTATATCCTTTGCGCGTAAACTTCCTTTGTGTGTGTATGAGAAGATAAAAACATGTTATGTATTATGGCAGTTTATTAATAAATGAGAAAGCATATATAAAACAATTTTTCTAAAATTTATAAAATGCGCTTTACAAGTTTTGTTCAAAAATAATTTGCGATATTTCTCGCCTTCGTTGCTGCCCACGCCGACGAACTTCATTATTATTTAATGGAGGTTCTTCCTGTACTTCTTGTAATTCTTCATAATGAATTTCTTCCAGCAGTTCTAGATCATCATTCAAATATTTTGCCACATTATGTAAAATAAAACAACACATAATTATTTTTGGGATTGCTGTCAGCGACAGTCTGATAGTATAGCGCAACGGGGGAAAGCGTTGTTTTAGTTGCCCAAAACATTTTTCAATTATTACTCGTTCTTTTGTTAAACATCTATTGAAAGCTCTCTCTTCTACAGTTGCAGTATTTCAAAATGGCGTCATTAACCAGGGTGCAATACCATAACCATCATCTCCTAAAAGCACAGCGTTTTCTACGTTTTCCTCCATAATCCTTCGTATATCAGAATTTCTCCAAATTCTTGCATCGTGAACTGAACCTGGCCATGAAACATCAACGCTAGTGAACCATTCACGGCTATTACAGGTGGCTTGAACATTAATGCTTGGAAAACCTTTTCTATTGATGTATTCATCACCAGGGTTTTACAATTCTTACATGGGTGCAATCGATAGCCTATATGGCAGCAGGAAAATTGTATTTACTTTGCCAATTCTGCTTTTCATTTCGCAATTCATCATTTGCTTGCGGAAATCGTATCCAAACCGGTGCTTTTTGAATTATTTTATCCATTACCTCTCTGACAGTTTTAGATACTGTAGTTTGATGAACACCGATATCTTCACCAACTCCCGACTGAAATCCTGGATCACCTACGTATCTTAGAAATACTCGTAATTTCTCTATGTTGGTCAATGCACCTCCCCTTGTTTCACCTGTTTCATTTCCCATAAAATTCCTTGACAACCAATTAATATTTTCAGCATTAAAGAGATATAAAACTTTATAATCGCGACTGTGCTTCACTCTCCGTTTCTTGTACACTTTTTGTTGGCGAATAACGGGTTGAATGAACTCTGCCATGCTAAAATTCAAAACAGAAGTCTACACGTAAGCAGACTCACAAATACTGAAGTAAAAACTCGTAAGTTTGAGCATAAAGTAGTTTTTATTCTTACCAAAACTGAGTAAATGCTCAACCACACCCACACCGAGAATCAAATGCTCCTACTCCGAGTTTATACTCAAACTTTATTATTATGAAATGTAGTTTATACTCTCTTTTTTGGAGCATAAAGTAAATACTCGCTTTTATTCATATCACCCATTAATTCAGCCTCCTGAAGATCGTACTCCTCTAATTGCTGCTAAAATGAAAATATACATCAACATTTCTACCAGTGGGTAATCTTAATTTCTTACGGAAATAGATTCCTCGTCCCTAATATTTTCTAAAGCAACAGAATTTTGTGGATTCTCTATTAATAAATTTAAATTTACCTTTGAATCCCTTATTTGTAAGTGATCATTTATAAAATTCATTTTATCAAAATACCATAGTGTTGGTTTATAAATCTGTAATTCAAAAGACTTAATAGTTAACCTAGAATAAACTTTGGTTTTTACATCATCCTGGCCTGCACCACTAGAATGGGATGACAACACCTTCTTCCTTTCTGCGGCATAGGTGTTTTTCGCAGCCCATTCCATTTTTTTTGCACCTCACTTTCGGTAATATTCTGCCACAAGGAAGCAAGTGCTGTAACTATTTGTTGCATAGTTAAGCCCCTCATTTGTTTGTTGTGACAATCTTTATGCTTTGTAACGTACAAATAAGGATATTTTTGGTATTGATCTAATAAGGTTTCAACTTCTTGGTTATCCCAGGACATCTAAATTAAAATGATTGGTTAGATATTATAATTAATATAAGTTGTAAGTACAAACCTTGAAGATAAACAGCGTTTATTCTCATACAAAACCACATCAACAAAATGAACAAACACAATAAACACAGTGTTGCAAAGTGTAAATAACTGTGATATTGTGTGCGCACGCGCACGGAACATTTTGTGACAAAATTACAACACGTTCTAATTTCTATCACAAATTTGGTAACATCTGTCAGTTTCGTGTATTACATGGTCACAAATTTCTGTGATCACAAATCTTATAACAAATATGTTATCGTGTCAAACGGCCTTAAGGTATGATGGAATGAATCATTATGTTATATCCGTTCCGCAAGGCAAGAGACGGATATGTGCTGGAGAAAAATGCACTAGCAAAATTCGCACAATGTATAAAAAATGTGATGTGGGACTGTGCATAGATTATTATTTTAAGAAACTTCATAATAAATAAATACACATATGTGCAATAAAAAGCAAATACTTATGTTATCCCCCATCTTTAATCATTTAACTAGTCTAAATGCAGTATTCTCTGATATCGCCTAGCGTACCCATAACGGAACACCCCTTATTTTGAAAACTGCTGATTAGAAATTTTTTAAAACAATTCTTACATGTCTAAGAGGCTTATTTTAAAAATATTTAATGTTAAAAACATAAAAATAAAAAATAATAATAATTCAGGCGATAATGGGTTAAATCCGTAAATTTTTACAAATGAAGACTATTTGGTAGAAGACATCGTTCAAAAGAATAAAGACACCAGTGCGTGTGGACGTTTCTGTGACATATACTTCAAGTGACAAACTCAGCGAAGAAGTCATGATTGATACTTTATATATGTTAGGATCACCTGCACGGTCTGTTGATATTCATATCCAGTCCACCCCAGTTATTCAAGTTCCCATACAAGAGATTTTTCCTCTACCTGGATACAGTACTTGGACTGATGTGTGAACAAAAGGAGCAAGACCTAAGCAGTAATCTGAGATCTTGACTTTGACGCCAATGAAAATCAAGTTTGAAGAAAAAAGGAGGAAAGTTTAAAGATAAAAGAGAAAGAAAGACGAACGGGATGGAATGACTAAGCGAGTAAAGAAAGAATTGAAGTTAAAAAAGGAAAAGAAGACAATCAAAACTGCTCTGGCTAAAAAAAACTCACAAAAATCCAAGCTAAAGAAAACCAAAAAAGAAATGAAAAGGAAACGTTGATTCTGACACGGATATCTCTATGAATGAAGATGCGTCGGCAGATGATTTAAGCTTAACGGAAATGGGAAAAGAGACTTGCTTTTATTGCGAAGATACAGGAAAAGATGGTGAACTGTGATATCGCGGCACGTCTTGTGGTTTATGGGCATATTCGTGCTCTAGTTGGGACCCTTCCGAGGGATATTTGTGTGATATTTGCTGTAGGAAGTGAAGTAGCGTGTAAATAAGACTATAATAAATATCATTTTTCAGTTGTACATGGATATATCATTGAAACTCCCCATATTCCTTGTTGTATAATCGGTAGATAATGTCACATCGCCGATTGCTACTACCCCCAAAGTCGGGGTAATACCGGTCAAAGCTGATATTTTACTTTTTTATCATACAAAAAAATATGTTTAGTTTTAATTTAATCTTTAGCGCTTATGGCCGTACGCACCGTACAAATTAACTCACTTTAACTTTAAGCTTCACTTAGAACGTGAGTTACACAGCGTTGAGAAACTTCAAATTGCAAATTATAAACGTCACCTACATTTAAACTCAGTATAAGGTGTTCGGTGCATATGGTCATTAGTGCTTATACGTATACTATTAGGAGTGGTAGTGTTACAAACATAAAAATTATAATTTTTATAATAATTACTCCGTTCAAAAAATACATCCCAATTTGAGTTTAAGGTATTGTTATTTTTTTTTCTTTTCTCGTTCATTTACCTAAAAATTAATAAGCTAAGTTAAGTTAAGGTGATCTTGAATATTTTATTTACAATAAAACTAATAAACTTTATTTGATACAATAATTTGTGTCTTATCGATTTTTATTAAACGAAAAATACATGGTCACTTTACCTCCAGTTATTTAATTTTCTGTGAAAACATAAAATGCATACTCAATGTAGATAATGTAAGCGATTAAATTTTTTGCAAGAATTAGCGAGCGAAAATTTATTTAACTTTCCATCTGTTGATAAACTGACTGACGGATAACTATTATGGAAACTGCTACATACCTGTGTAGATAAGTAGAAGTTTAACACCGGAGCGAAGTTAAACCGGTGTCGCCGACAGCTTTCAGTGGGACGGGATGGGCTCTCAGACCATAACGCAAAGGCCAAACCAAAACAGGCGCCACTTAATTTTTTTTGAAAGGAAATCGCGTAAAAAATTAAGAAAAACACGATACGTCCAAAGCATAAAACAATTTTATTAACTGAACAAGCGCAAACAGTCAAATCAATCAACAAGTGCATAACACAACTGACGTTAAATGACAATTCCTAACTATTCGGATCCGAAATCAGTACAAGGTTAAATAAATGGACAAAGAAAATATTCGCTTATTCTAACGCAGAAGAACTCGTTCGACGAATTTCGTTTTATGAAAATTGTCGCAAGATAACAGGTAAATTCCTCCGAAATGGAGTTCACTTCGCGAGTATACGCAAAGTTACGTGCACAAACGCGGCTACGTCAAAACCACCGTAAAGCAAAATTAAGTAAACATAAGTGTCCGACCTGATTACGCAGCGTCCTTACGTCCGTTGATGGCGATGGAGGCGGCCGGCTACGGGACACTTCCGTGGACGATCAGCTTCCACGGCGTGTGTGCGTCGACTAGTAGTCGGGAGTTGCAACGAGAAACCAAAAGCATAAACCAAAAGCCAAAAACCAAAAGCCTATAAGCGGAAAATGAGCGAACATAAGGGCCAGATCGAGAGAAACAGCACGCAAAACTTACCTAGTCGCGTAGGGCTAGGCTGACACAAACCGCAAAAAGAGACGCGGCTTTTTCGTCCCCCAAGTGAGCCAGTCCAATTCGGCGCACAGCCGTACAAATCTACTCTCACCCCCCAGGTGAAGTGGAACACGTAACACGGAACTTTCCACGAAAGAAAACGTGCAGCTCACGGGACGATCAGTAAATTAATGAAACATGACGCTTCCCTCGGTCGGCGGAAAAGAACAAAAGAACAAACGAGAGAGAAATATTCGAATTTACCAACAGCTGATTTTCGTGACATCAGCGGAAACCAATCAGAATAAAGGGCAAGGGTTACGGACATACGCACCGGTTTCAAGTGCGAATGTTTTTTTTTTCTTAAAACAAAGGAACTCGATCACCCGTTACCATCCGCGTCGCAAAGTAGCACCCTTTAAATTGGACAAATAAACACCGCGTAAGCACAATTCCAACCTTAAGCAAGGATGGGGCTAATTTATAAAAGAAGCTTGTTCGTCTGATCTGGAGCTTTTAGCGAAAATCTGTTGAAAAGAAAGTTTCGGGTAAATTACGCGGACGAGCAATTGTAAATTCCTACGCATAATGTGGGAAACAAAACGAAGTGTGCTAAAAATAGATCGTAACGCTGAAATGTGTTCTATACAGGTTGTGTTTGTACACAGGTGGAAAATAAACTGTAACAAAACAATTCATAAAAATCAAATTATTCGCCGCATAACTGGTGAAGATGGAAAGATCGGCCCTTACTTCAAAAGTGTTTGAATTGAATCTGCATCACACATGACGTCAAATGTACGACAAAGATGGAGCTAGGCTTGCGCATTATCATACCGGTTTATGTGTATCGTGCTCAAGCCATACATTTTGTGGATAATTTACTGAAGAGTTTAAAGTAATATTCTATCCTGTAATTTATAATCCGAGCATGAAGATCAAAATGCAGAAGATGAATTCAATAAAATAGGTAACTTTTGGTCATACCATAAAAAACTATCAATACTAGGTAAAGTTTCTGATGGTTCTGCTTCAAATGAAATGTAACTTGATTTAAAAACTTATTTGCATTTACAAAATATAACACGTGATCAATATCTTTTCTAATCAAGTGACCTATGGAAAAAAATTATATCTTTGTGTGGTTCACTATTTCAAATGCCATTTGAATTATTTTTATTGCATTCCTATAGTCTTGTATAGGAATGCAATATAAATATGTAATACAAGTGGCATTTGAAATAATAAACTAATTAAAGACACATGATTTTATTTCCATAGGTCACTTGATTAGAAAAGATATTGATCACGTGTTACCTTTAGTTAATGACGCTATTACTTTCTGGCATAATTTTCATAAATCAAATGTAACTGAAATTGCAAAAAAATATTTGATCATTATCGATTGTTTTCACAAGCGGGAAATATTTTAACAGTAAGAAGAGATCGCCTGAATAATCAACATGTATGACGATATGTATTGTTTTTGCATTAATTAATTAGAAATTATTGGAAATTGTCGAAGTTTTTAAAAATTGTGCTCAATATTCCAGAAGAGCAGTTTCTCATTATTGTATCTGCCTTTAATTAAAATTATATTTCCATTTTTTTATACCAGATACAAGCGCGAGCCTTAAATACTAGTTGACAAGTTATTCTTTACAGCGGCCTTCACACGATCAATAAGTTTCATATTGTAAGCACTATTAATACACAAGAAAAGAAGCGAAATTATGACATACGTTTGAAAAAATGTCAATAATACTCCGGAAAAATATACGTTTAGTTTTTACATAAAACGTTTGAGAACCGCTGGCTTTGATTTAAAGCCCCGGACAACTGAACAATAATTTACTATTATGCGCAATAAATGATAGGGCAGTGAACCCGTAGATGCGATACAATAAATATTGAGGCAGATCATTTATTACTTTCGTACGGAAACAATACGGCGATTCCCACCTGCTTTTTACATTAATATTTAAGTAAAACGAGGCTGTTTCAAATGAAATCCGAATTGTGCTTGTAGAGCATCCAAATGTTTCAACTTTACAAAAGATTGAATAATGTTTTAAAGTATTTATCTGGGAAGGCTCTGACTCCCTTATTTATATAAAAAATCTGCAATTACGAATTGTCATAGTTGATCACAGATGCCTATCTAACTTTAAAAAATAAGGTCCTGACCACCAAAGGGTATCTTTTGCTAGTTTCGTAGATGATCTTCCTCTAGAAAGAACGTCGGCTGGATTGAGATTCGTTTGAATGTAATGCCAATTATTAACATTAGAGAATTCTTGTATGAAAGAAACTCGGTTTGCAACAAACGTAACCCATCTATTCGGTTGAGATTGTAACCAACTAAGGACAATCGAAGAGTCAGTCCAATAATAAACTTTAAATATTTTTAGAGTTAGAATTTTGATGAATTTTTCGGTTAATTGAACAGCTAAAACTGCGGCAAGTAATTCTAATCTTGGAAGAGTTACTTTTTTCAGAGGTGCAATTCGGGATTTTGCAGCTAAAAGAGTCACAAAATTTTCCTCTGGTGTTATTGATCGTAAGTAAATACAGGTTCCATATGCCTTTTCTGATGAGTCTGCAAAGGCATGAATTTCATAAATGGCATCTGGTAAGATAACGCATCGAGGAACAGTTATTTTGTTAATATCCTTCATTTCATCTTGAAACTGAAGCTATGTAGTGTGTAAATTATGGGGTAATGCTTCGTCCCATCCCAACTTCATCTGCCACAATTCTTGGATTATCAACTTAGGAATGACGAAAATAGGAGAAAGTAGTCCAATTGGGTCAAAAAGTTGAGAAGAGATTGGCAAAATACTTCGTTTAGTTATCTTTTCAGAGAATCTTACAATGTTGACTGAAAATTAAAATGTGTCTGTACAAGTGTTCCAAGAAATACCCAAAATTTTCGAATTATTATTTGGAATGTCAATACATGATTGTTTTTGAGAATTAAGTTCGTCTGAGTTACTTTTCCATTTCTGAAGAGTAAATTTCCTTTAATTCTGTAATAGAATTGGAACCAGTGAGAACATCGTCCATGTAAAAATCGTGAAGAATAATCTTAGATTCAATAGGTCACCTTTCCTGATTTAATTGAGCTAATTCAACTAAACACCTAACTGCTAAATAAGGGGCTGATGTCATGCCAAATGTCACTATATTCAGTTCATAGATCTTAAGAGGATGGTCTAAATTTTCTCTCCAATATATTTTCTGAAATTGTCTGTCAGAAGAGTTAATCCAAATTTGCCTATACATTTGTACAATGTCGGCAGTCAAGACAAATTTATGTGTTCTGAAACGAGTAACTATTGAGAATAGATCGTCTTGCAACGTGGATCCTACATACTGAATATCATTGATAGATTTACCTTCTGGTAACTTACAGGAAGCGTCAAATACCACACGTAGTTTCGTTACTTTCCTTAAATACCGCGTGATGTGGTAAGAAAAACTCGGTTTGTTTTGAGGAATTATCATCACATTCAGAGAGATGATTTTGAGATTTGTAATTATTTATGCAATCAACGTACATTTTTTTGAGAACTGGATTAAATTCGAAATTTTTCTCTAATCGAAGAAATCGATTCTTAGCAATTTCACTGGAATCTCCTAGAGTCAGAATGTCATCTTTGATAGGAATTTTCACAATGAATCGTCCTGTCGCGTCTCGTGTTGTTGTTTCAGTAAAAAGTTGTTGACATTTTTGCTCATCAGGAGTCAAAGTTTTTCGGTTATTCACAAACTCGTCAACCTTCTAAAAGTTTTGCAATTCACTGTGTAAAGTGTTCAAAGTTAAAAGAGATACTGAATGATTGGAAACTGTTTCTGGAATAAATCCTGAGATTACCCATCCTAGTTTCGTTTTTTGGAAAACTGTGCCGTTCGAATTGGTAAACTGACCAATCGATAGTTTGTAGTTGTAGAAAAGTGTGACACCTATTAATACGACAATTTCTTGAGATTTATTAAAATTAGTATCCGCTAATTTCGTGATTGTCGGAGGAATGTCCAAAGTAGATATGTCAATTGTGGCAACTGGTAAATGAGTTGTAATTTTTGGTAGGACAAAACATCGTATTTCGGCGTTAAAATTGTTATGTTTTGAACAAATCTTTAATTTTGTTTGATTTGTAATTTTGGTAAAACCTTGGTTAATCCCGCTGACTGTTAAACTGGCTGGTGAAACTTGTAAATTCAATAAATTACAAGCTTTTTCCCTTATAAAGTTTGATTGACTGGCTGAATCTAACAAAACTCGTAAAGTAAAACATTTTCCTTCTGCATTTGTAGTATAAACTTCAGCTGTGGATAACAAGATTTGACTTAAACGTGGTTCAGGTTTATAACTTATGGATGAAAAATTGGTAGTGTTTGTGCCCAGTTTAGGCAAAATTTGATTGTTTTGTACATTGATGTCTGTGTTTTCATTTGTCAAAAGTGTTTTAATTTCAGTTCCTGGGTTTTCAGGTTTGGCTGATTCTAATTTAACATGTAAAATTGTATGATGTCGTTTTTCGCAAATTTTGCAACTTGAACTTTGACATTCTGGTATAAAATGCCCTTTACGTAAACAATTTAAGCATATTTTTAACGATTTTGCTCTATCAATTCTTTGATTTACATTCATTTTTAAGAATGCTTCGCAATTTTGTATGTAATGATTTTTACCGCAATTAACGCATGACAGATTAACTGGAGTAAAGGTTTTCGATAAATGCTGATTTGGGTTTTTCTCAAATTTCGTGTTAGTAATTTGTTTTTGTTTAGGTTCGTTTACCTGCAAATTTTTTCTTGCTGAAATTGATTCTAGAGTCCTTTGTCGAGTGTTTAAAAATTCAATGAAATCTTTGAATGTGGGGATTTCGTCATTAGTGTATGAATCATTGATTTTGTTTTCCCATTCGCGTACGGTTTTGAAATCTAATTTGTTTAATAAGAGTGGTAAAATAATTGCGTCCCAGAATTCGGTTGGTTGCCCAAACGATTTGAGGCATTGAATGTGGTTTTGAACATGATCGATGAATTCCCGTAGTAGAATGTGCGATTCTTTAGTTACAGATTCTATGTTTATTAAAGATTTTACGTGGTTATCAATAATACGTCTTTTATTATTGTATCGTTGACACAAAGTGTCCCAAGCAATTGCGTAATTTTCATCAACAATCTGCAGAGAGCGTATCATAGTAGAAGGTTCGCCTTTCAAAGATGCTTTTAAGTAACAAAGTTTTTGGCAGTTAGATAAATCGTCGTTCATGTGTACCATTGCTTTAAGAGTCAGAAAACCGTCAAAGGTCGGTAGATCAGTGCGAGGTAATCTCACATTGATAGATTTTCGAGTAATTTGTGAGTTGGGAGCAATGCTAATATTTTGCGAAACGCTGTGTGAACACTGAAACTTGGAAATGATCTGGTTAGCTTTGCTTAAACATTCAAAGTATTTGGTTGAAAATTGCTCGTGTTCAGAAAAATCTACGACTAAAGATTCATCAGAGTCTTGGGTTGAAATAAAATCGATTTGCATTTGTATTTCATTGTATTTATCAGGAAGTGATGCGATTGCATTTAATCTGGTTTGTAATTTTTCAATAATATTCACGTCGAGTGAATCCGCGTTTAAATTGTTAACAAAGTTCGAAAATTGAGTTAATTGAGTACATAACCCTTTTTGTAGTTTAGAGTTTTTAAATCCATTTTTTTTTAATATCGATTGAGTTGAGACAATATTGGATTAATGGAAATAGGGTAAACAATGCGTTTGGTAAAAAATAAAACGAGTAATGTAAAATAGGAACGATTCACGAAAACCGTTGCTGCTTTGTGGCGTGGCTTCGTAATGGCGTCCGATCGTGGTTTTCTGATTGCGTTTTTTCTTCTCTATATTGGTCTGCTTGCTCGCTTTCCAGTTTCCTGGGTTATCCGCTTTCGAAGGACCAACAATGAATGATCGGGTGTGCTGAATTCACTTTCTGAGTGGAAGTTTAACAGGTTTGGGGGTGATAAAAATAAAACACGTGTGACCCCGTCTGCTGCATTACATACACTGCTTTTATTCGATACTGTCGCACTAGATGGCGCATGCATGCATTTTTCTTAATATACAGAACGATCGTACAGAATGTAGTTGAGTTTAATTTGCTCTTTCGAAAGCATTCTCGGTACTTTTGGATATCGGATCGATGGTTTTCTCTGAATCTCTGCAAAGTCGTAATTAATTAAATTTATTATTCGTAATTTGTATTTAAGGTGAAAGATGATGTAATATAATGCGATTTGATGTGTCTTTGTAGAAACTTTGGTTTAATTTTTTTATTGATAGGTGAGATTGTCAGGTGTTAATAATGATGAAGTCGTTTAACGATTGCCTGCAGAGACGATTTACTACTTACGTGCATTTTCCATTGGAATCACTTGAAAACTTGATTTATGTTTAAGGGATTTGTTTCTTCTTCTGTTGTGTCATTATTGTGTTTTTATTATGGTTTCTGGCTGAACGGGACTTGCTTGTGGCTTGCAGCCTTGCAAGTTTTAAATTTGAGAGTGATGTAACAGGTTAAGTGACATGATACGTCGACAGATTTATTAAGTAGCAAGATTTTCTGTAGGGAAAGAGGAAATGATATTAAGTTAAGAGTGAGATGGTAAATGTATCCGCTCATTCTAAGTCACGTGATATAGGCATCGAGTGACATCTTTGTCGAATATATGAGCCAAAATTACTCACAGGTATTCGATATTTTACTCACGTGCTTATTTCAATCGAGAATTCAGGAAACATAAGGCACTTTCGATCTACGACTTCGCAGATCATTGAATATGTTGTACGGCACCATCGACATTTAGTTTCTCTCATTGGGATAAAAAATTTCCTAAAAAGAAATAGACTTGATTATAATAAAAATCGAAATAACAATAATTTTTTATAAAGTTAATGGCCATTCAAATGAGTTTATTCTAGTTAAAGTAAGAGTAACATAATTTAAGGTTTCGAATTAATTTCAAAATGAGTTTCTAAAGTTTAATTGATTTTTATAAAAAGAACGACATTGAAATTAATTAATTAACAAAGCGATAAATGTTCAGAGCAAAGACGTGATATTAGTAGTTTTTTGTAAAATATAATCGCTTACCTTAAAGAGGAAGGAGACTTGTACGTGAGCCATGTATTTCATAGAAGTGGTTTGTCTTCTTGTCTGTGTAAGTACGAACTTAGCGCGAAATATTCTTCGGTTGGTATATAGAAATGGGAGACTTTGTAGAGGTTTCGTGGAGGTAGTTGAAGTGAAGAAAGCAAATTGCTTTCGAGAAGTTGTAATTATTTGAATAAATTACGTTTTTAGATCGTATCGATTGTACTTGATTAACATGTGTATTCGATGTGTACAGTGTTTGCGTTTGGCTGCGTTTGCATAACACGATAGTCAGTACAGGTTGTTTGTAGTGTTGTGCTGTTTCGATTGCCGGAGAGGACATTATCGCAGGAGAAGAATGTAGGTTTTGCTTCTGTATGGTTCACTTTAAGTTTCTGAAAATAATAATAATGAAATATATTTGTAATCGCTGTAATGATTATTGATTGAACTGATTGAGAATAGCGGTCGGATGTTTGATTTTAGAGAATAAAGAAACGTTAATCTCTGTTTTGGAAACTTTCTCGATGAGCATTTAATTTGATATCGAGTGGTTGGTAAACTATTTCTTACGTTGAAAAGATATGCGTGAATACTTACTTGTTTTTATTTAAGGCCGATTTGTTTTCAATAACTTTGAAGAATTATTGTTTGTATTGAAGATGGATGTCAACGAACGTCTTTTTGGGTGCGTCACCGAGCGTTTTCTAATTTATTTGGATTTGTAAGGTTGTTTTGGAGGGAAGTATTCAGTTGGCGATGTGTGAAATTTAAAATGGAGCGGTGGATTTGAAATTTCGCGCCAAATCGAGGGACGCGTCTAAAAACAAAAGATTGTCTAGTTCATTATTCTGCAACATGGACGCGAGCAGGTGAGTGTTTGATTGTTATAAACAATTTCTTTTGATTTCCTTGTTAAGTTCGAATCGAAATTGTGAATTATCGTTTGTCCAGCTTCTTTTTAAAGTCGCCGTTCGTTTGCGACGCGCGCGCGCGCGATTCTGCAGTATAAATTCAAATTATCGTATGTGCTTCGGTCGCGAGATGATCGCGCTTTTGAATATGTACCGCTGGATTTATATTAAAACGCGATTAATTCTTGGTTATCGATGGTCGGTGTTTCGTGTGCGTTAATTGCATTACTTTGGTTTAGTAGTGATAGGTTTTCCGTTGCAAAAACGTCGATATATCGTTCGGTTCGAAGAGTTGCGTTTCCGATGACGTTCCTCTTCGTTCCCAGTGTTGCCGGATGTCCGATAAATTCGCGTTTTTGTGGGAAATTTTCCTGCTTGTTGGAAATAATTGCGCTCGATTGCTTATTAGGTTGCTTAATTGTCTGGTTAATTGTTGTCGAGGAAATTGATCGTAAAAACGGGAAAAATTTTAAAGCGTACAAAGTTGAGAAATAATTTATTTAAAATATATATATATATTTATTATTATATATTTATATAATTTAATAATATTTATTATATTAGTATAATAATAATATAATAAATAATTTATTTATTTTATTATCATTAATTAAATTTTTTTCTTTTATAATGAAAAGAGAATTGTCGCCGGTTCCGTGAGTTTTTCTTTTTACGAATAATTTTGTGCGAGATTGATTTTAATTTCTTTTTTTTTGTGAAATATTGGATTGGTTGATTTTATTATGAGTGTTTGATTTTGGTGGTTGTTGCTTTCTTTTTTTTTAATTAAAAATGTATGTAAGAGGAAATGCGAAGGCGTTATTTTTTGTGTAAATTATTATTTTTTCATTGACGCAGAACGCAGAACGAAACACCCCGCCTCCCGCCTCGTCGGTAAGTAATATTCGTAATGATAAAATTTGTTTGAAGTTAATTTTGAAATTCTCTTTCTAGACTAATAGCTGTTAGAAGCATAGTAAGGAGGGAGGGCGGGGTTTTACCGTAAGTTTTTTTCGATATCGAAAAATGATTTTTGTTTTTGAAAATGATTTTTTTTTCAGAGCCATGTCCGTCACTAATGAAATAGTGGGGGAAGACGTTGCGTAAGTATCTATTAGGAAGTTTCGCGTATTGAGTTAATGATGATTTTCTTACAGAGGCGAGGAGTTGTTCCTTGTGAGCAGGCTCAGGAGGGCGGGGTAAGTTATTATTGTAAGAAATTATGCGCCAAATTACCTTGTAATTTTTTTAGGCCGGATCTCATTTTGGAGGTGTCCGGTGGGAGACGGCGTGAGTTTTTTTTTTTGCGATGAATTGTATTTCCAGTTGAAATTAATGTTTCTATTTCTTTGTAGGCATCCCGCCGGAGAATTGACGTTGAATAAAATTTTTTTCCTTTAATTATTTTTGTTTTCTTATTTTTCAAGTATGCGTCAATTAATTTTTTCATTGTGATAGGAAAAAAAGTTTTTCCAAAGTTTATCGCTTTAAGGGTGGTCTTTCCATTTTTTGATAATTTTAGTGAAGATAATTATCGCGGAAACAGTTGATATTTATTAATCGACCGTTAATAAACATCAATTTGTTCCACGAACGATTTTGGCGGTAAGATGGGAAGACCGACTGAGTGGTACATGAGATGTCTTTAAGAATCGTACTGACTTGGTGATTATTTTCGTAAACGTCGACATGCCGCAGTGATAATAATAATTGTACGATTATGTGTAGACAAATGTTTGCAATTAATTGTGGACGTCGTTCATTTCTTGAAGGTCGAAAAGAAAATTGAAAAAAAAATTAATCGATAGATCTCTACCTCAGAGGTAAAGAATCGTATCTCCATTATCATAGATTTAGAGGAAACGAAATTTGAAGTTTTAAAATGCAGTTTTCTTTTTACAAAATAATGAAATAAAATAGAAATGTAACGTTTGGATTATTCTATTATAAGTACCTAATTTAACTAATAACATGTTTTACATTACAACTGGCAGTAGTAACATGGTCTACCGGGAAGCAGCAAATATCTAAAGCATTTAAACAAAAAAAGTGGAGATACGACTCTTTATTTCTAAGGTACAGAAATGCGAATAAAATATTCAGTAAAAATGAGCGTCACAATTCGTTTATATTATATTATATATATATTATGTATATATATTATATATATATGGGTGAGATTGTCAGGTGTTAATAATGATGGAGTCGTTTAACGATTGCCTGCAGAGACGATTTACTACTTACGTGCGTTTTCCATTGGAATCACTTGAAAACTTGATTTATGTTTAAGGGATTTGTTTCTTCTTCTGATGTGTCATTATTGTGTTTTCGTGGTTTCTGGCTGAACGGGACTTGATTGTGGCTTGCGGCCTTGCAAGTTTTAAATTTGACAGTGATGTAACAGGTTAAGTAACGTGATACGTCGACAGATTTATTAAGTTGCAAGATTTCCTGTAGAGAAAGATGAAATGATATTAAGTTAAGAGTGAGATGGCAAATGTATACGCTCATTCTAAGTTACTTGACATAAACATCGAGTGCAATCTTTGTCGGATACATGAGCCAAAATTACTCACAGGTATTCGATATTTTACTCACGTGTGCTTATTTCAATCGAGAATTCAGGAAACAAAATGGACTTTCTATCTACGACTTTGCAGATCATTGAGTATGTTGTACGGCACCATCGACAGTCATTTAGTTTCTCTCATTGGGATGAAAAATTTCCTAAAAATAAATAGACTTGATTATAGTAAAAATCGAAATAATAATTTTTTATAAACTTAATGGTCATTCAAATGCGCTTCTTCTAGTTAAAGTAAGTGTAACATAATTTAAGGTTTCGAATTAATTTCAAAATGAGTTTCTAAAGTTTAATTGATTTTTATAAAAAGAACGACATTGAAATTTGTTAACTTGTATATGTCGTGTGAAAATTTTTGTCTGCATCTTTGCAATTTTTGTAATAATGTGATAATAAATGTATTTCAAATTTAACATTGTTTTATTTCATAAGACGTGATTGTAATGGAACATTATTTTAGCAATGTGATTAAGGAATGGCTTCCATTGAAAAGAACCGAGGCACAATCTTTTTTTTACGTTGTAACAGAAATATTAATTAGGCTGTATAATAATTATAATTTATTTCATTCCGAAAGTACTATTGAGGTTTTTTATGTTTTGCTTGCTCTTAAGACCGGGGAATGTATGCAGTAGCACTTGCTGTTCATGTTTCCGATAGGGTTTAAGTTTCATGAAATTTATTAGACGTGAGATGAGACTTGTTCAGTTGAATGTAAATTTTCTCACGAATTGTGAAAGAACAAAGCGATAAATGTTCAGAGCAAAGACATGATATTAGTCATTTTTTGTAAAATATAAATGCTTACCTGAAACAGGAAGGGGACGCCACGTATTTCATAGAATTGGTTTGTCTTCTTGTCTTTGTAACTACGAACTTAGCGTGAAATATTCTTCGGTTGGAATGTAGAAATGGGAGACCGGTTTGTTGCTGCTGTCAGTTACGTTGTTATCGTCGAGGTTTCGTAGAGGTAGCTTAAACATAACGTTTGAAATTAATTGAAAGTACTAAACCTGAAGAAAGCAAATTGCTTTCGAGAAGTTGTATAGATTACGTTTTTAGGTCGCATCGATTGTACTTGATTGACGTGTGTATTCGATGTGTAGAGTGTTTTGCGTTTAGCTGCGTTTGCATAACACGATACTCAGTACACGGTTGTTTGTACTGTTATGCTGTTTATATTGCCGGAGAGGACATTGTCGCAGGAGAAGAATGTATGTTGTGCTTCTTTATGATTCACTTTAAGTTTCTGAAAATAATAATAATAATGTAATATATTTGTAATCGCTGTAATGATTATTGATTGAACTGATTGAGAATAGCGGTCGGATGTTTGATTTTATAGAATAAAGAAACGTTAATTTCTGTTTTGGAAACTTCCTCGATGAGCATTTAATTTGATATCTAGTGATGTTAAACTATATCTTACGTTGAAAAGATATGCGTGAATACTTACTTGTTTTTATTTAAGGCCGATTTGTTTTCAATAACTTTGAAGAATTATTGTTTGTATTGAAGATGGATGTCAACGAACGTCTTTTTGGGTGCGTCACCGAGCGTTTTCTAATTTATTTGGATTTGTAAGGTTGTTTTGGAGGGAAGTATTCAGTTGGCGATGTGTGAAATTTAAAATGGAGCGGTCGATTTGAAATTTCGCGCCAAATCGAGGGACGCGTTGTTACCGTCTAAAAACAAAAGATTGTCTACTTCATTATTCTGCAACTATGGAGACGAGCAGGTGTGTTTAATTGTTATAAACAATTTCTTTTGATTTCCTTGTTAAGTTCGAATCGAAATTGTGAATTATCGTTTGTCCAGCTTCTTTTAAACTCGTCGCTCGTTTGCGACGCGCGCGCGCGCGATTCTGCAGTATATATTCAAATTATCGCGTGGGCTTCGGTCGCGGGATGACCGCGTTTTTGAATATGTACCGCTGGATTTATATGAAAACGCGATTAATTTTTGGTTATCGATGGTCGGTGTTTCGTGTGCGTTAATTACGTTGCTTTGGTTCAGTAATGATCGGTTTTCCGTTGCAAAAACGTCGATATATCGTTCGGTTCGAAGAGTTGATTTTTCGATGGCGTCATTTTTTCCTTCGCAGTGTTGCCGGGTGTCCGATAAATTCGCGTTTTTGCGTAAAATTTTCAGCTTTTTGAGAAGCTGTTTCGAATTCGAGGGAGAAAATCGCAGTTAATTGTTCGGGTTGACTTAATTAAACTTAACTTAAATTGTTGGTTTTTTGTGAAAGTAAAAGCTGCAAGTTTTTTGAGGTATAACAAAAAAAAATTAGAAAGCATTTAGTTTACAATTTTAACATTTGCTTTCTCTGATAAATTTTGTTGTCAATTGTCATGAGTAAATTTATTTGGAATTGTAGAACGTACAGGATAAACGTTTGGTGACGTGAAATGTAATGATTTAACAAAATTATCATTTTTAACTGTATTTTTATATGAAATAGGGTACCGTTATATAATGTTTATTTTAATTGATTTTTATTTTTATTAGAAACGATGAGTCCATGGAAATGGATGAAACGTAAGTGTTCGATTTGTTCTTATATTTAAAAATTAAAAAAAATATATATTTTTTTTGTTTTCTGTTCATTTTTAATTATTCGTATTTTGTGGCTTGGATGAGTTTCATCTTCATGTAGCTTATGATATTACTTGTGTATCGAGTGGAGTTGTTATACACTGAGAAAAATAAAAGTAAAGTTAACAAATTATTGAATATTAACTGCATTGTCTTTAATAAAAAAATATGTACTTACTTGTATGATTATTAGTTGAATGTTTCGCAGATTGTTGAATTAACAGTAAGAAAATGTTAAATGGTCATTTAAATGAAAGTTGTAAAACTTTTGCGCTGAAACAAAAATATAAATAATTTATTATTTTAGGAAATTATGGTTTTATATAAGCCAAACGTTAAGTTGATTCGATTTATTGAAGCTTTTGAATTGTTTTTTTTTTTACTAATGGTTCAATCGGTAATTACAAAAGAATGTTGTCAATATGTTTTTGTTTACTGAACAGTTTATTTTTTAAGTGTAGAACTTGCGAAAAGGTAAATGACTTTTATTTTTTGTTTGACAGATTAAAAATAAAAGAAAGCCAGCCAGGAGGATCCCGCGAAGATCGGGCGACTCGGGCGACAATTGTCGTCGAAGATTCCGCCGACGTAATTGAATTGTCGGCGGAAGTCTATGAGAAATTTAAAAAATGGCTGGCTGATGAGTAAGTGTTTGAACGTTTGCCTTTTAATTTCACAGTTTCTTTTGTATCTTTACTTTATACAGTGCATTTCGTATCTTATGGATACAATCTTGTATTTTTTTCTCATTTAATAAAAAAGAACCGATCGATTTAAAATCCAAGACGATTGTTATCACGTTTTAAAAGTAGATCTCTTCTGAAAGGAAACATTTTCTATTGTAATCTTTGGCCTGTCATGATAGAAAACAAATTAAAGAATACAGTTGTTCTTTTCGATAACGAAGAAAATTCTTTAATAAAAGTATTTCATAATCATTTGCGAAATTATGATTTCCAAAATTGGACGATGCAATTTAATTTTTAACAATTTAAAAACATCTGAGATGTGCGATCTATGTGGTAAACGAATGCGAAATGTCTAAGAAACTTGTTATGTTTTGTTTTTAGTCTTTCGTGTGTTTTAATTATCTAAATTGTAAGATGAAAAATTGAATGGAGATATTCGATCGTCGACCGTGTAGATTTCGGTTTTTTTTTTCTTTTTTTAATTTTTTGTTCGTTATAAGCTAAATTTAGTTAATTTTTTCTTTTTCATTTTTGAACGAAAATTTGTCATTTCTAATTTTTTTTTTTTTTTTTTTTTCAGTAAAAATAAGCGAAGCCGTTCGTCTGGTCGACCTCGCGAGCGAGGTTCCCCTCGAGGTAGTGAGCGGGATCGATCCCGCTCACTACGTGGAGGGAGACCTCAGAATAGGGTCGGAGACCCATAGACCGAACTGCTGTTTCGCGGGGACGACCCCGCGAAGACGACGAAGGACGTCGGCGGGCGGCCAGAGACGACAGAAATGTATCGTAAGTTGTTTTGATAATGTAACAGTATTAGAAATTTACTAATTTTTTTTTTTCAGAAAATCATATTATAACACATACAATTATTGTTAATAAATATTTGAAGTTTTTGTTTGTGTTTTTTTTGTGTTAATGTTTCATTTAATTTGAATTAAATTTGTTATTTTCATTTATGTATTTTTTATTATTTTCTTTATTTTTAAAAAATATATATATACATATATACACCGTGTACTGTTTTTTAATTGTAAAATTTTTTTGTTTATTTATAAGCACAGAAATTGAAGAAAAAATTGACGACGTACGTTGTTTATATTAATGCAAACGTTCATATAAATAGTCAATGATTATGCATTCAGCGTGTTATAAAGAAATTGAATTTGATTTTTTGATGAAAAGAGATAAAACGGTAAAATCAAATTAGTTGATTAACAACGAAAAACAAAATATACGTTCGTTTATTTAATTCCGTTCTCCCTATTTACTCTGTTCGCACTCTTGTCTCGATCTTATCTGTATTAGGATTTATTCGTTATCACTCTATTAGAGTATAAAAAAAGGAAATAGAGTGAATTGAATTGAATAAACGAACGCAGTTCGAGTATGTCCTAAATTGAAGAAAGCATTACAGACGGTAGGTATAAATTTGATAAATAAATTTTTTTTTGCCGTAATTGTTTTGAATATGTAAGTTATATTGTTTCGTTTTTTCGGTACATTTTGGTTAAATTTTCAACGATGTCGGTTGTTTGGCGTTAAGTTACACGACTCGAACGAAATTGCCAAATTCATTTGTTAATGTTGCAAAGTCTTGAGATTTGTTTTATTAGCGTTAAAGTTTCAAAATTTTTTTCTTTTTCCTTTTTCGGCTATTATGTTTCAACGTTTTAGAAGTTTATTAAAATCATATAGAAAACTCTGAAAATTTCTTTAGATATTTACTTTAATCTCGAAGAACAATTTTGATTTTGTTTTCCGAATCGAAAGAAAAAATTTCTTGCTTCACTTGAAGAGAATTAAAAGTAAAACATCAACATTAGTTTTTTTTGTCCTTTATTAGTTAAATTGGATACATTTGTGAGCGCTTTTTTTTATTACAGGCAATTCTAAAATTTTATTAATGACAATCGATGGAGATGAGCTCTTCTGCAATTTCTGAATAGTAAGCACATTATTGCAACTGTTACGAAATTTATTGTTTAATGAAGTGTTATGGTTTCGTGAAAACGAAAAACGATTAGTAAATTTAAATTGAGATTGTTAATTGCGATGCGAAAATGCATAATTTTCATAAATTACTTCATAACGTGTGTCCAACGATAAATTACTGTAGTCCTGGGTGGCTGCGAAGTCAAATGTTATTAAATAATTATTGTTTCAACTGGTATTTAAACGTTAAATACGCAAAGAAACATTTCCATGTCGTCTAAAAGTTAATATTTGAGGCTTAAATTCGACGATGCGAAGTAAAAATAGGCATTTATTTGTGATAGCACAGCCACCCAGGACTACAATAATATTTTGGACGCACGATAGTTTTTCGACAATGCTGCATGAAATCGTTTCTTAAATCAAAAATGATGTGTACATTTATTTTCGATAAGAAGTGATGACAGTCACGGTTGTTAACAATGTCCGCAGGGAAAAGTTACAGTCAGATAATAATTTTTCTTTTTACATTACGTATTTTACATGTTAATGATCGCATAAACGTAACAAAGATACGGTTCTGCTGATGAAGGCCCAAGTAGGCCTGAAACAGCTGTACAGAGCCTGCTCGGGGAATCCGCTGCAATCAAAACCGATTTGCACAAAAATTTTCAAAATTCTCATATGCTTTGACAGCACATGGCCGCCTTGCATTGGGATGACTTATTATGTAGCGGACTGGCTTCAATTTGTCAATCCTACTGCAATATCAGGTCAACAAGCGATCGAAAGATGTCGCTACTTAAATGTCCGTAACAAATATAATAGGCATGCGATTGCAATACAGTTCATTGAAAATGTACGATTTAGCGTTCATGTGTTTTTATTTTTAAACGATTTTTTTTTTTCGAAATTAAAAGAAAAATACTCTCAATTTATAATTTTGAAACGTAATTTCTTTTTTCAGTACTGTCTTGCAATCGTTTACAGTTGGTTTTTAAATTTTACATGCGGAATAATATTTACGAAACCAAATTTTGTATTTTGCAAGCGTATGTATCGAGTTGAAATCAAATTGTTAATTTTCATTCTTGTTTCGAGAAAAAAAAAAAAAAAAAAAGAAAACGCGATCACGATGCGAAACAATTGAATTGTTATGTAAAGTATTTAGATCGAATTTTTTTTTTCTTATCGTATTATTATGTCATTCTTTTTACTTAGCAATAAACTTTAAATTTCTTTGGTTTTTGTAAGACCGACGTAGTTGGCGGCCCATTCTTTAACTCGAAGAGGTTTGTGATTTGCATGAAACGTTGCTGCTTCTTATTGTTTGATGAAATTCGTATTTGTCGTCGTTAGGCAGCTTGTGATGTTTTCCTTGACATGTTCGTAGTTTTTACTTAAAGAGAACGACTTTACTTGTTGATCAGCTTTGTTATGAAAATTTTCTTGTTTCATTTCATTTTGCATTTTTTTACTAAAAAAATTTAAAATAATTGTTAGTTATGAGGAATAATAATTATTGTTTGTTTGACAACATTTTTAAATGTAGGGAGACCGGGGCTAGTTGACTATAGGGGTTAGTTGACCAATTGCTCATATCTTCTGTGTTTCCCACTGGAGAGTGCCTTCATCACGATATTTTAGCATCTTAGTGTTAAGTCCACCATTACAGATGTTGCCGTTATATTCGCTTACGAGTTGTGTCAGTGAGAACGAAAAATCTAGAAATATCAATGGTAAGTAACAATTTTTCTTCAGAGTATTTATTTATTATCGTCGATTCAATAGGCTTACGTATATTTTCACGAATATTTTGTGGAAGTATGGTACATTCACTACGATTTAACGTGTATTTTTCTTACCGGTATTTGTGAATTGTTGACCTCACAATGTCAAAATGGCGGACGGGTTTTTTTGACTAAATAAACATGGGGTTACTTGACTATTAGTCTACTAACCCCCAAATACATCCATTTATATGTGCATTGCCATTTTTCTTATAATAATGGATCACTTAATTTAAAAAAAATGCGTTACATACTTAAAAGCTATCAGGTTACATAGTAATAGTGATTTTGAATACATTTTCATAATGTTAACGTCAAGAATATGGCGGTGAATTTAAATGATTAATCGCTGCTTAATTTGTTACAGGCATAAACATGAGGACCTACAAACGAAAAACGGTAAAGGCAAAACACAAGCCGATATTATTCAACGCGCAGTTCTTGTAGTTGTAAATGAAGGCGGAACTGTAAATAGTGTCGCAAAAGTGTGTCAAATTTATTAACCATATCGTCCATCATACAAGATGTTCAAAAGAAAGACCCGTACTTTTGCTGCTTGATAACCACGATTCCCATCTTTCCCCAAAAGCTTTGGATATTTGCAAAGAAAATGGTGTGATTGTTTTGTCTTTCCTTCCGCACTGTTCACATAAATTGCAACCATTAGATAGGAGTGTTTACGGACCACTAAAGAAATATTGCAATTCAGCTATTGACAACTGGATGGTGAACAATCCAGGCAAGACATTTTCAATCTATGACATCCCTGGCATTGTAAGCATGACTTTGCCTCTAGCTACTACTCCAAATAATATAATGGCTGGCTTCAAAAAAACTGGTATTTGTCCCTTTAATGAAAATATTTTTCCTGACGGTGAGTTTGCACCCTCATACGTGACAGATAGATCAGCACCTGCACTTGCAATTAGCGATAATGTACCTACAATCAACGACGATCTACCTGAAATCAACGAGAATCCCCCCCCAATCAACGAAACTTCTCCATCTGTTTCAGTGCTAGTTTCTCCTGATCAAGTCAGGCCGTTTCCACAAGCAAGTCCGCGACAAAATACTAGAAGGGGAAGAAAGAAGAGACAAACCGCCATTTTAACAGATACACCAATAAAAGAAGCACTGAAACAAGAAAAAGAAAAGGCCAAAGAAAAGAAACAGACATGTAAGCGGAAAATGGTTGATAAAAAAAATAAAAAGAAGAAGAAAGTTAAAGATTGCCGGAAATTTCTTTTCAGAGAAGAAAACCCAATCGCATCTACGTCTCAATCCCGTAAAGACTCCTCATCATCAGAATCGGAAGATGAAACAGAATGCCTGATATGCGAAGAACTTTATCGAAATAGCGCTTGTGGTGGTGACTGGGTGCAATGCACACGTTGCAGAAGGTGGGCACATGAGAAATGCATCAAAAGCTCTAATGTAACCTTTTATGTATGTATCAACTGCGATTCAGATGATGATTTGTACGCTTATTTTGCTTAGTTTTTATGGGAAATTAAACGTTAAGATGTTTTTCAACCGTTTAATTAGTTTTATCCTTAAAACATCGAAAAGTAACTAATGAGTCAACTAACCCCAGTACACATGTCAACTGACCCCGTTCACGTGGCTAGTTGACTTAACCTGCATGCTAGTCTACATATAATAAAAACTTTTATCTCGGCTCGATTAAAGCGATTTGACAAGTAAAGTAGAATATCTGACTATATTTTGGATCTTCTGGCATACTATGATTGAATAAAGTGTTACATTTTAAATTTAGCGCTAAAATGTAGCGACTAACAATTTCGTTTTCGCGCCGTGGCAACCCTGGTACCCCTCCTTTACAGCGCTATGGGGGAAAGCCTGCACGCTGCGATCGTTGATTTCTGATAGGTTCTGGGGGTCCGTGTGACTCTCAGGCCGCCTACCATTGGTAATTTCCTTGCGTCAAGGCGATCTGCGTTATTTAGCAGCTTGGTCGTTCTCTTTTGTTGTTCGAGCATTGTGCCGTAAGGACGTGTCTTTTCGCGTGTAATAAAATTAACGGATTCCTTGCTCTTTTGGAGAAGAAAACAATCGCAGCTTGGCTGGAAAATCATTCGACACTGCCGAACACCGAGCGGAGGTAGTTTTAACCTCCGTACCAAGCCTGAGGCTCCCGTTCTCTCAGACTTTTTAGTTCTGGCTTGTCCCTTTTCCTACTTGGTTTTCCGTTTGGGCGCAAGTTACAGGTCCCAGGTCATCCCCGCAAGCGTATACACGAGGGATTTCCCAGTTTATCGAGTGTTGGTGCCCCGACAATTCTTGTTGTCCGTCTGTCGTTCCCCGTCGTGTGGGTACGCCATTTTGAAGCCTACCGGTCATCGACTCGGACAGGACCACTAGATGGCGTAGTGACAGCCAACTTCAGACGGTATATGACATCGGTCGCGAGGTAACCTTTTTTGTTATTGCGCATGCATTCTTAATAGCGGATTAAGGCCTTTTCATGCGGATTTAATTTAAAGAAACGTTACGCTAGAAATTAAACACATTTAGTAACTGTGAAAGTGTTTCTTTTTTTATTATTTTAGTTGTGAAATAAATTGTATTAACTTAAGTACGATTTTAATTTTTCTACATTTTTCACAGTGGGTAATAGTCTCGTCTCTATTTAGTAGTTTCCTTTCTGCACGACTTGGTCGATTGGAGACGTCGGCCAGTCGAATTTCGATTAGTTGTTTTTAAATTGTCTTCTGGCGCCCGTCATAACTTATCATCGTTGAGATAACCTGCCCCTTTTCCACTGTTGCTAGCTGGGGCACAGCTGATCTAAGAATCGGCAGACTTGTCACCTGGAACCGTGGTAAGTAGAGAAAAGTAGATGTTTTTAAAATTGAAAATATACCTTATTTCCAAGAGGTTCGTGATATGCATGAAAAGCCGTACGTAACTCAAAACGTTTATGCAACTAAATGTAAACAATAAGTCAGATGAATAAAACGAAGCATATGCTTTTACTTCAAAATAATTTATTGTACTACATTGCTGTCAACGCAAAATAATGTTGTTTATTTACTTAGAAATTTGCAATTTCTTACACAAATATTCACACAAATAATGACCTAATTCTAAACGATTTTCTAAATACAATTCAAGTCCGTCCAAATCATTACAGTAACACTCAACGTTGAAGTTATCTTTTCTAACACCTAATCGTGCCAATCCTCCGAAACCACTCGTAGCGGTAATAATCATCTCGTATTTTTCATTCGTAGATGGTTCCAAGTCAATGAAATCTCCTTGATCTCTAATGCTTTGAATCTCTGCTAACAAACGAAGTTTAGCTTGAGACATTTTCACCTTCGCATATGTTTAGAAACTGAAGAAAATAATGTGTTTTCATTAACTTTTATTCCTGGTAAGACTTCATGAACAAATATTGATAATAATTCGAATTTATCTTTGAGATTCTCTAAACTGTTTAACAGAATAAATTACAGCGAAACGATAATCACTTATTAAACAGAAGTGCACCAGTTCGCTCCCTCCTACCCAACCTCAGAGTATTTAGTGCAAAAGAAACATTTTCAAAATTCAGAGAGGGTTGTCCTCCTACATCATTCTCTGATAGCGAGATAGCAGTTTGTTATAGTTATTGTAAGACGAATCAAGGTTGAAGCGTGCGCGATTAAGCGCTATGGGTCCGTCAGGCTGCAGCTTTAAAATGACAATTTCAATCTATTCTTTGAATTCAATAAACTTGGGCAAAATAGTTGATTAAAAAAAAACGAGACGAGCCCTATTATGTATAGATGGATAATCTGACTTTTTCTTTTTCATATTGAATGCACACCGTTATTAAACTAATGTGTGTAGCAGGCTTGGAATGATAGTATTCATCCAGAGAAAATCTGTTGACGGAACAAAATTTATCATCAAGTATGATATTAAATTGCGAACAATTAATATTTTATCTGTCTCAACAATACCATTTTGTTCATTTGCGTGATACCTAGAATCTAAAGCGTCCTTGCGTTGAAGTTAATTACAGTCAAACCTCCATAACTCGAATCTCAAGGAACTGGAAAATTATTTTGAGTTATAGAAATTCCAAGTTAGAGACTGAGATTAATATGCAGGAACATCAATAAATTTTAACTTACAGAAAATTTGACTTATAGAAAATTTTAAGTTGTGAATGTTCGAGTTATGGAGTTGTGACTGTATTTTAAAAGTTAAAGCTATAATACTTGTTATAACTTCTTTATTAATATTATCTGTGGGGTTTATTTACTGAAGTATAGATAGTTCATATCATATTTTTTCATATACACCTCAACGCTTCCTCTGATTAAACTACTTTTGTTAATGTTAAGATAGTAGTCTGATTTTATCTGCTTCCACAAAGCCGTTTTGTTTATACGTACGAGGTTATTGCGTTTAATAGAAATATCTTTGAGCAATGTCCTCACCAATATAATTAATTTCATAAACATTTCTATAATTATGGAATGACATATGTTTTTAAATTATTAAAAATTATTCAATGTTCAAAAGGAACGAATAAGGGTTATTTATTAATCGACACTTGCTGATAAATTTCATGCTGATAGATGTAAAAATCTTGATGATTGATTTTCAAAAATCATGTATATTAATTCTATAAACATTTCTACAATTATTGAATGACATATGTTTTTTAATTATTAAAAATTATTCAATGTTCAAAAGGAATGAATAAGAGTTATTTATTAATCGACACTTGCTGATAAATTTCATGCTGATAGATGTAAAAATCTTGATGATTGATTTTCAAAATCATATATATTAATTCTATAAACTATGTGTGTGTTAATTCCATAAACATTTCTACAAATATTGAAAACATTTTATATTATTTATATTTGTTTTCCAGGTAAGTTAAATGATATATATATAGTTAATGGCTTATTGCAGTTTCTTTGGTAAGGATCTCCATTGTTGTCAGACTGAATCATTTATCTCAGGTTAATAATGAATGAATGAATATTATATATAGTTGAATGCTTTCATTCAAGAATTTACGTTTTAAACTCTGGCAACATCGCTTGAGATTCTTATAATATATTTACGAATTGTCAACATAATCAGTTATTTCAAACTTCGCAATATGGAACGTAAGAGTAACCACATATATGTTCAAGTGAATATTGTTTAATATTTTTTTCCTGTTTCAGAAAGACATTTAATAATAGAGGAGTTGAGACGGAGGCTGCCTCCCCCTATGAATGTAAGTTTTATATATACATATATTTGCTTTCTTTAATTATTTTACTTTATTTCAGAACTTTTTCATAGCAGGTTGGAAGGGGCAGCCTCCCACAAATTATTATGTCATTTCCTTACCAATCTAAAATGGTATTTGCCCTCCTAGATGGAGGGCAAATATATACAATTATGTGAGATAAATTACTAATGTACATTTTTCTTATAGTTCTCCTCCAACCCCAGGAATGGAGGGGGTATTAAGCATTCACCCACCGCATGAATCTTAATGTAAGCATAAGTTTCTTTACCTTGTTCTTCTTTTCAATTAATTAATTTTTTTAATTTTATTTCAACTTGCTTTTCAAATTTTTAACTTTACCTTAACCTTGTTCTTGTTATTGGAGGGTAAATTTATGCTATTATATAAATTTCAATCTTTTTTATTTTATATCTGATAAATTACTAATGTACATTTTTCTTACAGCACCCCATCCCCCTGGAATGGGATCCTAATGTAAGCATAAGTTTCTTTACCTTGTTCGCGTTTTCAATTAATTTATTTTTTAATTTAATTTCAACTCACTTTTCAAATTTTTATAATACCTTGTAATATCTTTACCTTGTTTTTATTTTCAATAAATTTATTTCAACTCGCTTTTCAATTTGAATCAATGAATTTATTTTTAACCTTCATTTTATATTTCTACACATGTAATACCTTGTTCTTGTTTTCAATGAATTTATTTCAACTCTCTTTTCAATTTTAACCTTCATTTTATATTTTTATACTTGTAATACCTTGTTCTTGTTTTCAATGCACTTACTAATGTACATTTTTCTTACAGCTCCCCTAACCCCTGAAATGGATCCTAATGTAAGCATAAGTTTCTTTACTTTGTTTTTGTTTTCAATTAATTTATTTTTAAATTTTATAATACCTTGTTTTTGTTTTCAATGAATTTATTTTTAACCTTCATTTTATATTTCTATACATGTAATACCTTGTTCCTGTTCTCAATGCACTTACTAATGTACATTTTTCTTACAGCTCCCCTCACCCCTGAAATGGATCCTAATGTAAGCATAAGTTTCTTTACTTTGTTCTTGTTTTCAATTAATTTATTTTTAAATTTTATAATACCTTGTTCTTGTTTTCAATGAATTTATTTTTACCTTTAATTTTTGACTTGTAATACTTATAATATCTTGTTTTTGTTTTCAATGAATTTATTTCAACTCGCTTTTAAAATTTTTATAATACCTTGTTCTTGTGTTCAATGAATTAATTTAATACTTGTAATATCTTCTTGTTTTTTTCTTTGATATTTCAACTTTTTAATTAATTTTATAACATAGTAAAACTTATACACGGTGTATCAGGTATAAGGGACAATACGTCACCAGTGGGTCGGGGACGCTCTATAAACAATACTTTGCCTCTGACAAAATAGAAAAAGTGCCATAGTTTTCGAGATATCGAATTATGAAGTAGTGAGTACGGCCCTGGCGCGTCTCCACATGTATGAAACTACGCTTAGCGCTGATGGCGCCAGAGCACAGTAAAATACTTGCACATGTGCTGCAGTTAAGAATGGGCGAAAATGTTGTTTTACAGGCATATCAATAAACGTAATTTTACGATGAGAACGCTTCGCATGGGTAGGGTGCAATTATGTACTGTGGGGGTAGTTACTCATTAAACCACCGCTAGCTTGGTTAGTATTAAATAAATGCCTTGATGAGGAAGCGTTCATATTATTTATTCCTTCATTCATCCAATAAATGCTAATTAGTTCGCACAAATAAGACATCGTTTATGGTACATATCGTAAATGCTTTTTTAGCAACTTTTATGGTTATAGTGGGCCGCTTAAGTATTAAAATGTATTTGGTAGTGTAACAGCTTTGTTTACACAATTGGTTCGCTTTTTTATGACATCAAATTTTACGAGATGATGACCTTATCCGAAATATCGATACGTTTTCAGAAGCACAGGTCCGTACTCAGTGCAGAATTTTTTATAAAATTTTCATAAAAAATTATATCAGCAGAAATCATTTTGCAACACTTTTTCGGACTGCACATGTAACCCTCAGTTATGCCTATCACTATTGCCCCTTTAATACGATACACCCTGTATAATTTGTTACAGGATTCAATAAAAGGAGATTATTTTTATATATGTATTATATGTATATTTCACCTAATGCTATCCTACTCAGAGTAAATTAATTTACGCACAACCATTTTAATACTTTTAATTTATTATTGAAATTAAAAGAAATTTAAAAAAATCGGACATAATCTTATTTTAAGTTAAAAAGAAGTAAAAAAAATTCAAATTTTGCTTGATTTTGCTTTATTTTTTCTACTAACTGAACAGATTTCACATTTTATTAACTGCTTTGTTTATGTTCTAAATAAATTATTTTAATTTTTTTTTAATTCTTTCATTTTTCAATAATAATCAATGAAAGGTATAGTAAAACAGCTTATTAGATTTCATTATTTCACTCAATAAAACTTTCTTCAGGTAGCAGTACCCGAGACAACAACAGAGCACCGATGACGCGACGACTGAGAATTGATATCAAGGTCATAGTTTCTTATGCAAAATTTTAATTCGAATTTAATAAGCTTGAATTTAATTGGATGTTTAATTTTCATTAAAATCATAATGTTGGTAATCATCTATCATTCTGTCTACATCTCTTACGTATGCATGCATTTTTTCAATAATTATTAAGGTAAGTTCGATGATACATACCATCTATATCTTACCATTCTATTCTGAAGAATTGCGTCAACAGTAACCAAAAGCTTAAGACTTTTTCTTTATCAAGAATTATTTAAATGAATATCCATCTCGGTGAAGCTTATACTTTAGGGACTTTATACTTCGAGCGATTCTTCGATGTACTGGTAAAAACAGGTGCAGTTTATAAAATAACAGGTAGCAGTTTATAAAATAACAGATAAAACAGGTAGCAGTTTATAGATGTGACAGATAGCAGTATAATAGCAAAAGTGACGGTAGGCAAGCACACATGCGAGTTTCATACATCCATGTAAAATTTCCATATAGAAGTGACATTGAACGTTAATAGCACATCTACTGATTTAAGTTCCTATTTAATTTTACGTAGGGGTCTAAACAGACTATTATGTTGATGTAAACAAAAGCAATTTAATCGGTTGAGGCGTGGAAGCATATATTATAAGTACTATCTATACCAGGTACGTTTTTTAAAAGTGCATACATTCCCTAAATCTGATTGTCTGTATGCTTGGTTAGTCGATAATACTGATATACTAATAGAATCTAACGCTGTCAACGTCATTATCCTTAAACAGGGTGTCATCTATCTTGAGGTATCTTTTTGTATCATCTAACTTAATAATTATTTCCATATACAGTATGTCCCCAGATTGAGTTTCCATGAAAATTGTTATTCAATGTATTCCCCAATGCTCCTCTACGCACTTTTCTACCATATATCTAAATTCCCTGTTTTAATGGCATATGGGAATGGGTACCCAAAATATCTGTATAACAAAATATCATTTAGAACTGACGTGCATCATGTAAATATTAGGAATAAAGGGCTTTTGACGCCTCCACTGCATAGAACGACCATGTTCGAAAGATCCTACAGTTACAACATCGTGCCTATTTATAACTCTATACCCCAAAGTATAAAAGTTTTGTCAGTTAAAAAATTTCGTTCGCAATTTTTCAAAATACTTTTCAATAAATAGATTTCAGTCAAAGTTTAAAATTCTTCTCAGAACTGTTAAAGTTTAACAATAAATACTAGTGTCCTCTCAGAGGAATTAAATTTATTTGGAGGATGATTTATTCTAGAATACAAAATATTGTCATGCTTGTAGCGACTAGTTTACTAGTAATTTATTTAGGTATGCGCTATGTATTACATTACTTTTTAGTTATAAATTTGTTAGGTTGAGTATAAGAGCAGAGAATTATTACATAATTCATCTGAACTCCGCCTTTTTTCAATGCTGCTTACTGTTTACTTTAAACTTGTAGATGTGATTGAAAATAAAGTCATTATTATTATTATTATTATTATTACTATTATATTATTATTTATTTATGTAAGTTGTCCGTTTCTGTTCCTGAGGCTGAAAGTGACACTTATGGTTATGGTGGACTGATAACGGCTCTGCACTTACCTTACGTTGACCTTAACATCACTCTGCTTGTCTCTATTTATTATCCACTAGTACTGTTACCTTACAGTTTTTCTAATAACAGATCTTACAGTGTGACACACATACATACACATTTTGCTACTGATCTATTCATACGCTTTCATCTTCGTTAAAAATATAGCATCTGTTATTAGAAAAGCTGTATATAATTTTGTTTTATAAATCAAACAGTTTTAACATTTTCATAAGGATCAAGTTTCGGACACATTGCAGCAGCAGATTTATTTATGGTTTTAATTAAAAACATACTTACTTTACTCTCAAAGTTGTCTAAGTTGAAATTACATTTAGAATTATCGTCTTAAAGGGTGGTCACACTGGCTCCGATATCAAAAATCAATTTAAAAACAGCTTCATATTAACAAATGTATAGGGTCACAGTAGGATCGTAATGAACTGGAGTATACTGCCTTTTATAAACCGGTACCTGTTTTTACCTGTTATTTTACAAACTGCTACCTGTTTTACCTGTTATTTTATAAACTGCTCAGAAACTGCTATCTGTTTTACCAGTACATGGAAAAAATTTATAATGTATCGAGACAGTTTATTTTGAATTGTTATGTGATTATCGGTTCCAGTCTGTCTCCACACCCCACCTCAACACATTTGTTTACTAACCCACTAATAATATGAAGCCCTCTCAAATGCTCGTAACTGCTGCTATGATCTCGGTCACGTGGTGCATGATACAGTTGTATGGTTGTCTACTTTTGCTATACACCGTGTCCACAGAATATGGAATATGTTATATACTGCAAAAAATACGCGTTACATCAAAAAACCCTGAAATAGGTAAATTTTTGATTTTTCTTGCGGATCCTATGACATGATTAAAATTTTAATTTCGCTTGTCATTTGTCATTAGTGACGTCATTGACATTTTTTTTAAATGGCATGACTAGGTTTCATTTATTTCAAAGAAAGCACACTACTTTACTCTTTACAATGGTATCCTACTTTTGAAGTTTACATTATTTTTTCAGGTTAAATAGAAATTTTTACACCTTGTCCCAAAAGCATGGAATGTAGTAGATATCTACTTTAATAAATATACATTAATCAAAAAATGTTTCAAATAAAAGTTGTTTGACATTTAGTTTTCTATCATGAAACAGTAGCCAATCGTTATCTTTTTCACAGACAAAAGCAAACGAGTAACAAGTAAATATTTTTAACTGATAAGGTACCCCCATATACTCATTTGACAGAGATTTTTCGATGATATAAAACTATTATTTTATCCTTCATCAATTTTGAGAAAACAGTAAACAGTAAACAATGTAACAAATTTAAATGATTCTTCGAATAATAAATGAAATCTTCAAACGAGGGTCACAATCAATAGAAAAAATCCAACTGCCGCTCATAAACTACAAAAGATGTTCGAATTGTATTCTATTTACTGTTAGACAATGATAAACTCTATTTTCAAATCCATTAATGACATTATCAGTCATTTCTGGTGTGATAGCTCTCATCTCTGTTCTTATGCTATCTTTTAAGATTTCAATGTTTTCTGGTTTATTTATGTATACTCTGTCTTTAAGATAGCTCCAAAGGAAAAAGTCTAACGGGTTTAAATCAGGTGAACGAGCTGGCCATTCTATTGCACCTCCTCTCCCTATCCATCGATTGGCAAAGGTAACATTCAGAAAATGACGGACGTTAATACCGAAATGAGGAGGAGCCCCGTCCTGCTGCAACCAAATTCTGTTATGAGGTATATCCGGATCTTCTTCGTTTGAATATAAAATAGCTAAAGCAGGAACTAATTCATATCTCAAAAAGTCTAAATAAGTTTCTGCAGTTAGATTGTTCTCAAAAAAGAAGGGTCCCAAGATTCGATTTCGAATAATTTCTGCCCAAACATTGATTTTTTGCTGGTATTGAGTATGTCCTTCTACATACCAGCGAGGATTTTGTGAAGCCCAGTAACGTGTGTTTTGTTTGTTTAATTTTCCATTCAAACAAAACGTTGCTTCATCTGTGAAAAGAATATTTTTGTGAAAATTTCTATCTGCTTAAAGTCGATGCGTTATGTTTTCACAAAATTCAATTCGTCGTTCAAAGTCATCTTCAAATAATTCTTGAACAACGCAGGGTCGATATGCATGCCACTTTTCTTTTTTTATGACTTTATGTACAGTTGACTTCTTTAAGTTATGATTTCGAGCAATTTGTCGAATAGAAATACGAGGATTCTCTACTACAGCTAACATAACGTTTTCACGATTTTCATTATTTTCAGGTAAATTTCTTACTGTTTTCGGCAAGTCTTTGACAGTACCGGTCATTTCAAACTTTTGCAAGATTTTACTAACAGTAGACTGGGAAATATGATGCTCGGGGTATACGTTATTAAATAAATTGCAAACTTCTTTCTGTCGTCTTCTTCTGTCTCCATATCCCAACATCATCAATATTTCAATTCGATGCTTTTCAGATAAATGCGCCATAAGTTTTATTACTTTCGTGCTTCTTTAAATCTTCCAAATCACAAGCGTAACTTTAAGTTCAAGTACCACTCTGACATTTAGAAGAATGCAAATGTTTTGATAAATAAGAAGGTTCAGTAGTGCCTTAGCATGGATAACTAGAATACTTTTGTGAAAAACTTCAAAAGTAGGATACCATTGTAAAGAGTAAAGTAGTGTACTTTCTTTGAAATAAATGAAACCTAGTCATGCCATTTAAAAAAATTGTCAATGACGTCACTAATGACAAATGACAAGCGAAATTAAAATTTTAATCATGTCATAGGATCCGCAAGAAAAATCAAAAATTTACCTGTTTCAGGGTTTTTTGATGTAACGCGTATTTTTTGCAGTATATAATATATTCCATATTCTGTGGACACGGTGTATACATATAGCCACCTGGTAGCTTTTCTATTGATCGAAAATTTGAATGGGAAAACTTAATATTGAATGATTTGCGGTATGTAAAAGCATTACATTCAAATGCTTAGTTATTGTGGTAACCTAATCTAAGCTTGCTTTCCCTCCATAATAAATTATGTAAATAACGTTAAGAAGTTGTTCAAGTATACATTAGGTAATGGAAATATAAACTTTTTATTATTTTAATTCAGGTTTATTAATGTTACTGTTAACAAGAAAAAAAAATGTACTAATTTATGTTTGATTACAAAACACTATTCTATTATGATTCCAAGGTAAGCTGCTTTCATTATTCAGTAACGCGAATTATTCCATTCATAATCGGACACAATAGTATCTTCATGACACAAACTGACGAACCATAATTTAGGATTTTGCAAGTTCACTTTCAATATTGTTAAATGAACTGCAGGTTTCTCTTCTAAACTTTTCAGCAACGGCTTCTTTATGTTGCTCTCATACCATTCAACTAAATTATCACCTTGCGAGAGGAATGATGTTTTCGTTAAATAATAGTAAGTTTCACCATCCTCATGTATACAAAACATTTCTGCAGAAACCTTGATTGATCCCTGAGCATTTGGAAGCATTGTTGATAATTCTGCGTGAAACACTTGGAGACAAGCATCGAAAAATTGTTCTTGGTTACATTGAAACATCGGTGTTATGAAAGATGATATCATGAAATTGTTTGACCACAATATAGGATCCCAATATATGAATGATTCATCTTCTTGTTCTTCATATTCTTCTTCCTGCTGCTCGGGAATAGATCTTACTCGTGGCACACACATTTTGCAACTGCTCATTCAAAGGTTTTTCATTATAATTTATAGTGTTTAAAACAAAATTAATCACGTGATGATTTACTTAGGAATTTACAGTTTCTTACACAGATATTCATACAAATAGCATTAAGAAGTATGTTTGCAAGTTAGTTTGCTATATTAAAATATATACATCATATTAATGACATTCTCAATTTGTACAGATCCATATCAGTTTCAAGATGATTATTATGTTGATGGATGGAAAATAAAACAAAGATACAATTTTTAATATAATTTATTGCTACGATGATATTAAGCGAAAATAACAATTATCATAAAATCATTAAAATATATGTATACGTTTATGAATCAAGTTATAAAATAAAACTATGTTTACATCTAAGCTGCTAAAAAATATCATTTTGTGTGGATTTATGTATCCATAATATCCCGATGCCCCCACGGAAGAGTATCATAAGAATTTTGAATTAAATATCGTTTATCATCGTGAGGACTCAAAGCGATTTTTTGCTGCGTAACTGTGTGGACGTGGTGTTTTTCTGAATGTATTAAATTTTGATCTAAACATTTTTCTACGGAATTTTGCAAACATTCTAAATAGTCCTTGAAAGTAATTTTGTTCTGAATAACATTTCGTTTAACACCGTTAGCTTTCTTGTCTTTATCCTCACCCTCCACTCTGTATGCATAACTTTTCGATCGCAACCCAATAAATTCCGTCATAATTTTACCATTCAGCTCATCCTTCATCAGACTTGGAACCTTTTTATTTACACGAGGAATACCATACCGATTGTTTTCCTGATAGTCGCTAGTATCAAAGTGTTCATAACAGTCACGTTGAATTACTTTATATACATCATCACACTCAATTTCATAAATTAAAGAGTCTGTATCCGTATAACAAACCTTACATTTATCATTAAATTGTGATTGCATATATCCATAACGAAATTCATAAAGTTTCACCTTTGAAATATCGAGTACACACATGCCAACATATATAGGCTTCTTAAATAGAATTTCCGTTTTATTTAATTCTATTGCAACTAAATTTTCGTTAAATATTGTGCAGGACTTGAATTGTGGTTTCGCAATTAATTTACCTGCGCCATATCTTCCCTCCCATTTAGATATTAATTTTACATTACTACGTTTCCTCATATTCTCCATCGTTTTGCCAAAAGCTGCATTATTTAATAATTTATAAAGATCCTTTTCGAAATCATTCTTTGCAGCAGTTCTCAGACGGGTGTTTAAATCAATATAAGGTTTTAACCACGCCGCCTGCTTAAATTTCAATACGCGATGAATTTTAACTAATTTTAAACCATATTCCAAAGCTTGCTGTAAATATCTATAGTGAATGATGTAACGCTTTTTGTTATTCAATGTAGCCATTAATTTTTGTTCTTTAGATTTTGGTGCGCTGACGTGTTCTGAACAAAAAGGTAAATCTGAGTGAGCATAATGCACCTCAGCAGGATATTCTAAATCAACTTCCAAAATATACCCTACGGGGCTGTTGTTTAAAATATTAAAATCTACGTTTTCCACATCATACACCCACTCAAACCCTCCGTAGGGTAAGGGTTGTGACATTGCATGCCCATAAAGATTGTTAACATCAGTATAAAGTAAATATTTTGATAGTTGGGTGGGATCATAGTCGGTCATGTACTTGTTGTTACCTTTGGAATAACGTTTCGAACACTGACTCAGTCCCCTCGAACACCTCGCTCGACAAACATGAGCATATCGATGTCTGTTAATAATTCAAGCTCCACTTTAGTATACTATAGCATAGCATCCCAAGTATATCCTGGAGCCACCAACATACCAATACCAGAAACATTAAACTTAACACGTGATATATTAAAACAACATATAACTAATCAACAAGACTTAGATAACATAATAAAACTTTTTGAACTCACCACAACAGCAAACTATTGCCAATTTAATAACAAATATTACAAAATGACTGATGGCTTACCAATGGGAGCACCTAATGCATACCTCATTGCTAATATATACATGAATCACTTAGAAAACATAATTCTCAACAACAATACTTTTTCACAATACATAAAACTTTGGAAACGTTACGTTGACGATATCATATGCATCTGGACAGGAGACAATCACAATTTAACACAATTTCACAACCACATTAACAGCTTACATAAAAACATTCAATTCACAGTAGAAAAAGAAAATAATAACACATTAAACTTCCTAGACTTAACAATTAAAAAAGACAACAACAATTTTAATTTTAATATATACCACAAACCCACAACCACAGATATCATAATACCACACAACTCAAACCATCCACATAAAAACAAACAACAAGCTTTCCAATATTGAAAATAGCAACTGTTATACCTATACCTAAAAAAGGGGATCTCTCTGATATTTCAAATTATAGACCGATTTCTCTTCTGCCAATTTTTTCAAAAGTCTTTGAAGCAATCATGAAAACAAAAATCGTCAATTTTTTTGAAAGTAATAAGCTGTTTACAGAATCTCAATATGCATATCGCGAATCTAGATCCACTATTAAAGCCATAAATAATCTAACTACAACTATACTTAAATGTTTCGAGGAAGGAAATCACTTAGTGTCTCATTTTTTCGATTTAAGTAAAGCGTTCGATTGCGTTTCACATACAATATTGCTACAGAAACTAGAATACTATGGTTTTAATGAGACCAGTTTACAATAAATGGAGTCATATTTACAAAATAGAATGCAAAATGTCAATAATCATAATAGTTATTCTGATTTCAGGAATATACGCCACGGAGTACCCCAAGGTTCTATCCTGGGTCCAGTTTTATTCTTGATCTACATTAATGATCTGCCCTCTACCGACTCATCCATATCTTATATTTTATTTGCGGATGATACTACTGCATTCACTAGTATAAAACATACATCCTCCACAGATAACATTACACGGAAAATAACTGACTCTACTGAAAATTGGTTCTTAAGTAATAAGTTAAAGTTAAATGTTGATAAGACACAAAATATAAGCTTCAGCCTCTGCCACCAAAATAATTCAGACTCGGCTGTGAAATTCTTGGGGTTAGTCCCGGATGGAAAATTAACGTGGGGTCAACATGGTGAATACCTTGCAAACAAATTATCAAAAAATCTTTTTGTTTTACGCAATCTAGCTAACAATGTGTCTGGTCCAGTTTTAAAAACGGCTTACTTTGCCCTCATACATAGTCTACTAAACTATGGAATTTTGCTTTGGGGCCACTCGACGATTAGACATCGCATTTTCAAACTACAAAGAAAAGATATCAGAATCATTACCAATGCGCATTACAGAGCGGACACCAGTGAGCTTTTTAAAACTCTTAAACTTACCAACTATGTATATTTACGAATGCTTACTCTATGCAAAAAATATAACTGAGAATGTCACTTTCTGTGATGAAATTCATGACCACAACACAAGACAAAAATCTAACATCTACATACATGTAGGCTTGAAAAATATAAGAATGGCCCCAACTGGTGGTGCAAAATATTTTATAATAATAATAATAATAATTTTATAATAAGAAAATCAGAATGCTTACTCGTATCAAGTATAAAAAAATAATCAAAATGCATCTCGTAGAAAATCAATGTCTTGATTTAAACAACTTCACATGGAATCTTATCGATTGACTGGGGTGGTTTGGGGGACGCAATCTAGTGTCTATGAGCAAGTTTGCGTTTTCACTGCATTATTCTGACTAGTTGCTTTGTTAGTGTTAAGTGTTTTGTGAAATTGTCTCATACATCACAATGTATTAGTTAATAAGCTCTCTTTTGAAACTGACTAAATACAATTTATGTAATTCTATGACTTGTGTAATCATATTTGGACAAACATGAAATAAAATTATTATTATTATTATTATTTTAATCGAATAAAAAGCGTTCCCCTATCAACAGAAAATAAAAACAAAGAAATAAATTACATCAAACAAATAGCTACAAACAACAATTATAATCTAAACAATTCAAACAAAATCTACAACAACATTAATAACAAAACCCTAAATAATACTAACTCTGATAATAATAAACATACACATTACACAAAACTCACTTTTCAAGGTACAATAAGTTACAAAATAGATAAAATTCTAAACAAATATGATATAAAATGCGCCACATCACAAAAACCAAATTTACTAACTAATTTACAAAATAACAAAGATAAAATTAACAAACTTGAAAAAAGCGGTGTATATAAACTAGAATGTGAAAATTGTAAAGCTACATACATATGTGAAACAGACAGAAACATAAATAAACGGATAAAAGAACACATAAGAGACAAAATAAATTCTAATGTTGGTAGACATTTACATAAAACAGGTCATAAACTTAACCTCACTAATACCGAATTATTACACGAATGCTCTAAAAGCTACAAATTAACACTACTGGAAGCATATGAAATTTACAAATTAAAACAAAATAATAACATAAGTTGCCTAAAAGACCAATTAAAATTACAATTTGAACCTATATTCAGTTTCTTGCAACCACTGATTTGACATATACGTTATTATTTTCTTCTCCAATATTTGCAATTTATTCAATTTAATTAATTATTTTCGACGTTAGCAGTAAGTATCTTAATCAATCAAGAACATTACCAAATTTGTTACTAACATTAACTCTCTAATTATGTATTTTACAAAATCTAACCTAATTTTTAAGAACACGTTTTCCAATCTATTCATTTTTTCAAATTTACTTCTAACTATTATATTTTCACACATTGTCGCTAACATTTTTCGATCTAATTACTCTTTTGCAAAATTCTAATATTATGAACACGATTTTCAATCAATTCATTTTTAATTCAATTTATTGTATTTACACACAATTTATCTACAAAAAATATGTATCATCACTAAAACTTCTTCTCTTTCCAAATTTACAGACCTGATGAAGGTGATTTTCACCGAAACCGGTCGCTAGAATAAATAAGATTAAGAAATTAGAAAGTGCCTTTTTCTTCTTATATTTCTAATACTTTGAAAGAGACCGTGAAGGCTCTTAAGAATGAAAATGATCGCCTTTGTATTATTGTGTTTGATGAAATTTCCATCATGCCACTATTAAGTTAAATCTTTAAAAATAAAACTATCTGGAACTAGTTTTTACTGTAAATGCTAGATTGAAATGTGCAACAGATGTAGCCGTTTTGAACCTCCACGTATGATTCATTATTTGTTGACTTTTAGATGGTGGTTTTGTTTATTGTGACGATTGCGGTGCCAGCCCGTCTGATGCGTCACCGCCGACGCGTCTTAGACGAGAAACTTCGGACGCTTCGACATCACGTCAGCGATGGAATCAATCTGAGACTTTCCGTCGCGCACTCGAATGTTCGAGATAAACAACCCCGGCTTATAAAACACGCGGCCGGTGAATTCGAAAATTAATTGAGCATTTGATAGTTGGGAATTGAAGTCGCGTTACAACCGTTCGCTCGGCTGTTAAAATAAATTACGTATAAGTTTATAAATAAATTATTGTTTAAGTTAGTGTTAATTCGTTTTTTTTTTTAAATAAATTAGTTTAACTATTTCGTGTTTTGTTTGAAAATAAAAATTACCAATTGGCGAAGCGTGAGGAAGCAGAACGCATTATTCGTGAGATGGAAAAAGACAATGTAATTGAGCCATCGAGTAGCCCATGGGCGTCACCGATAGTGCTTGTGAAGAAAAAGGATGGATCCACACGGTTCTGCGTAGACTATCGATTGCTCAACAACGTCACCAAAAAGGACAGCTATCCTCTGCCACGGATTGATGACACCCTGGACACCCTAGCCGGTTCAAAGATCTTCTCAACCTTGGATCTAAAGAGTGGTTATTGGCAAGTGGAACTAGCGCCCGAAAATCGAGAAAAAACGGCATTTTCCCTTGGTATGGGTCTATGGCAATTCACGGTTATGCCGTTCGGGTTATGTAATGCCCCAGCGACATTCGAGAGGCTGATGGAGACGGTTCTGAAGGGTCTGTCCTGGACAACGTGCATGGTATACCTGGACGATATAATTGTGGTGGGGAAAACTTTCGCCGACCATCTGAAGAATCTGGAAGGAGTGTTCCAGGGGCTTCGCGGAGCTGGACTAAAGCTTAGTCTCAAGAAGTGCCACCTCTTCCAGAAGGAAGTTAATTATCTAGGCCATATTGTTAATGGGAATGGCATCGCCGTGGACCCAGTAAAGATTCAAGTCGTGAAAGACTGGCCAACTCCCAAGAATAAACACCAGATAAGGAGTTTCCTAGGCCTATGCACTTACTATCGTCGCTATGTTCCCGGATTTGCGGACATCGCTAAGCCGTTGACAAAACTCACCGAAGAAGGTTGTCCGTTGCCAAATTAGTTTTGAACAACTAAAACAGTACTTGATAAGTGCTCCTATTCTAAGTTGCCCTCTCCCAGAAGGCAAGTTCATCGTGGACACTGACGCTAGCAATGTTGGTATCGGTGGCGTACTGTCCCAGATACAAGAAGGGCAAGAGAAGGTGATTGGCTACTTCAGTAAAGTCCTGTCAAAGCCGGAACGAAATTATTGCGTCACTAGAAGGAAATTGCTAGCCGTAGAACATTTCATAGAACATTTCTGAACTGGTGTAGGAAGTGCGTAGTCTGCGCAGCCAGTAACGGCCCCCACAGACGAGGCAAGGCTCCTATGAAACAGTATAACGTGGGAAGTCCTTTTGAGAGAGTTGCCCTGATGTAGCCGGCCCATTTCCACAAACGAATAGTGGAAATAAGTACAACGTCGTGGTGATGGACTACTTTAGCAAGTGGGTTGAAGCATACGCCAGAGGCGATAACTATTGCTGAAGTCCTTGTCCGAGAATGGATCAGTCGGTATGGCGCGCCCATGGAGCTGCATTCAGATCAAGGAAGGAACTTTGAATCGGCTTTATTCTTGAACATGTGTACTCTGCTCGGCGTCCGGAAAACTAGAACCACTGCACTTCACCCGCAGTCAGACGGAATGGTGGAAAGATTCAACAGAACCATCAACCGACATTTGTTCAAGGTAGTCTCCGATCATCAGAGAGACTGAGACACGTACATTCCCCTTTTTCTACTGGCATACCGTTCGTCCGTTCATGTGACAACAGGAGAGACACCAGCAAAAGTGGTATTTGGGCGAGAGCCAAGACTGTCTTGCGATCTGAAATTTGGCGTGAAGCCTGGCGAAATCCCTGCCGACGAAGACTACGTGAGCGGTCTACGCAGAAAAATGGACGACATTCACAATCAAGTGCGTACAGACAGACAGCGACCGAATGAAGGAGCATTATGACATCAACGTTCAGAATGAGGGATACAAACCTGGAGCGCTAGTCTGGCTTTATAATCCTCAAAGACGTCGAGGTCTATCGCCAAAACTGCAGACATCTTGGGAAGGTCCTTACAAAGTGATGAAACGGATCAACGATGTCATCTACCGCATCAGGAAGGTTCCGCATGGCAAACCCAAAGTTATCCACTTCAACCGAATGGCTCCTTACAACGGAGAAGAGAATGAAGGGACAGTACAACGGACGCAAGGTTCCGAAGTAAACTTCGAAACCTTCATGTTTCATCACACCACAGGATGTAAGGCGCGATTCGGAGTGACCACAGAGAGACAGCAAGACCTTTTTCAAGTGTCACCAGATTACAGTCTGGCCCACTGTGTGGCAGAAGACCTAAGGATGTCCAAGGGGATAGCCCAAGTCTTCCGGAAGAAATTTGGTCAGGTCGAGGAACTCCTAAGACAGCACCCCATGGTGGGCAAGAGCCTGCAGATCATCCACACGAAGGCGGAACGAAGACGACACGTGTACTACTTAGTCACCAAGAAGACATCAAGCGGTAAGCCTGACTATCGCAGTATTTGGAGAGCTTTATGGAGCCTGAAGAGACAGCTGGTGGAAGGCAAGGAGATGAAATTAGCCATTCTCAAGATAGGCTGCGGACTAGATGGGCTGGACTGGAGGGTCGTTCGCAGCATGATAGAAGTCATCTTCAATGGAACGGGAATTGAAGTTCAAGTCTGCAGTCACCACCCACAGGCAGCTGTTGGCAGTAGGAAAACCGTAGACTGCTATTTCTTCCAGACCGGATGTTGTAAAGAGGGACCAGCATGCCGATTTCGACATTCTCCTTCAAGGCTATCACGAGGAACGTTCCGAGACGAAACGTTTTTAAGAAGGGGGCAGTGTGACGATTGCGGTGCCAGCCCGTCTGATGCGTCACCGCCGACGCGTCTTAGACGAGAAACTTCGGACGCTTCGACATCACGTCAGCGATGGAATCAATCTGATTCGCGCACTCGAATAGTTTAACTATTTCGTGTTTTGTTTTAAAATAAAAATTAATAGAACCTTTAAAATCGTTACATTATAATTATTTATGTCGTCTTGTGGTTCTTTCCTAACCAGAATTGGAAATTACGTTTCACAGGTAAGTATTTTCATTAGCTTAATTTGTTTGGAATGTTAGGGTACTTAAGTATTTATAAATAAAGAATGAGGTTATCATTCAAGGTGTATTTATGGGTGTAACGTAGATATTAGCTGCATTCGATATCAATTCGTTTTTAGCAGTAGATCACTTAAGCCTGTTTGTAATAATCACTTGTTTACTACAAGTTTATGTACTTATTCTAGGAGAAACCAAAACTAAATTTAAAGAACTTTTATCTGTATACATAGTTACATGTTTTTGTCATATTTTAAGTTTGATTAAAAAGCAAAATTGAGGTTATGTCTTTTAATCATGGATAATGAAAAAACTTGTTTACTACTGCAAGCTCCGCTTCAGCAATTCTTGGGTCGTTCGTATATCATTCAAGGCCAACATCTTCGACAAATCAGAGTCTCCAAGTCCTACTGTAATGTATTTTATAACAGCTCGTTCGCTTATGTTGCCTTTACTTGCGATCGCCTTCATGTTGTATACGTAATTTACGTAAGATTCACTCGATTTCTTTTTGCAATTGCTTATTTCGTAGTGTACGTCGGCATCATCGTGTAAAACTGGTGTCTTCAATTAGCTTGGCTCGGAATAGGCGCCAACTCGTAACTTCCAGTTCTAATGATTGAAACCATAGAATAGTCGCACCTTTAAGCTTTGCAATTGCGTGGAACAGAGTCGTCTTATCATTCCTCTCGTAGACGTCAGCCATTGCCTCCATTTTTCGAATCCACTGGGATGCCGTCAAGGCCGTTTTCGAGGATCCCTGGTCGAATTCAGGCAAAGTCTTATTAGAAATACTAGTCGTATTGCTATGACTTACGTTTGAGGCGCATCTTCCTTCCAGCAATGTCCGCTCCCTATCCAGGAGTTCTCGTTTTCTCTGTAGAAGCTCCCGCTCACGTTGCAGAAATTCCTGCTCTCGGTTGATAGCCGCCGTTTGTTCTTCAATTTCTCGCATGGAGTACACGCTTCCGATGCTTCCTAGTGCACTTAATCGTCGACGTGAGTCTCGTATATTTGAAGTATTAATTTCGTTGACGCACGTCAAATCGTCGGCACTCCGCACATTTCGGGGGTTCATCGCTGCTTGTTTTTCGTTATCGTGTTACAATTCGTTGGGTGTGAAATCAGTTCGGTCTATTATTATTGTTTTAAATACGACTTCCCATATACGTGCAGAGACCGCTCCGTTTTATTGGCACTGCGCGCCGCCCGTCTTCCGCCGGTTTTGTTCGCCCTTGGTCAAGGGGGTCACGAAACGCGCGTGTTTTCGGGGCTTTAGATACAACACTGTCAAATTATCGTTTAGACATTGCTATCCCACCGCTGCTTTGTCAGTTTCTAACACGAGTGTCAATCGTCTTTTTAGATATTTATTTAAGTAAATAACTGGTAATAACAATACATAAATAGAGCGTAGTTTCTAACGACCATCCGATCTCACGCACGTGGTTGTACTGCTCGATATCAAAACGAACGCTCGGAGTTACTCTAAAAGCTATCATGTCTAGTTTGCTAGACAAATTAGCAATGGAAGATGAGGCTTCATATACAAATTATTTACGTATGTCAAAAGAAAGTCTCGATAAGTTGCTCAATCTAGTGAAATCAGATATTGAAAAAACTGAAACATTAAAGCAAAATACTATTTCTGCAAGGAACAGATAAGTTCAATGAGTTTATATAATAAATTAAGCAACGTTTACTTTAATCAGACCTTTAACTTAATGAAATGTTCCAGAAAACCGACCTTAGCATGTTAATACTTTTGATTGGGTTTGCAGATTAGAAATAACATTACGTTAGTTGGCAACGGGAGATACCTTCAGATCACTGATGTACAACACTCGAATACATGAAAGTAGTATTTCTAGATTCATACCAGAAGTATGTCAGGCAATATACAGGGTGTTTGTAAAATAAGTGCAAAAATTTTAACCACATTACCGTGAGAGCACATAGAACACGAAAATTTTTTAAAAAATTCATAACAGGAGGAAAAATTATTTTATCCGCCCCTTATACGACGGTCATGAAACAACAAAAAACTTACGGAACTTGCTTCGCTGATCGTAGGCAATAAACATCGCAGGCGTGACTAATATGCAAAGGCGCACTCACTCACCGAATAATATCTGTGTGGAAGAACACATTCAAATGTTCATTACAGTAATTTAGTAATGTTTATAACAACTGTTCAAAGTGGCATCCATCATTAGCGACGCACACACGAAACGTTCCATAATCGTGTAAATGCGGGGACATTAGGTGTAAACGATCTTGCATTGATTTGGAAATGTGTTTCCATAAATCCGCCGTGCTTCAGTATTTGCTCGAGCTACGCCGTAGATGTGATCTGTTCTCTAGCCGTTCGTGAATTGCGTCATTTTAATAAGTACATACTAAACACAAAAATAGTAATCGTATTTAGCTTTAACTCCTTCAATCACTTTTCACAAACTAAACTGTGGCGTAAAAAAAAATGCTTTTATTAGCCGCCCGAACTCGGCAAAGATCACTGGGTCACTGCTCGATTGTAGTTCTGTCTTTCGTTCCAACAGATGCTTTCTGCGATCGAAATAAAATTTCCTTTTCTTGACCTACCTCAAAGACATAGACGTGCAATTAATTCTTGCCCGATTTTCAACTGCGATTTTCTCGAAATGTGTAAAACTTTTCTTAAGGGCATATGAGTTCAATCGTTGGCATTTATGGTGATGTATTACAGGTTTAAATATTTGCATACAGCAAAAGAACACCTATTATAACCATCTTAAAATTAATTACTTGAAGGTGAATTCATCATTATTATTATATCACAAAATCTTTTAAGCGGACACTAAATAGCGCACAATACACTTAACGTTTCGCCGTCGTTCGAAACGTTAAGTGTATTGTGCGCTATTTAGTGTCCGCTTAAAAGATTTTGTGATACAAATTTCATCGGACAAGAACCAACTTTAAATTTTATTATTATAAAATTTTTGTGCAAATCGGTTTTGATTGCAGCGGATCCCCCGAGCAGGCTCTGTACAGCTGTTTCAGGCTTAGTTGGGCCTTCGTCAGCAGAACCGTAGCCCAAGAACTCCACTGCAAACCAAACCGATATGTCCTAGGGTTATTCGCCAATGCGATGTGAAAGTAATGGACATTTAAGTAGCGACATCTTTCGATCGCTTGTTGACCTGATATTGCAGTAGGACTGACAAATTGAAGCCAGTCCGCCACATAATAAGTCATTGGGATGACGAAACGCTCACAAAAGACTGTCGATGTCAAAGACATTCGGAAAACGCCAGAGGGGCCGGACAGTAACAAAACAGAGACCGGCCCCGAGAATAAAAATATTCTATAAACCCCGCCCATATACTAGAATCAAGGTTGCCAACAAAATGTTCTCCGTATTGATTGATACCGGATCTGAAAGGTCTTATTTGAACAAAGAAGTATTCAAGCTGTGCCAGCAGAATGGACAAAATCAACAACCTACGGAATCTTTAGCGTGTCTTGCAGACGGAAGGGAAATCACTTTACAAGGAACCATACCCGTGAAATTCAAAATTGAGAACAGAATAATTCGGCATAGATTCTCCGTAATGGCCTGTTTACAAGTACCGCTACTATTTGGCATGGACCTGATCAGCAAACTTCAGCTTACTAAACCACCTCCACCCCCGGAACTTCTCAAAAATAATACTTGCTACGTGATATCCGACCACACTGATTTCAGCAGCCCGAACGAAAAACAAATGTTCCAGAATTTTATAAGCAAAGAAGTGAAGAAATTTGATAACGTCACCGGTTCGACACATCTCATACGTCACCACGTAAAACTTATCGATCCGACTCCGATAAAACAACGTTATCGACCTCGTAACCCAGCCATGCAAGCCATTATAAACACCGAAGTGGAGAAAATGGAAAAGGAAGGTGTAATTGAAGTAGCCCTTGGTCCGTGAAGCTCACCGATAGTTATCGTCCCTAAAAAAGATGGTAAACCCCGTTTCTGCGTGGACTTCAGAAAAGTCAATACAAAGACAGAAAAAGATGCGTATCCGCTACCACAAGTCCAAGCCACTTTAGACAAATTAAGAGGCGCCCGATTTCTCTCTACTTTAGATTTAAAAAATGGCTACTGGCAAGTTCCTCTCTCTCCAGAAAGCAAACCAATAACAGCATTTACTGTACCCGGAAAAGGCCTTATGCAATTCAAAGTGATGCCTTTTGGATTACACTCCGCAGCCGCCATTTTCCAAAGATTACTTGATTACGTTATAGGACCGGAACTCGAACCAAACGCATTCGTCTACCTGGACGATATAATTGTAGTCAGTAAGACACTGGACGATCACATGCTACATTTAAAGGAAGTTTTTCGTCGTCTCCGGGACGCTAATCTGAAAATTAATCCGAAAAAATGCAAGTTCTGTGTTGACAGTTTGCGTTACCTTGGCCATATCGTTGACCGTGATGGAATCAGGACCGACCCAGAAAAAGTGACCGCTATATCCGCTATGTCCGCCCCGAAGAACGTCAAAGAAATTCGTCGGTTCCACGGCATGGCCTCATGGTACCGTCGTTTCATTCCGGATTTTGCCACCATCGTAAAACCGTTGACAAGACTAACCCGAAAACATGCTAAATGGACTTGGGGATCAGAAGAAGAAAGTGCTTTCCAGACTATTAAAAAGAAACTAACCGAATCGCCAGTATTAGCCTGCCCAGATTTCTCCCAGAGATTCTTCTTACAAACCGATGCCAGTGATATTGGGATAGGTGTTGTCCTTTCACAAAACCTCGAGCACGAAGAACGTGTAATTGCTTACGCCAGCCACACGTTTAGTAAAACTGAACGCAATTATAGTGCTACCGAAAAGGAGTGCCTAGCCGTATTATGGGGCATACGCAAAATGAAAGCCTATCTAGAAGGGTACACCTTTACCGTAATCACCGACCATCAGTCTTTAAAATGGTTGCAGACCATTGACAATCCGACCGGAAGACTTGCAAGATGGGCCCTTGAACTCCAGCAATTCAATTTCAACGTGAAATATCGTCGTCGCGTTTTAAACACGGTACCCGATGCACTCTCCAGACAACCTTTGCCTGCCGAGAACGACAAAGATATTTGCATTATCCAACACCGACCAAGGTGCTCTTGGTATTTCAAGACCTTTAAGATGGTAAGAACAAACCCCGCCGATCATCCGGACTACTGCATCCGCAACGGAAAATTGTACCGACATGTTGTAAGCGCACTTAATTATAATGAAAACATACCAGGTGACGATTGGAAACAGTGCATACCTGCCACCGAACGTAAGGACAATCTTGTCCAATACCATGATGATCCGACCGCAGGCCATCTCGGAATCGCTAAAACAATAGTCCGTTTGGCACAGAAGTGCCGCTACCTATGTACGAAGCTGTGATGTGTGTAACCGTTACAAAGTGTCGCAACAACGAATCGGAGGTTTCCTACATTCCAACGCGTCTAATGACCCATGGCATACGGTGTCAGTAGACTTAGTAGGCCCGCTACCCCGCTCCCACAGAGGTCACGTCTGGCTTCTTGTAATGCAGGACCTATTTACAAAGTGGATAGAACTGAAACCCCTCCGAAAGGCTACCGGGCCAGCTATTACTAAAGTTGTAAAAGAAGAAATTATATTGAGACACGGATGTCCAGATTCGGTAATTTCTGACAACGGCAAACAATTCATCAGCCGACAATTCATACACGTTAGCCGATTACGGAATTAATCATCGCCGTGCCCCGCCGTGCACACCTCAGTGCAACCCAGTCGAAAGAGCCAACAGAGTGGTCAAAACCATGATTGCTCAATTTACTCAGAAAAACCAGCGCACTTGGGATGAACACGTATACGAAATACGTTTCGCGTATAACACCGCCAGACATGAAACAATCGGATATACTCCCGCTTACCTAAATAACAGCCGCGAATTACAAACGCCTCGGTTTAACATACGAAACAAGGATACCCGTAAGCCTGAACGAAGATAAGATCTGGATGACGCCTACGAACTCGTACGCATCAATCTCGCTTGAGCTTTCCAACGTCAGGAAACACATTATAACCTACGTCGTCGCGACTGGAGACCTAGAATAGGCGAACAAGTATGGAAAAGAGAGCACATTTTATCAAACAAAAGCGCCCAAGTAAATGCCAAGTTAGCCCCGAAGTTTACTGGGCCCTATGTCGTAGGAAGAATTGTCTCACCCGTAATTTTCGATTTGAAAGACAAAAATAACCGATGGTACCGTCACATTCATATCCAACATCTAAAACCATCCCCTCTCAACCTAATTTCGCAGGCAAATCAAACCCTTCCAGAACAATCCTTCGTTTTACCTATAAAAGCACTAATTAAAATTTCAGACAGCAGTCGACCAGCCAGGATGGAGCGACTACAAAGCAAACCATCGACCAGCTTGGAAATTGACTACATCACGACCCGCACAAGGAAATCAACGCGACCCCAGACCGTCACCACCACGAAGCGTCAGGCAATTCACCTCGACCAGCCGCCTAACCCCCCGAGGAAAAAGAGTCAGCCACCATCACGACTCACGGCTTCAGCAAGGAGGGAGGCCATTAACTATCGAAAGGCGTTCCAGTCCGCTCCACCCACCAAAGCACATCGGACAGCCGTTCTCCCTCCAACCAGCCATTCGGGGTATTGGACTGTACCCTGTGCCCCCAAGAGCGAAACACGCCCAGCGGTCACCCCACCACCGTCCGTCCATACTGGTTGCACCTCCACATCGGCACCTGAGTCAGTATGCTTCAAACGGCCAGTCCGAGTGGCTCGTCAACCAACGCCCCAAGCGGATACTACCGTTTTGCCTCCACCAGACAAGATCCCTGCAACGTGGTTCGGGATGGACGACTGGGTATCGGACTTCGAAGAGGTTCTTGGTTTGACAACGGACGACCTTCCCACCGCTGCAGCCAGTTTCACCGAGAAGCACACGATCCGGACCGAACAACCCCGGAGCCCAGCCATCTTGACCCCCAGTGCTCCACCTGGCCTCTCTCCGTTATACTTAATGCAACGGAGACCCGAAAAACCAACTGTTTGGGTAAAGATACCCACCGGACAATTGGTAGAAATTCCGGAACAGGATATTGTACGGTACCGGAAGTACAAGGTGAGGTCGGGGGAAGAACACTGGTTTCTCCGCTTCGACGATAGAGGGAGGTTGCGATCCAGTCGGGACCTCAACAATCCGAAGAAAGGGGGGGATGTAACGAAGTGACCACTCAGTTACTATTTATTTAGAATTTTCTTTGTTTTATAGTTAAGTTATTTAGTCTATATATTTAGGATGCCTCGCGCAGATTCATAAAGGTACAAATCAGAGTGGGAGAGCTGAAAGGAATAGGGCTCCCCCTCCACGCGCTAGCCTATAAAAACGCAGTGCGAGCACGTTTGAGTTAGTCGCTCACCGGCTCATCTTCCCGACGGTGTTCCGACTCTAACACGCTGGGTAACCTGTGCTACAATCGTGTTATTTCCAACCGCTCCTCCTGTTTTATCCTGATCATAGAACGAGAGTCTCGTTCTCACTCTCCCTTACCGAGTGCGGGCGTCTCGCACTTCCTGATCATAGAACGGGAGTCTCGTTCTCTCTCTCTTACCGAGTGTGGGCGTCTCACACATCCTGATCCCAGAGTGGGAGTCTCACTCTCTCTTACCGAGTGCGGGCGTCTCGCACTTCCTGATCATAGAACGGGAGTCTCGTTCTCTCTCTCTTACTGAGTGTGGGCGTCTCACACATCCTGATCCCAGAGTGGGAGTCCCACTCTCTCTTACCGAGTGCGGGCGTCTCGCACTTCCTGATCATAGAACGGGAGTCTCGTTCTTTCTCTCTTACCTGATCCGATCCTAGGAGCCGAAACCAGACCGCATGCACAGTTTGCATAGTGTTTAGAGTTATCGTTTTATGTCCTTAAGACACACCGTATTTTACCGTTGAATGGTGTCCTTAAGACACACCGTATGTTACCGTTGTTTAATGTCCACGAGACACATCGTATCTTACCGTTGTCCTCGAGACACACCGAATATTACTGCTACCGAAAATACCGTCCGAGAGTTTAACATTTCGTTTACCAGTCCGTGAGTGTTACCACAGAAAAAACATTCCCATTTGTGGATACGTGTATATGAACTATTTTGTAAATAAAACTGTATTTGCTAAGTGATCAACGCTTTTATTTCTGAACCTGGACTCCGACGAGCAAACCCGAAGCGCCGTCAAGCAGAGCAACGATCAGCAACTACAGCCCAAACCGAAGATTGACAGACCGTTACAAACTTATAACATAACAAAAACAGAAAGTCTTTAATTCAAAACAAACTCCACCACAAGTTTTAAAAAATTTCATTTACCTCCATGTAATATCCTAAACGATTATAAAAGTTGTTAATTGCATAAAGTTACTTGTCCAAGGGTAATTCTTCCTGATACATTTTCACTAACATTCTTCACCTGACAGATGTTCCAATGAACAACGACGACGACGATCATGCCAAGATCATGCAATGACATTTTAAAAACTGGAATTAGTTTGCATAGTAATATGAACAGCAATGTTTCATCTTCTCCCAATGCAAAATATAATAAGTGTGATTAACAATTTTGCATTCAATATTTCAAACGATCAGGTGGTTTTACATTCCTTTTAGGTCTGCTGATCTTAAACTGATCATTTTGATTCTGGCTAACATTACATACATTAGATAACGGTTTGGTAATGGGTAAGCTACTATAATTTGGTTCGTAAGGTTTCTGATATTTTAATATTTGATTATAATGGCGTTTCCACATCAAATCATTTTGGGGAACATAAACAATACAATTACATTTACCTATATTTTTTTTTATAATTGCCTTAATCCACGTGGGATTATTAACATTTCTATAATCTTTCACTAATACTTCCTCTCCTACATCGAATTTAATATTTCTGTTTCCTTTAAAATATTTAATCTGTTTGTTCTGGTTTTCTTTTACTTTCTTTTTAATATCACTATCTGGTTTTAATAAGTTAAATTTGGTTTTAAGGTTTCTACCGAACATTAAAAAAGCTGGTGATATGCCCGTAGTACAATGTGGTGTGTTACGATAATCGAAAAGAAATTTGTTTAACACTAAATTAATATTGATTGATTTAGAGCAATTTAAACCTCTTTTTAAAGCATTTTTAACGTTCTTTACTGAATTTTCTGCAGCTCCATTCGACATAGGATTAAAAGGAGAACTGGTTATATGTTTTATTCCATTTGATTTTAGGAATATCTGAAAATCGTTTGAGGTAAACTGTGTGCCGTTAACACTAACCAACGTATCGGGTAAACCGTAACGAGCAAATGTAGTTCGTAAATATTTAATTGTTGCCTCTGATGTAATATTTTTCATTTGATAAACTTCAATCCATTTTGTATGAGCATCCAATATGATCAGAAAATGTTGATTTAAAAATGGACCAAAAAAATCTACATGAATTCTACTCCACGGATGATTAGGCCATTCCCAAGGTTTCAAGATTACTTTTTGTGGGTTTGTTTTATGAACTGAACATGATTCACATCCTTGTGCCACTTTAACAATGTCTTCATTTAAACCTGGCCACCAGAAATAAGATCTTGCATAACTTTATCTTGCATAACTTTTCATTTTGATAATTCCCATGTGAGATTTATGTAAATCTTTTAAAATTTCAGCTCTCAAACTTTCTGGTATTATTATTTTATTGTTCCACAACAAACAGTCACCTTCAATAGTATACAGTGTGCCCCAGATTGAGTAGGCTACCATGGGTAACTTTCTTATTAGTGAAGATAGAGATTTGGTTAAATGGGCAATATTTTGCAGTTTTATGTGCTGATTCAGATTCCGTTGAGAAAATTTGAAAATTCCGAATAGTTCAGATATTATCGCAGAAAAACTGAAAATCGCTATTTTCTTTAATGTCCAATAACTTCGCAATGATAAAAATATGAAAAAATGTTTCATATAAAAGTCACTATGTTTGATAAAATACAGCTGAAAATACAGTCAAAATATAATTCAAGATGGCGGCTGTCAAGATATTGATAGCAACTTTCTTATTTTAAATGGACGCCATATTGAATTTTTGTACGATTAAATAGCATTTTTTTTTCTCGTTTCAATCGTGTATCACAACCCATACCTAAAAAAAAAAATTATTTAAAAAATTTAATATTTTTTTTTTAAATCAAGTAAGCGGGTTGCCTTTACTTATTACTAATCAAGTAAGCGGGTTACCTTTACTTGATTAGTAATAAGTAAAGGCAACCCGCTTACTGATTAAAAAAAAAATATTAAATTTTTTAAATAATTTTTTTTTTTTACATCGACAGACATGCTTTTGTAGTAATATAACTTGATTACGAGCCAGAATCAAGTAGTGCTCTTACTTTGTGTGTTTCTTTATGCGAGTCTAAGGCCCGGTTTCTTCATCTCTCAGTAAAGTGCCAAGTTATTACTTGACGATTAGCGCAATGCATTTGCCTATCTTTAATCTATCCAGTGACTGGCCACTTACTGAGAGGTGAATAGACCGGGCCTAAAACTTGTACGTACACGGTGGAAAGAAGTACTCAGAGGTGCATGATGAAAGCGTTGTGGCAGTATTTGCATTTGCTTCCTTCGATTGGGGTTTGACTTTGTGAAGTAGTGTGTGATGCTTGGCCCCACATTTTTTACATGTGCCCCTGCGACACACCGTATTGAAGTGTCCAGATCTTAAACAATTCAATTATAATTCAATTATACTTGAAATATCGTTTTAACTCTAAACTTAATTTATATATTTTTGGCCATCCTGTTTTAATATATTTAATAATTTCTTGAAAATGTTTGTCTTTTTTTGTATGTTCCTGAATAATTTTAAAATTTATAGGTACATGACAATTATTTTCAAAATAATATATATAATCAAGATCCATATTTTCTGAATAATATTCATCTTCAGTTTTGTTTGTAATTGGTAAACGAGAAAGACTATCCGCTGCGTTCATATTTGATTTCACATATTCAATTTTATAATTGTAATTAGCTAAAATTAATCCCCAACGTCTTAAACGATTTGCTGAGTATTGCGGAATACCTTTGTTATGACTAAAAATTGTCACTAACGGCTTGTGATCTGTAACTAAAGTAAATTCCATACCGAAAAGATATTGGTGAAACTTATGTAAACCAAATATAATTGCTAATCCTTCCTTCTCAATTTGAGAATATCTCTTTTCTGTATCTGTTAACGTTCTTGACGCATATGCTATGGGTTTTTCAGAATTATCGGATAAAACATGGGAGATAACCGCTCCCACTCCATAATCGCTTGCGTCAGTAGTTAATTTAATTTTGTAATTTGGATTAAAATGTATTAATACATCGGCTGAAATTAAAATCTTTTTTTATGTTATTAAAAGCTTTATCGCATTTGTTACACCATAACCAAGGAACATTATGTTTCAATAAGTCATATAAAGGGTGCAATATTGTTGCAAGGTTTGGTACAAATTTGCCGTGATAATTAACTAAACCCAGAAAAGATTTTAATTGTGTAATATTATTTGGAATAGGTGCGTTTTTAATTGCTACTATTTTATCTTCAGAAGTTCGTAAACCTTCTTTATCGATGACATGTCCCAAGTAAGAAATTTGTGATTTAAAAAAATTGCATTTTTCTATGCCTAATTTAAAACCTGAGTCTTCCAAGCATTTTAAAACTCTTTCTAAACGTATCATGTGTTCTTGTTTATCTTTACCACAAACTAAAATGTCGTCTAAAAATACAACAACACCTTCTAAATTTTGTAAAAGAGATTCCATTATTTTCTGAAATTTAGCAGGTGCATTTGCAACACCAAACGGCAACCTTTTATATTGGTAAAGTCCTTTGTGTGTTGAAATAGTTACCAGTTCCTGCGATTTCCTATCTAATCTAATCTGTTGATAAGCATTTGATAAATCTAACTTTGAAAAGTATACTCCTCCTTGCATTTTGAGAAACAATTCTTCAATACGCGGTAAAGGATATTGGTCCACTTCAAGTACGGGGTTAAGAGTTACTTTAAAATCTCCACATATTCTCATCGAGCCATTTTTTTTTAGGACAGGAACGATGGGTGTAGCCCAATTACTAAAATCAACTGACCTTATTACGTCTAATTCCAACAACCGACTTAATTCCTTTTCAACTTTTTCACGCATTGCAAAAGGTAACGGTCTGGCACGAATAAATCTTGGAGTAACTGAAGTTGTTTTTAAGTTTAAAGTAATTTCACCTTTATTAAACGTACCCAGTCCCGATGAAAATAATTTAGAATATTTATTTATTAAACATTCGATGTAGGAATCGGAGTTTACAAAGTTAATGTCAGAAATGCCCATATTAAATAAATTTAAGAAATCTCTTCCAAAAATCGGTCTACCTCCATTCTTAATTATATAAAAATCTATAACATTTCTTAAATTTTTATAATGAACCTGTAATTTACAAATACCAACAGGATCAAGTTTGTCACCGTTATAAAAATATAAAGTTTTGTTACATTTTAATATTGGACAATGCTTAAATTTTTGTTGCCATAATTGATAAGAAATAGCAGAAATACTTGCTCCTGTATCTATTTGTACTGATAATTGATGCTTTTCAATAAAAACATCTACTAATATAGGCTCATTTGTTTCATTTGTTTTTAAAATAAACAATGAATCATCTAAAAAATTATGTGTTTGATCATCAAGAAAATTATGTGTTTGTTTTTCTCTTGCTTTAGACTTATTTTTATTCTTTTTAGCTAAACAGTTAGACGCAATGTGACCCTTTTTTTTGCAAAAATTGCAAATACAATCTTTGAAGTAACACCTATCTGTTTTATGATTACTTCTTCCGCACACCGTACATCTCTCGGCAGAAAAGTTGCTGCGTGACGTTGAAGAAGGCTGCACTGGTCCTGATGATCCTTTTCGCATACTTATTTTATGAAGTCCTGGCTCTACTTTAATTTGATTTGTAGTATCAGGAAACTGATGCGCCGCCATTTTTTGTGAAGCAATGTCGACTGCTTGAGAAAACTTGACACTAATTTTTTCCTCAAATAATCGATCTTGGACTGGTCCCGGATTAAAACCAATAATGAAACGATCTCTTAATATTCCTTCAATTTCTCCAGCAGTAAATTCGCAATGTACTGCTAAACTTCGCACTCTTGCTGCCCATTCATTAGCGGATTCCTCAACCCTTTTCGAACTATTAAAAAATTTGTATCGTGCCGCAAAAGGTGATAAGGATGATTTAAAATGCGAATTTAATAAAGATATTAATTCTTCATAAGTCTTAGTCTCAGGTGCTGCCGGTAAAGCCAAATTATACATTAATTTGTATGCCTCTTCACTTAATGAGTTTAGAAGAATTGCACGTTTACGTCCAGCGTCCGTAATATTATTTGCAATGAAATAATTTTCCAATCGTGGCTTGTATAATGTCCAGTCACTATTTAGACTAAATTCACGCAAACGTCCAACAAGTTCACTGGAATCGCCCATTTTCTTTCTTCTAGAACTGCACTTATGTCTTTAGTTTGTTTATCCTCGTCGCCACTGTTATATTCTTGAGTCAGAATATAAGAAATAATGCAGTAGACAATTAACATACATTTATTTTCTAATTCTCTTTATGACAGATAACAATTATTCATTTTTCTTCCACGACAATTTACTACAAAAAAATACTAATATCAAAATCTTGTTATCTTAGATAAATACATTACAGTTTCGTATTAAATAAAATCACGGTATAATTACCGCCTTTCTCGAGCTAGAAGAATCATTGAAAACTCTTTTAGCAAATAGATTCAGTGTTGCTAAATCCTATTTCCCTTCGTGTTGAAAAAGTAGATATAATTACACTTGCCTGTGTTGCACTACATAATTATTTAGCTATTGAAAATTCAAGTTTCTGCACTGATACAATGTCAAATGACAACATAACTGAACAATTGCAAAGAATTAGAAAGCAAGGTGGTAACAAATCAATGCGTAATGCTAGGACAATCAGAGAAGAATTTAAGGAATATTTTTGTTCTGATATAAGCAAAGTGACCTGGCAAGAGGAAGCTATAAATACGGGTAACATGTGAAAATTTGAAATCACATCATTTGTATTTGTATTTGTTCGCAATTTAGTGTCCGTTTAAAAGATTTTGTGATATAATGTTTTACTTAAAAGTTTAATAAACGGTTTTAATAACAATGTGTAAGTATTTGTTTACTTAACTTTTAGAAGCTTCAAATAAAATATGAGTAATTTTTTCTGGTACTGCATTTACAATGTTTGGATCAATAAACGCAAGCGACTGACAAGAAAATCACCAAACACTTTTAACTGATCATTTTGTTGGTTACCTATATTCTGAGTGGTATTCGAGTGAATCACAATTATAAGTTTCTGCAGTGTTTGATTAGCAGATATAATTATATTAATTGTTGGGTCATCACTTGTTTTGCGTCTTTTGCAGGTACTTCTAAAGATGGTGCTTGTACTTGTGAAATTGAAGTAATGCTGGCAGTGTACTGTCATCTACATATTCAAATATTATACTTTCATCTCCTTCATAATCGTAACCATCAATATCGACATCCTGCGGGTAAAAAATAAATAATAATTTTTATTTACGAAACAAATGTTATGATTTTAAATGTAATACCTGTGAGTTCATGTCATCATTTGTATTTTGTAGAATACTCTCATTTTTAGTTGTGTTATAATATCACAGAGTGGGTTGGTAAATCTAAATAAAAGTAAATAAAAATTTTTCACCATTATTACCTCGCATTAATTTATTTACTTCATCATCACCAGCACCACTTTTAATTGATTTTACATGTTTTCTGTGCTCTTTTATTAAATTCGTTCGAAGACCGTTGATTTTTGCCTTAATTTCTGGTAATGTTGTGCCTGTTCTGACTGGTTGTAGTTCGGCCTGGATTTCCTCATAGGCTGCATTTCTCAAATATTTATATGCAGTATTTTTAACTTCATATAAACATGGTCGAGTTTTATATAATTCTATTAACCCTGCAGTGCTGGCGCCGGGTCTACTAGGCCTTGGCAATTTTTTTATCGATGTAATTTTTCTTAGGAGGTGCAGAGCTTCAAAACTGCTTATGTAGCTTCCTAATTTATGTTTAGTCTATGCTAGTCACTTGCATTTCTTGTTTGCGTCACAAGTTGTGTTGAAAATAATGATTTCGGCGCATCAGACCCGACGCTATTACTTGTGCTACAATTTTTACTTATACTAACCTAATCTAACTACTTATACTAACCAATTATAATAATATAATTGTAATAAGGTAGGTTTCAATTTGTAAAAAGTATTATCTCTACAATAATAAATACTTTTGTTGTAAATTTAGCAAAATGAATTACGAGGAAGAGCAGAAAAAGTTGCTAGCTTTGATGGAGGAATGTCTTACAACTGATGACGAATGCAAAGATAATTCTGACAGTGAAGAGGAGGATTGTATTGAAGAGAGAAAAGAAGATTCAGACACGGAACAAGAAGCGGAATCAAGCAGCGATGAATTTGAATTAGGACTCGATAATTTCCTTGGCCCTCATTTTATCGGAAAAAATAAAACAACTAAATGGATGAAACATGTTCGATCTAAGAAAATAAGAACCCGCAAAGAAAATATTGTTACTGAACGATCTGGAGTTAGACCTGAAGCAAAAAATGCCAAAACACCTCTAGAATGTTGGGAGTTATTCTTCACAAATCCTATCACATCAACAATAGTGGAATCAACTAATAAGTATATACTGAAGATTTCAGGAAATTATAGTCGTGAACGATCAGCAAAAACAACTGACGTTGTAGAAATAAAGGCAATATTTGGACTATTATAGCGGGATGTGTGAAGAGTAGCAGAATGAATGCTAAAGATTTATGGGATAGGCGTGGGCTTGGCATAGAAATATTTTGGCTCACGATGTCAAAAGAACGTTTCTTTTTTCTGTTACGATTTTTTGAAATTTGACGATATAGACACACGCGAAGAAAGGCGTTCTATCGACAAATTGGCACCTATTCGTAATATTTTTAATTTATTTGTGGAGCAATGCAAGAATAATTTTTCAATTTCTGATAATGCAACTATCGACGAAATGCTGTTGGCGTTTAGAGGAAGATGTACATTTAGACAATACATTCCCAATAAACCCAGTAGATATGAAATAAAAGTTTTCTCCTGTGTTCATTCCAATACTTTTTATACCAATAATATATGTTGCAGGGCAACAACCGGAAGGTCCTTACAAATTCAATAATGATGCTGCAAGTGTTGTAGAACGATTGATATTGCCGATTAGTGGAAATGGAAGAAACATAACAGCAGACAACTGGTTCACTTCTTTCCCATTAGTAAGCAAATTTTTGGACAGGCACAGATTGACTTACGTGGGAACAGTGCGAAAAAATAAATCTGAATTGCCACTAAAATTTGTAAACACAAAAAAGAGACCTGTTGCTTCAAGTATATTTGCTTTTCAAGATAATATTACTTTAGTTTCCTATGTACCTAAAAAAAAACAAAAATGTTATTTTGACGTCTAGCATGCACCATGACGATAGTATCGATGGGTCAACAGGGGAAAAAAGGAAACCCGAAATAATTACTTTTTATAATTCCACAAAAGGTGGAGTTGACACTGTAGATCAACTCTGCGGAAATTACAATGTTGCCCGTAATACACGTCGTTTGCCAACGGTGATTTTTTATTCTATGCTAAATGTTGCCGGAATTAATGCACAAGTAATTCATACATGGAATAACGAAGCAAAGGAGCATTTACTGCGAAGAAAATTTCTTCGAAATATTGGGTTAGCTCTATTGGACGAATATGTCAAACGACGTTCAGCTGTCATAAATGTTACAAGTATTTGAAAAGCTACTGGAATTAAAATTAACTTTAAATTCTATGTCAGTTTTGTCTGACTACGAAAAAGGAATTCAAAATGCTGTTTCACAAGTATTTAATGGTGTACAAATTGTAGGCTGCCTGTTTCATTTACGGCAATGTTTGTGGAGAAAAGTTCAACATTTTCATTTAGCAGAAGATTACGGTCGTTATGAAAACTTGCGAATTCACGTGAAAATGCTTCTGGCCTTAAGTTTCGTACCAGTAGATGATGTAATTGCGGCGTTTGAAGAGTTGGCTGATAATCCATCAATATTCAAACTAATTGAACAATTCAAAAAAGAACAAGATAACTCCGAAATACAGGTCATGCGTTTAAACGCCGGATTTCGACGTCCAGAAGCATCCAAAATGAAATATGTTCAACTGAGTAGAAGACTTCTAATTTTGGCTCAGGAATATCCAAATACCAATATCCTAGATTACCTTCGTCGAATTTCCAATAACTTAGAATTATAAATATCTCACACATTTTTTTTCTTCAATTATTGACATTTTTTTTGCATAAAATTATTTGTTATATTAGAATAAAGTTATTACTTGTCTGTGTTTTGTTTTCATTGAAACCTATTACCAAGTTTCAGGGCTGTTTTGTCGGGAGCTATTTTGTAGGGAGCTATTTTGTCGGAAGCTATTTTGTCGGGGCTATTTTGTCGGGGGCTATTTTGTCGGAGCTATTTTGACTGGTTACGAATAGAATAGCTTGTATTTCCTAAATTAAGAACTAAAAAATTGGCAATTTCCTTCTATGAATTTTTCAATTTTTCAGTTCCTAAATAAATTATGTTTAACTTGTAGAAGACAATTGATTATTACAAACAGGCTCTAGAAGTGATTTGGATTAGTGTTGGGTTAATCGGATGATTTCAAGAATCGGAATCATCGCGATCGGATGACAGGAATAATCGGAATATGTACCAAAATCGGAATCATGACTAAACTTTTTTGTTTTTAAAAGAGAATGATCTCAGGAATCTTTAAATAGCACGTATACAGCAAATTATAAAACTTTAAATCCAAGAAACAAGTGCTCAACAAGTGTGACGTGATCACTTGTCCATTGAACTTCCACCTCAGAGAAAAAAATTCGAAGAAAGCGCTTCGCGCATTAACCCTTAAGCGCCTAGCGTAACTTTAAAGTAACGATTGCAGAGTTCTACATAAAAATATTTTTGGCGTTTATGTAAATAAAATGTAACTAAATGGCAGCACCTATGTGTTTGGTGTGTTATTATACGAAGAGTTTTTGAAGGTGCATTATTTACACGGTATTAGAGATGGATATCAACTTTGCGTAAGTACAGTTTTTAAGCTGATTTTGATATTATAGTGCAACCGGTCAAATATCATTCGTAAAGTACTCAACTATGACAACCTCACTTTAGAAATACAATTGTATTTATGCTACCTATCTAATGGTGCGATTGTGGTCTTTTATGTAAAAGCTACAGAATGTAACGTTACATCTGTCTGTAAGGGGAACAGATAAATTTTGTAAGTAAAAGATATTGTGGTCATTAGTATTCAAAAGGAGGCGTTAAATTGTATACCCCCTCCAGAAAACGCCGACAGCTAACTTCATGATTGTTTACAGAGGTTAGGTACCGCAAATTATAATTTTTTTTTATTTCAAAAATGAGTGTTGATAGGTAAGTAGAAATAATACTGTAAACTTTAAAGAGTTTGTCATATTGTAAAATTTTAGTTTGCAACAAAAAAAAGGCGTCGTGCTGCAAACACGACCCAAGAACAGTATGAAGGCTATGTTTTGATTCTGGAACAAGATGATGTGTTCAGAACAGGGTTAATTAATCCCATCTTCCTGATGATTATTTAGAAAAAAAGTGGGCTGATCTTGCAATAGCATTAAACGCAAAGAATAGAGGGCCACAGTTGAGCGCAGAAAAGTGGAAAACTGTAAAGATAATTACATCTTTATAAATTTACCACAAATATTTAATTATATTACTTTCTAGAGATTTAGTGACTGGAAAAACAGCACAAGACATAAATATCGTAAATATGTCACCCAAAGAAACAGTACAGGTGGAGGTCCAGAAGTAAAGAATCCATTGACACCACTAGAACAACGTGCAATTGATGCTTGAGGCCGAATAGCTGTAGAAGGAAGCGAAAACGTTCCAGAATTGTTTGGCAACAATTTTGAAGAAGTATCCCTTGAGGAAATAAGAAACCACACAGAGAATGCAGAGAATATACAACTACATGATGTTGCACTTCAAATTCACACTGGCCAAATTTTAGACGTTATTGAACAACCTGAACAAGCTGCAATACAGGAAGCACCGATAGAGACAGAAATTTTACAAAATAAAAAAAAACAAGCAGTACACTGTACAAAAAACGACCCAGAGAATTGAATGTTTTAACGGAACAATTAATAAATCAGATGAAACAAAATGTAATTCCTCAGCAAGGTTTAGCAAATGCGGTACAGCAATTGGCAGATGTACAAAAAGAAAATTTACGTTTTAAAGTTGAAAGTTTTAAACATTTACACAAATATTTTAACTGTCAATATAAATTTGATTAATATTCTTCAGTATTTTAATTTAGGAAAGTAATTAATTTATTGTTTAGAATTATCTGTTTTGTTTGTTGAGTTTAAAAATTGTAGGAAACTAATAAGTAAATTGTTTAGAATTATTTGTTTGTGCTTACTTTTATCTACCTTACCTTCCTAGCTTTAATATTGCGTTCAGAATAAATTTATAATAATAATAATAATAATAATTTATTTCATGTTTGTCCAAATATGGTTACACAAGTCATAGAATTACATAAATTGTATTTAGTCAGTTTCAAAAGAGAGCTTATTAACTAATACATTGTGATGTATGAGACAATTTCACAAAACACTTAACACTAACAAAGCAACTAGTCAGAATAATGCAGTGAAAACGCAAACTTGCTCATAGACACTAGATTGCGTCCCCCAAACCACCCCAGTCAATCGATAAGATTCCATGTGAAGTTGTTTAAATCAAGACATTGATTTTCTACGAGATGCATTTTGATTATTTCTTTATACTTGATACGAGTAAGCATTCTGATTTTCTTATTATAAAATTATTATTATTATTATTATAAAATATTTTGCACCACCAGTTGGGGCCATTCTTATATTTTTCAAGCCTACATGTATGTAGATGTTAGATTTTTGTCTTGTGTTGTGGTCATGAATTTCATCACAGAAAGTGACATTCTCAGTTATATTTTTTGCATAGAGTAAGCATTCGTAAATATACATAGTTGGTAAGTTTAAGAGTTTTAAAAAGCTCACTGGTGTCCGCTCTGTAATGCGCATTGGTAATGATTCTGATATCTTTTCTTTGTAGTTTGAAAATGCGATGTCTAATCGTCGAGTGGCCCCAAAGCAAAATTCCATAGTTTAGTAGACTATGTATGAGGGCAAAGTAAGCCGTTTTTAAAACTGGACCAGACACATTGTTAGCTAGATTGCGTAAAACAAAAAGATTTTTTGATAATTTGTTTGCAAGGTATTCACCATGTTGACCCCACGATAATTTTCCATCCGGGACTAACCCCAAGAATTTCACAGCCGAGTCTGAATTATTTTGGTGGCAGAGGCTGAAGCTTATATTTTGTGTCTTATCAACATTTAACTTTAACTTATTACTTAAGAACCAATTTTCAGTAGAGTCAGTTATTTTCCGTGTAATGTTATCTGTGGAGGATGTATGTTTTATACTAGTGAATGCAGTAGTATCATCCGCAAATAAAATATAAGATATGGATGAGTCGGTAGAGGGCAGATCATTAATGTAGATCAAGAATAAAACTGGACCCAGGATAGAACCTTGGGGTACTCCGTGGCGTATATTCCTGAAATCAGAATAACTATTATGATTATTGACATTTTGCATTCTATTTTGTAAATATGACTCCATTAATTGTAAACTGGTCTCATTAAAACCATAGTATTCTAGTTTCTGTAGCAATATTGTATGTGAAACGCAATCGAACGCTTTACTTAAATCGAAAAAATGAGACACTAAGTGATTTCCTTCCTCGAAACATTTAAGTATAGTTGTAGTTAGATTATTTATGGCTTTAATAGTGGATCTAGATTCGCGATATGCATATTGAGATTCTGTAAACAGCTTATTACTTTCAAAAAAAATTGACGATTTTTGTTTTCATGATTGCTTCAAAGACTTTTGAAAAAATTGGCAGAAGAGAAATCGGTCTATAATTTGAAATATCAGAGAGATCCCCTTTTTTAGGTATAGGTATAACAGTTGCTATTTTCAAAGCTCTAGGAAAGACACCTTCAGAGAAGCTTTTATTGATTAATTTTGTTAATGGTGAGATAATTAAGTTTTTCACAGATTTCATAATAGGTACAGTTAGCTCATAAACGTCTTTAGCTTTTGAATTATTTGTTGATAGCATCTCTTACTTCAATAAGTGATATTGTGTTGAAATTGAATGATTTAGTTGGTTTGGATGTTGCCTTTAAATAATGCTTAAAGGAGGTAATGTTTGTTGGAAGGTTGTTTACAAGTTTTTCCGCTACTTCTGTAAAGTAATTATTGAAATCATTCGCATTTATATCCACCTCATTTGTGTTTTCTTTCAAATTTCTGTTGAGTTTAATAATTTCCCACATTTGTTCCGGCAGTTTCTTTTTCCAGGTATGATTTGATGTCCATGGTTGTAGTTCCTTGGTTTGTTCGACCCACGTAGAGCCAGGCTCGTTTCTTGGCAGCTTTAAGAGAGCTGCTTCATCCTTCGCTGACCCTCTGATTACATTTAACTTTTGTTTAGAGGGAAATGCGTTTTTTTTAAGTTCATTAGATTTTAAAACAGTACTCACTGTGTTTTCTTTGTTTTTGTTCATACCCGACTTGAGCGCATTTGAGTAGTCGGGGTTGACTGTGTCGTGGGATCTATCTCTTTGGTTACGGCGCCTGCCAATATCATCATTGGATGTAGACGCATTTTGTTTGCTTGAGGTTTTTTCATTGGAATCCATATTGTTGACGTTCAGAGCTTCACGAGGCATTGTTACCAACTGTTGCATTGTAGTAGTACGTTCCTGTTCATCGTTGTTTAGAGAAGGTTGGTAGAATACCGAATCCCTTTCCGATGATTTGCTTTGGGTTGGTGTATATTTCGCTGTGGGCTGCATTGATTGTCGTTCCGGTTTTGGCGCCTTTCCTAACCTGGCTTGCTGTTTTTGGGCACGTGAATTCGGATTAGATGGATTTGTAAACAGTTTCTCACATTTGTCTTGTGCTAAACTTGTCATCAATCCCAACTGATCTCTTAGTGCGCTTAAGCAGTCACTTAAACTCCTTATTACAAGGTCTTTATCACTCACCAATTTTTTTAGGCTCCTAGCTCCTTGTATTGCACGTCTGGTAGATTTTGATGAGCGTTGTTTTGATTTTCACAATCCACGATTGTATCATTGCTTACTGTCGAATCATTGCTTTCGGAGGAAGATTCTTCCGCGTTCATTTTGCGTACTTCACACACGTCTTTTTTTTGCAACATATAATCTGACCTTCGTTGACTTTAACGATGTCTTGATAATATCTAATGCACCCTGGGTGCATTGTGGATCCACAATTTATGCATTTTAGCCCGTTTACGGGAGTATTGTAGCACTTTTACATTTATTCACTTGCTCGTTTCTGTCGACCGCATTGGTCACTACACCGACCACACCACCGGTCGCCATGTCTTACTTTAAGGATCACAAATTCCTTAAAGCAGACACTCAAAATGCATAGTAAACTTAACGTTTCGCTGTCGTTTGACAGCTTCGTCTAAGGAATTTGTGATACAATTTTCATCGGAAAAGAACCTGCTTTAGTTATAAGTAGGTATACATATATTTATTCAATTAATAAATGAACTATAACTGATTTACATAAAATTATGTTGAATGTAGGCATTCCGTACTTCATGACCTATGTCCAATATTTCCAACTGTTGATTATTATTATCATCTTCTACATCTTCATCATGATTTTCATCATCATTAATTTCATCATTTTCTCTGCGTGCCATATTATGTAAGATTCCACATGTATATATAATAAAAGCAGTGATGGATGATATTGCAGCATACGAAATTTAGATAAACATCTAAATTTTGATTTGAGTAAACCGTTTGTTCTTTCTACAACATTTCTGCTACGCTTCAGCACAATATTATATTGAAATTCAGGGGTCCCTTCTTCAGCATTGTTAATGGCAGTTAATAGCCATGGTTCAATTCCATACCCACTGTCTCCAATTAAATAAAAATTTCTATTCCCCAAGTCGAAATCGTGTTGCAGGATCTCCCTGATACTTGATATTTGCCAGATAGCTGCATCATGCACTGAGCCTGGAAATCTAGCATTCATACCAGTGATGTTGCAATCCGAATCACAAATTAGCATTACATTTATAGAATGCCTCCCTTCTCTATTTATATACAGATGTGGCTGATGTTGTTGATCTGTTGATGGAGGTGCAGCTATTTCAACATGCGTACCATCAATTGCACCGATAATTCCTCTCATTTGCCATTTAGTGTAAAATCCTCTTTGAATATTGTTCTTTTCAGTTCTTGGAAATTTTATCCATCTATGGGCCAAGTGATTTGTAATTAAAGGGCATATTTCATTTATTGCAACGCTTATAAATGTTTGACTCATACATGCAAATACCGAGTTACCCACAGCTTTTTGATCTGAACCCATTGCCAAAAAATTTATTGTAGCCAACATCTTTAAATGAAAAGGAATGGCATCATGTCTTCTGGGAACCTGCACATGATTTTGAAGTGGTTGTATCAGTTCATGTATAATTATTTCCTTTGACAATCTAAAATATTTTATGAAACTGTTGTCAGGAATTTCAAAAGGATTTTCTTGGTCTCGTAACTGTCTCCTAGCTATTCTCAATTGATTTCTAAAATATATATTTTTGAAAAACTGACACGACTCTATATGTTACAAAATACCTATTATCATCTTCGTCTGCAAGTAAATATGCAATAACGGGTATCAAATCCATATTATTAACAAATTATTGTAGGTTCATACAATGTAAACATTCGACGTAAACAATAAACATAACCCAACATTTAACGTTGCCGGGACCTAAACGGCGCTTTAACGTTACAGAGGTAAATAGCAAACATTTAAGAGATACATTGTGACCGTAATAGCATTTGGCCTTAAATTCTTTAACTGGTCCCCTTACAGCGCTTAAATCTTTAACTGCGCTGACCACAATCGCACCATAAATTTCATGCGATCACCTGCGTTACATAAAAGTAACGCTAGTCGTTTGTACTGCCAAAATAAACATTATAGGCAAAAAATGGGATTTTTTTATAGGCGGGGTTTACACTGCAAGAAGCATTGGAGATGGCATATGATGAGGAAAATGTGGAAGAAATATATACTGAGCCGCCTGAATATTCTCACCGATGAAGACTCTGGAGATGAGGACGATGGTGGGGTGGTCGATAATCTAAGTGGGGCGCAGCTTCGTGCTCCAGCTGAAATCCGCTTGACAAATGATGAAAGAATGCAGATGAAGGGAGTCAGCCATCACCAGGACCTTCATCTTCACAAGATAGACCACAAGTATCTTTACCACTAAAATCTCGTAAGTGGGAGTGGATCAATGAGGATATCCAAAATGTTAGTCGTCCATTTGTTCCGCCAAATTATACATCATTCAAAGGACTCTCATGTGTTGAACTGTTCGAGTTGTTTTTTGGCAATGATGTGATCAAATTTTTAATCGAAGAATCACAGCGTTATGCTCTTTTCAAAAATTGTACTGATCCAAAAATTTCTGTGGAAGAAATGAAATGCTACTTAGCTATTTTGATTTTGACGGGATACAATCAGTTACCAGGAAAACGTTTTTATTGGGATTCGCTGGGAGACATGAGAAATGATCTTGTACACAATTCCATGAGAAGGGACCGTTTTCTTCAAATTTCCCGTTTCTTGCATTGCGCTGACAATAATAGGCCAGTCATGAATGATAAGGTTTGGAAGCTGAGGCTCGTCATGGACAAAGTAAAGGAAAAGTTCCTATCATATTATCAACCTGAAGAAAATATGAATTACGACGAAAGTATGATCAGATATTACGGAAGACACAACTGCAAGCAGTTTATTCGTGGTAAGCCAATTCGTTTTGGCGATAAAATGTGGTGCTTGAACACCCCATCCGGATATCTGGTCAATTTTGAAATGTATCAAGGTAATAATCCAAGACGACGAGCCGACTACGAACAAGTTTTTGGAAAAGCAACAGCTCCGTTCGTTCAGATGCTGGACGACTTGCCAGAGGAAAAACGAAATTTACCTTATAAGTTGTTTTTTGACAACTTATTTACAGGTGTTGCTTTACTGAACCATTTAAAAGAAAGAGGCCACGATGGAACTGGTACTATGAGGGATAACCGTATTCCGAAAACCTGTCTGTTGGCAACAAAAAATTTTTTTGTCAAAAATCCAAGAGGGACATATGAATCCGTTATTGAACGCAACGATGGCATTATAATGGTTAAGTGGGTGGACAATGGAGTAGTAAGTGTAGGATCCACTTGCTTTGGAGTTTTCCCACTTAGTAATGTGAAACGGTACTCTCAGGCTTCTAAATCAATTATATCTGTACCAAGGCCTAATTTAATTGGGCAATATAATTCGTATATGGGAGGGACGGACCTCATGGACGAAAATGTCAACAGCTACAGAATTGGTGTAGGGGGAAAAAATGGTGGTGGTCCATATTTTCATGGTTATTGGACGTTTCCGTTCACAATGCATGGCAACTGCATAAAAAATCTGGTGGTACTTTGACCCAACTGCAATTTCGTCGGGAAATAACCACCGTATACCTCCAGAGTTATGGCACGCCACCACAAGGAGCTGGTAGACCGTCAACTTCCAAATCGAGCATTAGTTTCAATCGCGTACCTGATGATGTGCGTTACGATAGAATGGATCATTTAGTTGCATTCATTCCTAACAATAAGCGGAGAAGATGCGCTGGTGAAGGATGTTCTTCAAGTACGAGGACCATGTGTAAAAAATGCAATATTGGCCTTTGCACGTACTGTTTTTGTCGTTTTCATACTAATAATTAATAAAGTTATGTATTCATATTATTTATAAATGGATTTTTAAAACTTCTTTTTTTGATTTCTTAAGCGCCTGGCGTTACTTTAAAGTAACATTATTTTTCTCTATTGCTAAACAAAGACAGACATAAACATCATCAAAAACTTGTTTTAAAACATTGTTTTAGCTAACGTTTTGCTTAATCAATATCAAAATATTAAAAAAAAAATTCAGGCGTTTAAGGGTTAAGGGCCGCTCGCCGTTAGGGGATTCGCGGCAGCTAGGAACTTGCTTCTGTCGTGTTGTGCTATTGCAAGTCAAATTTCATAATTGGAAAACTTAAAATTATCGACTTATTGAGTAACAAATATTTTAGTTGAGCATGTAAATTCCGATCATTCTTTGCAGTACGACAACCGCGTTAATTCGGTCACTTGGTAACATGTTTGATCATAGTTTAATTAAGTGATGCGACTTGTAATAATTAGCGTAGGTGGGGACCCGATGTTTTAAAAAACTCTTTTAACTGGAAAAGTGCGTCAGTGCCCTTATTTTTAAGTTAAATTTAGTGTTAAGTGTAATTATGAGTAAGTAACCTTAATATATTTTATTAATTTTACTAGGCATTTCTCTGCTCCTGTTACGATTTCCCTAGAACCCTTTTCAGCTCTTTTAGGACCGTTTGCCTGACTTGGAAAGCTCGGCCAATCAGGATAATTCAGGCATACGGATTCGGTCTTAGCGTTAAATTAATTAATTGATCGTTTAAGTGTAATTATTATTTACGAGTTCCGCTTGCTCGGGTGACGTGTTTGACGATTTAAACGAGGCTCGTATAACATTGGTGTCAGGTATCGTTAATTTCTTTGTAAGCATAAAATTGCGGTGTTCTATTTAAAGTCGGGTTATTAATAATTTTGGGGAAATGGGCTTAAAAGAAATTACGGGAAACGTAACGGTAGCAGATAATTGTTTTATTGTACATATATATATTTTTAAAATTATTATAATTACATAAAAAAAATAAATAAATAAGGAAAATGCCCGAAACTAGAGCACAAGCAAATGCCGGTGCTCAAATATATATCGATACTCAAAATGTAGGTTCACCAAATCCACCAGATCCACAACTAGACAGTGGTGCCGTAGCAAGTCTTATAAATACGGTAATGGTTTTTGAAGGACGTAAAAATGTCAGAGATTTTATAGAATCCTTAGATGAAGTAGGCGAAATTGCACAATGGTCGGACAAGGAAAAAATAACAGTCGCAAAATTAAAAATGAAGGGTCATGCTAAACAATTTCTGCGCGCCAATCCGGAATATTTATCTCTAGCTTGGAATGAATTTAAGAAGGTTGTGTTAAAGGAATTTTCAACAGAACCGAATCCACAACAGGCCGCTCAAAAGTTTGCTTCTCGTTATCAGAGGCAGGGAGAAACTGTAAAGGAATATGAGGTGCGTTTAAAAATTGCAGGAATTGCCCCCTTATCCAAAGGAGATGACCAAGGATTTAATGCGACAAGAACTGCTATTTTAGAAGAACAATTATTAACGCAATTCTGTATAGGGGTAAGAAAGGAATATCAACGTTATGTGCTTTCCTCAAATGCAAAAACATTTAAGGATGCGGTAGCTGTAGCTACAAAAGAGGAATTAAATGACAAATTAATGCGAGGATCTGTAAGTAAAGATATTAATCTAATAAATCATAATAATTTCAGGCAGAATAGACAGAATTACGATAAATTTCCAGCACAGCACCTAGGTAGTCGTTCGACGGAAAAATCGACATTTTCCCAGAATGCAAAAATCAGGCACGACAATAAGGAAAAACTGCAAACATACTCACAGGAACGAAAGTACAGGACCAATTGAATGATAGAAAGATGGCACCGAACACTATCAGACATCCTGTCTCAATACGTAGATTATGACCAAAGAAACTGGGATGAATGGGTTCCATACGCGTTAATGGCGTATAGATCATCTATTCACAGTGCCACCGGAGAGTCTCCGCATTATTTATTATATGGAAGGGAAGTGGAGCTTCCTTTCGATGATATAATAAGCGCTAAGAGAGTAAGATACGATACGGAAGAAAACTATGCGGCGGAACTTCAGGAAAGGTTACATTCAGCATGGAACAAAACAAGGGTAAAGTTACAACAGGCTGCGATAAAGCAAGAAAAACGACAACACAAGAAATCCGAACAACCCAGCTTTCAGGTTGGTGACTTAGTATTAACACAAAATTCCGTTGTAGGTAAAGATCGTACAAGAAAACTGGCTAAGGCATGGGATGAACCTTATATAGTACTGGAGCAAAAGGGACCAGTCAATTATTCAATAAGGAAAATTGGTGGACGGAAAAAAGAAATAATACATGCAAATCGCATGAAGCTTCTATCACAACCAGACGAAGATTTAGAAGAGGAGGTGAAAGAAGATGAAAATAAAGAAGACGAGGTAACAGACGAAGAGGAAGAAGACAGTGGGGAAGAAGAATTCAACCAATGGGATGACGAGGAAGTTACTTTGGTACCTCAACGGATGCAGACGCATCGGTATGCGACAAGGAGTAGGGGACCAGTCCCAAATTTCCCATGGATCATGAATAGTCCTATTGAGTATGGATAGTTTTTCTTTCTTTCGTAATTCTTATTAGCATCACTTGAGTGGTGATCTGGTTTGGAATTTGCGAATTTACGCTACGAAAGAAATAAAATAATAATAATATCAAAATTAGAATAAGTAACATAATGTAGGCATATATATATATTTTTTAATTTCTTTTTGTTATTAGACGCTCTTAGGATAATTATTTTCCTGCTTCCATCAGTGCTGACCGAGGAGGCGTTTAGAAAATGGTGTAGTGTTCTTCAATGAGGGAGAAATACTACAAACGGCAGATCGATGGACACTAGTCTTGGACGTTAATTTAAAACAATATTCTGAGCCAATTCAACACATCATGGCACAGCTGGATTATGCCAAGGAAACTTACAAATCACAGCGGAAGAGAATGGAAACTGGTCAACATGGAAATACAACTGCTAACAGATCAAGGAACAAAGCTAAAGGAGGAAATTGACAACTTGGAGGGAACGCTAATTAAAACAAAGAGGATGACAAGAGGATTTTTCGATGTAGGAGGGTATGCGCTTAAATTTCTTATTGGTACGCCAGATAACAGTGATTTAGAAAATATTAACAATGCAGTTGGAGATCTTGATTTAAGGTTAAATAAAATGTCACATATAGTACATTCACAAGTTACAGCTCTTAATATAACGTATAAACAAACAAAATCAGTATCAAATTAAAATTATTAGAACTAATTAAATGATATAATGGATCATATTACGAAAGTCACTAATACAGTCAACAAATTGGGGTGGGAAATTATCGCAACAGAGGAATTACAGGCCACATTGCGGATAGTAGAAAGTCAGATTTCACTATTAAGGGAGTCATTAACTAGACTTATGCTTGCTCTGGATGAGGCAAAAGCAAGTTTTTTAAGTCCGTACATATTATCACCCGTAGACTTTTCCACTGTTTTGTCGGAAATTAATAGCAACCATAAAGGAGATTTTATGATGCTTTATCCTGTAACTCAAGAAAACATAAATTTGTATTATGAAAGTGCATTTGTTAGGGTAGCCGTATGTAATAAGTCTTTAAGATGGTTTGTTGAGATACCTTTACGAACGCAAATCGTCAATTTCAACTTTATAAAATAAAGAAATTTCCGTACAACCGATCGAATTTGTCGGTATATGTAGATGTAGAGAACGAATATCTAGCTGTTTCAGTTGATCGCACTCGGTATTTGGAATTGGATAGAGAAGATGTAGATTCCTGTCATGGCGGAACACTGAAGATATGTCAACCAAGGAAGCCAGTCATCCTAGATCCACAAGCTAGTTGCGCTTACGCTCTGTACTCAGGGAATAAAATGGGGATTCTCAAACTGTGCAAAATTCTAGTTAGAGTCAACCCTGCACCAGTATTCTATCGTACTAACCTAGGGAATCAGTGGGTATACAGCGTCCACTCACCAGTTATACTGACTGTACAGTGTGGTAAAGAAGTGAAACACAGAAAGCTGGAAGGGATAGGTATAATTAGTATTGATAATAATTGTTTTGGAAAAACTGAGAAACTATCATTACCATCGTATTCTAATATTGTTTCAAAAATTCCTAAGAATTCTATATACACTCCACCAAATTTCAACATTATTACGATCTGGAGATCTTTTTCAGAATATATCAGAAGTAATTAACAAATTGCAACCAGTCATATTTAAGAAACTAAAATTTAATGATACTTTGGATGACATAAACATCAATCAAATTGAAAATCTAGTAAGAGAGTATGACGAAACTACACATAATAAAACTGTAGTTACTCGTTTGACTTGGGTACAATACACAATTATAGGAGTTGGAAGCATTATCATTTTGTATTTAATAATTAATGTGGTCTTAATTTTATATTGCAGGAATACACGATTAAAGCCAATTCCGACAGAAGTAAGACCCGTAGTAGTACGTCCCGAGCTTGATTACCTAGAGCCTCGACAAATTTCGGAGCCATTGCCTCTAGTTCCGATATCCAGTAACAGGAGAACCCGTCATTTTTAAAACAAAAAAAAAGAAAGAGAGAAGCCTAGGGCATGTACACTTCTCAGTGTGCATAATTGGAGGACTTGCAACGTACCAGGCAAACCCCAAGCTGCAGATCCTTAGTAGAAGGCCATTAAAATGTATGTATGTTTTATGACCAATTTAATAATTGTAAGGTGACCTTTTCCTAAGTTTTGTGTATGGGTAGATTATTAATAAGTTATAGTAGAAATAAGGGATTAATGGAAAATTTATTTAATAATAATTACGTACGAGAAAATCATTCGACACTGCCGAACACCGAGCGGAGGTAGTTTTAATCTCCGTACCAAGCCTGAGGCTCCTGTTCTCTCTCAATATGTAACGACGCATAAAACCCGACCAAAATGGCCGCTAACGCATATCGTTTCTTCTACGTAGGCTTTTTAGTTCTGGCTTGTCCCTTTTCCTACTTGGTTTTCCGTTTGGGCGCAAGTTACAGCGCAGACCCAGGTCATCCCCACAAGCGTATACGCGAGGAACTTCCCAGTATATCGAGTGTTGGTGCCCCGACAATTCTTGTTGTCCGTCTGTCGTTCCCCGTCGTGTGGGTACGCCATTGTGAAGTCATCGACTCGGACAAGACCACTAGATGGCGTAGTGACAGCCAATTTCAGACGGTATATGACATTGGTCGCGAGGTAACCTTTTTTTTGTTATTGCGCATGCATTCTTAATAGCGGATTAAGGCCTTTTCATTCGGATTTAATTTAAAGAAACGTTACGCTAGAAATTAAACACATTTAGTAACCGTGAAAGCGTTTCTTTTTTTTTTATTACTTAGTTGTGAAATAAATTGTATTAACTTAAGTACGATTTTAATTTTTCTACTTTCATACCCACAGTGGGTAATAGTCTCGTCTCTATTTAGTAGTTTCCTTTCTGCACGACTTGGTCGATTGGAGACGTCGGCCAGTCGAATTTCGATTAGTTGTTTTTAAATTGTCTTCTGGCGCCCGTTATAACTTATCATCGTTGAGATAACCTGCCCCTTTTCCACTGTTGCTAGCTGGGACACAGCTGATCTAAGAATCGGCAGACTTGTCACCTGGAACGGTGGTAAGTAGAGACAAGTAGATTTAATTTAAACTTGGGTGACAAGATTTGGCACCCAACGTGGGGCGTCAAATCTTGTCGGCCTGCGGGACGGGCCTCTTAGAATTCTTCCGCAGTAAAATTCTGCGTGGGGTAGAAGCCCCCTAAAAGATACTGGTTTCCGCTTAACATCTCGGGAAACACACCCTGTATATATTACCTTGCGGTTGTGTCTGCGTTGGTGTTGGCTGTGTTTATTGTGGTTTCGTGTTTATATCGATGTCTTTGGACATATTATCGTTTTGCGTTTATATCGATGTCCTTGAGACATATTTTGGTTTTGTGGTTGTATCGGTGTCTCTGACACATTGCGGTTTTCCGCGTTCTCGAAACACACCAACATTAGTCGCGGGCATGACACAATTGGAACTAGGGTGATAAATTTTCCTTCCCTTTCGCTTTTAAGGCATTGCTGTTCCCTCAACTTGGAAAACCCCACCAATTACGGGGGATCTTTTAAAAAAAAATTTCTGTTTAACGTCACTGCATGCTCTACCGACTATGCAATTCCTCTCACCTGTAGGTGTCATTGTTTCATCCGACGCCTTTCCTTAACTCGAGGTTACGTATTCAGTTTGCCGACTATACAATTCCTCTCACCTGTAGGTGTTATTGTTTCATCCAACGCCTTTCCTTAACCCGAAGTTACGCATCCAATTTACCGACCCTCCTATTTACGTGGCTGTCCATTTGGACCCCAATCCCATATCTCCTTTGTTATATACATATATTGCCATTTTATTTTGTCTTATATTTTTTTTCCTTTTCTATCTGGGCTAGCGATTACTTTTCATTGCGGGTCTCTCTAGGCACCTTTGTGCCTCAACCCAATGAAAATGGGATCCTTATTACATTTTCGTATAGATACCTATAGATGCAAATATATTTTTGTAACGCCATCGTGGCAAATTACGCCTAAGTCGTCTCTACATCAAGACGCAACTTCTCCTTGGATTTGACTGTGTAAATTTTATAACAATTATCGGATGTGACTTATTTTTGTTGAACGTGACGAACGTCACTAAACAGGAGTTTGATACTGGAACCAGATGGCTGACGGACCACTTGCACTGTAAAGGGGGTTTTTCTCTGTTTATTATCAGGCAGCCCTGCTTGAGCTGGCCTTACGTAATGCTAGATTATGGGTCACAAACATCTGTTGGACCTCTTGATATCTGGTTGAGTATCTTTCTTCTGAGGATGAACGCCAGCATCCTTCTACGTGTAGTTTAATTTTTTTTTTGTTTCTTTGATCTGGTTTTGGGATATGACTCGATATTTTGTTTCACTACGTACGTTTCGCCGAGCGTACACGGTGCTTCACCTAGTTTTAAGAGGCGTTCTTTGTCGAGCATTTGGGAGTACATTACATGTTCGTTGTGTTGGGTGGTGACATCCTTACCCTGTGTTCCAGTCATTTCCTACTCCAATTTGAAATCCCAATGTTAGTGATAAACCTTTTGTTGTCCTTAGTTTTGGGTTACACTTCGCTTCACGAAGATGTTAACTTTTCGCGTGAGTTTGTTGGATGTGAGTTGTTTGGTAATTGCGGGCTGGATGTTGAATGGCTCTGATGGTCGCCAGCGTTTTAGTTTTTTTTGTGTTCGTTTTTGTTTGATTTTGCTTATTAGTTTATTTTGTTTTTTTTTGTTTGATTTTGCTTATTAGTTTATTTTGTTTTTTTTGTTTGCTTCATTTCTCCTGTTTTCGCCTAATCTTGGCACTCTTGTGACTCAGGCTATAAGACGACATGGGTGGTGTCTCCTGCGGACTGACTCCCCGTGGAAGCTCGGCATCATACTGTGTTGCTAGTAACTCCTGAGACAATACGTTAATCCTTTTTTTTGCGCTCTCGCCTATTTAACGTTCTTCTTTTGTTGCTGGGGATTGACAGTGGTGAGGCAACATGTAGCAGCGGTCCGAACGAATCGTGTCCTTCAAACGTTCACTTTTGTTTTTTTTTGTTGTTTTTATTTTTCGATTTTCCAAGGCCGGCTGACTGCCGAAGGACCTTTTGTGGGTGATTTAAAGGTCGGATGTTTTACCACCGTGTATGTGTAGAGTGTGTTGGGAACAAAGTAATGGCTCCCAGTGATCGACTGGAAATTTTTTTAGGGGGTAAATTATTTTATTTTAATTTGTTTTTTTTTTCCGCGGTCCTTGACTGATGTTTTCGTCCGGTTTATATTTATCGTTTAGTATCATTATCTCATTATAGCCGATTTCGCTTGCCAAACCCAAATTGTAAGGTCTCTTCGTCATACCATTTTCCTTACGTACTCCACTGTTTTTTTTCTTCCTCGTTGGATTGATCAGCTCAGCCTTGATGGCCGGGAGATGTTTATTCGCAGATTACGAGTATTGTGGGATTACCAGGCGTGCTGGATCACGTGAAGGCACTTCCTGCCCTCTCTACTAGTGAGTTATGCGTAGAACGTCTTACGTCTCTAGGTTGCGGTATGGTGTGTTCCGACTAGGTTTTTCCTTCCCCTTCTGTCTTCCTCTTCTCCCTTCTGTCTTATGATCGCTCATGTAGGTGTTCCACTAAATCTTCGCTGGGCTCTTCCAACTTGCCCAAGTTTCTGAAATTTTTCCTTTCAGGGAAAATTTCCTCTCTGGTAAAGGGGGGTTGTTACATTTAAAATTTAGCGCTAAAATGTAGCGACCAATAATTTCGTTTTCGCGCCGTGGCAACCCTGGTACCCCTCCTTTACAGCGCTATGGGGGGAAAACCTGCACGCTGCGATCGTTGATTTCTGATAGGTTCTGGGGGCCCATGTGACTCTCAGGTCGTCTACCATTGGTAATTTCCTTGCGTCCAGGCGATCTGCGTTATTTAGCAGCTTGGTCGCTCTTTTTTGTTGTTCGAGCATTGTGCCGTAAGGACGTGTCTTTTCGCGTGTAATAAAATTAACGGATTCCTTGCTCTTTTGGAGAAGAAAACAATCGCAGCTTGGCTGGAAAATCATTCGACACTGCCGAACACCGAGCGGAGGTAGTTTTAATCTCCGTACCAAGCCTGAGGCTCCTGTTCTCTCTCAATATGTAACGACGCATAACACCCGACCAAAATGGCCGCTAACGCATATCGTTTCTTCTACGTAGGCTTTTTAGTTCTGGCTTGTCCCTTTTCCTACTTGGTTTTCCGTTTGGGCGCAAGTTACAGCGCAGACCCAGGTCATCCCCGCAAGCGTATACGCGAGGGATTTCCCAGTATATCGAGTGTTGGTGCCCCGACAATTCTTGTTGTCCGTCTGTCGTTCCCCGTCGTGTGGGTACGCCATTGTGAAGTCATCGACTCGGACAAGACCACTAGATGGCGTAGTGACAGCCAACTTCAGACGGTATATGACATCGGTCGCGAGGTAACCTTTTTTTTGTTATTGCGCATGCATTCTTAATAGCGGATTAAGGCCTTTTCATGCGGATTTAATTTAAAGAAACATTACGCTAGAAATTAAACACATTTAGTAACTGTGAAAGTGTTTCTTTTTTTTATTACTTAGTTGTGAAATAAATTGTATTAACTTAAGTACGATTTTAATTTTTCTACTTTCATACCCACAGTGGGTAATAGTCTCGTCTCTATTTAGTAGTTTCCTTTCTGCACGACTTGGTCGATTGGAGACGTCCGTCGGCCAGTCGAATTTCGATTAGTTGTTTTTAAATTGTCTTCTGGCGCCCGTTATAACTTATCATCGTTGAGATAACCTGCCCCTTTTCCACTGTTGCTAGCTGGGGCACAGCTGATCTAAGAATCGGCAGACTTGTCACCTGGAACCGTGGTAAGTAGAGACAAGTAGATTTAATTTAAACTTGGGTGACAGATGCCGATGAAAGGAAGGGTAGAGCTGTTCAAACCAATGCAGAAATCTGGATGTGAAAAATTAATCAACAGTAAACAACTTTCATAACACACCATCCAGATACATCAGCCTGCCAGACACATCAGCCTTACAGATACATCAGCCTTCCAGACACATCAGCCCTTTGGCATACATGACAACCACGATTTCCAAAGGAAAAAGCTCACTAAGGATCAATGGGTCCATCATCGACGTGGTCATCTCCTAACTCCAGAAAGGAGCTCGAGGACTACTCCCAGTCATGTATTAGCAATTTTTCTCTTATTTGTTACAGTTCCAGATTTCTTTTTTTTTTCTCTTGTTTACTAGTTTAAAAACTATTCGAAGTATATTAAACTGTTTTAGGTTGGGGCATTGTTGCAAGTCAAATTTCATAATTGGAAAACTTAAAATTATCGACTTATTGAGTAACAAACATTTTAGTTGAGCATGTAAATTCCGATCATTCTTTGCAGTACGACAACCGCGTTAATTCGGTCACTTGGTAACATGTTTGATTATAGTTCAATTAAGTGATGCGACTTGCAATAATTAGCGTAGGTGGGGACCCGATGTTTTAAAAAACTCTTTTAGCTGGAAAAGGGGGCAATTTTGGTGATCTGTAGGAGAAGTCGCGGTTAGGCATCAGTGCCCTTATTTTTAAGTTAAATTTAGTGTTGAGTGTAATTATGAGTAAGTAACTTTAATATATTTTATTAATTTTACTAGGCATTTCTCTGCTCCTGTTGCGATTTCCTTAGAACCCTTTTCAGCTCTTTTAGGACCGTTTGCCTGACTTGGAAAGCTCGGCCAATCAGGATAATTCAGGCATACGGATTCGGTCTTAGCGTTAAATTAATTAATTGATTGTTTAAGTGTAATTATTATATATGAGTTCCGCTTGCTCGGGTGACGTGTTTGGCGATTTAAACGAGGCTCGTATAACACCGGCTATTAAGCCAGGCTTTCGGCTTATTCTCTCGGAGGCACTTTGACCCTGGGAATTTATCGTAATCCGTTCGTGGGAATCTGACCAGCCAAGCAGAAGCAGCTTCATCCGGATTGTTATTGCTATAGGCGATCAAGAGAGGGCGTCGCACTCAACCACCGACTATAGCTCCTATACAGGATGTCTCAAAACCTATGTCTTTAATTAAAACTGTAAGTTCCTCATTATAAAAGAGATTGATTCCCCAAATATGAACGGTATTGCTCAAAAATGAAAAACTGACCTACCACAAGCGCGTGCAGTTCCTTTGTTTTGAAACCTCTGCTTAGTTTATGACTTGTTGAGGCAAGTCCGCTTTCAATAAAAAGCAATTAACTGCAATAAATTTTTTTATTTACGTTTGAAAGAACTAGGCCAAGGTCTCACGCGCTCGTCTGCGGCATAAATCCATCTGTGTTTCACCGGCACTACCATAGCGAAATGTTTACACTTAAATTAAGTTATGTACACAGACATTTAACTTAATTAAACTAACACAAAACAAACTACACACTACATAAATTTGATAAATAACTTTTATAAAACACAAACGTACTCGCTCGGGCCAAATTTTCTCAAAAACTGGTATTCAACACTTCGTCTTTCATTCTAAGTTATGAGTTATGACAGCATGATAATAATAAAAACAAACAATAAAAGAAGGAAAGAACTAAACTGAGCTGAATTTTATTTTATGACAGTACAATTGTAACCAATAAATCGCCAAGACGAATGTAGGTAAACGTTTATGAAAATTCAGAATTATTTTAAACCAGAATCAAATTTTCATCACGAAAACTAATTAAGCCACTCGTTTCTTGGATTTAATTAATATTTATCAACATTTTTAGTAGACATTTATTTTCGTCTTATTACTGAACATAAACACAGATCGATGTACTGTCATGAAAATGAAACAAATAACGCCTTCCATATATTCAAATCTGTAAAAAACTACTATTGAAGAAATAAATAAAACAAAACTGAAATGCATTATTGTGCTACGAATTCAGTTTGCTTTTAAATTTTACTTTAAATAAATAAGCATAAAAAAAGGTCTATTTGTTATCCTGCACTGGTGTACACTTGTGATAAGTAATTGCAATAAGGAACGCCGCATGAAGACGTTTTTATTTACAATCCTGACGAAATTTTTTTGCGACGGACAAACATGACCTAGCCCAACAAATACGGTATTTATTCGTTTATGGTCACAAAAAAACACCAATTCTGCGCAGCTGAGACATTTAAATCCATTTAAATCGTCAACCAGCGTTACTCAAACAATTTCTTTGAAAACGAAAACTGATTTTTCCCGGATTTATTATTTACTTTATCCCTATTGTTGTATAACAAATTTTACTTCTTTTTTTGACTACTATCTGTGGTTTCAATTAAAAACATAGGTTTAGAGACACCCAGTATTACATACAGTAACGACATCCTTTGATCTCGCCGCTGGAGCAAAATTTGGTTGGTATCACTGAAAGTTACTAAATGGGCAACTGTCATAATTAAGCAACTGTGTAAACTCGTGTTAAACACGTTTAGTTGAATCGACGACGCGATTTTGTAAAAGATAGAAACTTAAAAATGCCTGGTTGTTGTTTAAAAAATTATGTACAAAGTGGTAGAAAAGGTTTCAGTATGTATAGAATTCCTGCAAATAAAAAAAGACGTCAATTGTGGATGTCATTAATTGCTCCTGAATTATCAGAATCAAACAAGTTCACCGATCTGAGTAATTTACGGGTATGCGAGGTAATTTTAATGTTTTAGTTCTCGTACACTGTTTTTTTTTTGTTTAATATGTATTATAGATGCATTTCTCAGAAGCAGGTTTCGAATTTAAATGGTAAAAAAAGTTAATAGTGAATGCAATTCCAGACTTGTTACATACAGAAATTAGACAGGTAAATAATAAATTACAAATAGAATGTAATATGCCTTTTAACTATTTATCTTTCAGTTTGAATCGGAGTTGGAAGTCGAACTTCAACATTCATCACATGAAAATTCATTAGCGAGAAGTTGTGAGAGTATGAATTGTGATGACAATAAAAAATTACATGAAGCCAATAAAAAAAATGTTCAATTAAAATCAAAATATGATGCCTTGAAAGAATACTTGCAGAATATATTTTGCGAAGATCAGATAATTTTCATGGAAAATCAAGGTAGTTTGAAAGGTTTTTCATGGGAGAATGACACAATACACAAATCACTGAAACTATATATGTCATGTGGAACGAGTGGGTACGAAGAACTATTAAAACAAGGTTTACCTTACCCTAGCATAAGAACACTTCAGCGACGCATCCAAGGAATGAAATTTCAGCCAGGCGTTTTAAATGAAGTAGTGGAGTTAATGAAGCTGAAGGTAAATTAATTCACGTGGGTACATATTATGAAGTTTATATGTACATTATTTATAAATTACAATTTCAGGTTAATGTCATGAATAATGATAAGTATGCTGCATTGTTAATCGACGAAATGAAAATAGAGCCGTCCTTAGAGTATGATGTGTCATTGGGAGCTGTAATTGGGGCACCAACCATCCCAAATGCTGATAGTAGTAGGGATAGGCCGATTCTGGAACCTCCTCCGACCTTGACGGAAAAATTCAAGGTCAAGGTCGGAGGAGGTTCCAGAATCGGCGTATCCCTGACGTGACCTTCGCCATAACTTTGACATGGAGGAGGTTCCAGTTTCAAGGTCAAGGTCGGAGGATGTTCCAGAACCGACCTACCCCTGACCTTCACCATAACCTTGACGCGGAGGAGGTTCCAGAGTCAGATAACTGAAATAGTGTTGAGGTCAGAGGAGGTTCTAGTGTTGATTTCTGCTTAGTGACCTTGTGGTTGGAGGAGGTGAGGATTTAAATTAGTATTACCCCCACCTAAAATCTTGTTATATAAGGCCGTTAATTTGTGAATTGATTCAGTTGCAGAACTGTGAGTCGTGTTATATAAAGTTAATAGTGTATCATCGATCTATATAAAAGTAAGTTTATTATATTTTTCTAATCATATATAATTCTTATATTTTTTATGTATTTAATAGTGACGTCTAAACAAGTGGAATATTTCCTGAAGCAGAAGAAAAGACACGTGGATGATCAAGGTGATGATGTACAGAAGAAAAGATTTCTCACTCAAAACGTTGATAAACCAAAAGAACAGGATGACCAAGATTTGAATATGTCCTCATTTCGAAACGAGTTTCAATTTGAAGTATTGTCTCAACCTTTTTTCACGGATGAAGATTTGCGTCAGTATGATGTTAGCGAGAAAGCACCTTCAGAGATATCAGAAGTAAGGGAAGTGGCTGATGTGGACCAATTACCATTGTTAGCTCAAAGTGTATATTTTTTAAATAAGAGCCGCACGAAGTGGGTTTGTGTGGGACTGTGTGCCGAAACATTTTTTGATCCTGTAATACGCATTATGGGTACTAAAAGGCAGAGCATATCGTTTTTAGAAGAGGAATGGAAACAATTCTGTTCTTATAACTACACATTAAAATCATATTTTACCGAGAAAAAACTGTTTATCTTTCGAACGTATTGAAGGAACAAAAATATTGAAATTGGAATTATTTCATCTTTGTAGATTTATTGTACTTTTTTTCCCCTCGTCATGCTTAATAAACTTTTCATTATTATTATTATTATTATTATTAGAAAGAGACACTGTATATATCTTATAAGGGTTTATTGGAATTATGGAAATTGTGTGATATTATATCATATCGTTTGGACGTTTTGAAGCAATTGAATTATAAAACATTCTACTCCAACATGATTCCATGCGTGAGTGTTATGGATGGTGACGTGAAGCTAACTGTAAAAGCATTTCTCAATAATGAAATATCTGAGAAAGGGGCGCTTACAAATGAATTAATAATGTTCGGAATAAATAAATTAATGTGTGACATAAGTATGCATAAAGCCGTTACTATGTAAATGTTTTGATTCATTATGTACATATTACTGTAAATTTGTAAACATATGAAATTAAAAATAAAATTTTCTGACAATAGTTTTATCATTTACTCACCTAATGACTTTTGATATATAATGTTTAGCGACAAGAGTATCAGAGTAGTACACATTATCATCGTCAACTGTTAGAAACAAAAGCCATAAATGCGGCGTCGCGTCAAGAGAGACCACATTTTGAGAAGTAGTGTAAAACGAAAAGGTCGTGGTTTACTTAATTCGTTAATTAATAAACTGCCAATAGAGTTACATATACCAGGTTACAACTACTGCGGTCCAGGTACAAAATTGGATACTCGACTTAAAAGAGGAGACAGAGGTGTTAATGTATTGGACGATTTAGATAAGCGTCACGAAGCAGATAGAAAATTGTATCAAGCGGCAGTACAAAGACTTAAAAGTTCAGAAGCGGAACTTGGAGAGAGGGCATCGGCATTATCTGTAGCCGCCATAATGCGAGCTAAGACTAAGCTCGGAATGGGGAACAGTGGGAAGAGAAAGCGTGCGATTAAGCGGAGGAAGCGCGGTGGTAAATTATCATTTCGGGAAGCTGTCAAGAAAGCTCGACATGTCATTTCGCGCAGCGGTAACAAGAGCCTCTTAGAAAATGTTAAATTGGTGCAGTCAGTTTTAAAGAAAAACCACAAAAAAAATAAGACCTCCACGTTAAAGAGTGATTCCAATTCCCAAGAGAGGAGGACTTTTACCTTTAATTCCATTATTTGCAGCTTTGGGAGCAATAGGATCACTCGGCGGTGATGCAGCTGCAATTGCTAAGGCGGTAAACGATGCAAAGTCTGCGAAAGAACAATTGAAAGAGGCAGAACGACATAATAGAGCTATGGAAACAAAAGCAGTGGGAAGTGGATTCTACATTAAACCTTAAAAACAGGATGTGGATTATATGTACCATCTAATTCAAAAAACTGAAATATTTGCCTCGGCGACCATTGAGTAACATTGACATACTAAAATATGCTAAAATATTAAAATTACCATTTTTTCGAGGAGTGTTTATGAGAGATACATTACCTAAAAAAATATGGGAACATGAAAGTGGAATTATAAATTTAGATGAAATTCTGGTGAAGGAACGCATTGGGTAGCATATTATAAAAGAGGTAGAACTGTGAAGTATTTTGATAGTTATGAAGATCTACGACCTCCAGTGGAAGTGGAAAAATATCTTTTGTCAAACGGAGTAGGCATTATTAATTATAATTATGAAAGATATCAAAAATCGAATTCACAAAATTGTGAACAAATATGTCTACAGTTTTTAATAGCCTTACAAGTTAAGTAAGGATTTAGTTCTTGAAAGATGGTCAACATGGAATCTTCACCGATTTCGTGTACATTTACTATAACGGGAAATGAATCGGTTCTAGTTTGTGAGTTTAATCCACCAATATACCTGAGCGAAGACGCAACCTATGAAATGTGTATGTTAAATTTTGAGACGTTTAACGCAATACCTAACATAGATGAAAGTAATAATTTAATACATTATGAAGAAAGAGGAAAAAAGTCTGCTTGGAAAATTATCGATATACCTACAGGCACATATGAACTCGATGATATTAATAAATTTCTGAAAGATTATTTTCAAAATAACAATATTCATGGAAATAATAATACTTTAAAGGCAATCATAAACAGTTCGGTTAAGCTCGATTTTAGTCAACCAAATTCATTGGGAAGATTGTTGGAATTTGAACGAGAATATTGAAGGAAAACGACAACAACATCGGTTATTTTCCAGTCGATATATACAAAGTCAATGCTATAAGAATAGAGTGTAATTTGACCGGTGGCTCTTATAATAACGGAGAACCTGGTCATGTGTTGTATCATTTCTTTTCAAACATACCACCGGGATTTAAAATAATAGAATCCCCTCTTCAAGCTATTTATCTGCCAGTGACCGTGAAGGTAATTACGAGATTAGTCGTTCGACTCTTAGATGAAGAGAATCGTTTGGTTAACTTTAGAAACGAAGTAGTTACTATAAGACTTCACTTGAAGAGGTTTACACAATGCTTATCTACGACAGTGGTTATTCGAAACAAAAGAAGTGGGATAGAATAAGACGTAATATATTATTTAAGCCACGAAAATATATACTGAATTGTTGTCGACAAAAAAAATTGAAATTTACACGAGAAAATAAAAAGTATGTAAAGAGTAATGTGTTAATCTAGAGAAAGAGAAAAGCACCTTTTAAAAACTCTTAAAGAGAATTATTCTGTAGAAGTGACATAACCGTCTAAGGGTGAGCACCATAATTATACGTAAATCAATTATTACCTAAACAAACTGGATATTTTGGGAGTGACTGATAAAATTAAAATGGATACTTCAATAATTAACGTTGAGTATCATTCACACTTACCATTCGGTTCATCATTTGGTAATAACGATGAAGTTCGAATAACAGTTCCGGAAATTGACAATTACACTTGTAAACGGCCGGAAATTTAAATTCAAATTTATTAAACTAAAATAAATTAACTTCAACTATATCCGTCGAAGAATTTCGATGTTAATGTTAATCGTAATATTAAACATTCCCAGGCCTTGGAGGCAAGCTAGTCTCAACATAAGAGGTCCTCTAAGATAAAGCCTCATTAAGATTACCGTAAGATCAAAACCAAAAACTGACGCCTACGCGGACCGATAAACGCTGGTCGAAAAACGGACCTAATACCACCTTAACGTTAGGCAACCCGGTTCCCTTCGGTGACAAAAAATTGTTATTTGGGCAAAACTTGCTTGATTGGCCAAGAGAGGCCAGCATTTCCTAAGGGGAATTTAGAAAATTTTTGAAAATCGGTCGTGTGTCTCCCTAGCTCACTCTAAATTACTTATTTTTTTATTCAAGTAAATTTTTTCCATCCCTCCTTGATTAATATAATGTTTATTTTTGACGTTCCGAATTAATTATTGTTGAACTAAATCGAGACTAAATCTAACGTGTGGGTGAGTGCGTCGGCCCGAGCTTTCCGGCCTGGTTGCCTTTCCCCTGAGGAGTACGGTCAAGTCCCCGATTCCCTAGAGGAAGAACCGACACCGAGTCTCTATCTGCTGCTGGGATCAACCTAGAGCTCCCCCTTAACCGGTAGGTGCTCGCAACTTGTTACCTTTGTTAAGTGATTTAACTTTTTTTTTTTTTATCTGTGGTGGTTGCCCAACTCAGGAGCGGGAGTATATTTTGAGTGTGTGTAAAGTGTTCCATGGCTTTGTTACTTCCAACCTTCTCGCCGTTTAAGGGGAAGCAGTGTCGAATTTTATCCCCAACACTGAAGGGTGCCTAAAGTCGATACCGACCACCCCCGAGAAAAATCCCGAGTGCGGTTCGAACCGACGACCATGCGATTGCAAGGCCGGTCCTCTTACCACTGGACCGTTCAGGCATTAAGGCATTGGCAAGATATAATTGGAATAAGATACTAATGATCAATTATTAGCTTCTTTTATTTTAGTAGAGTTTGCATTTTAAAGTCACTTCAAACAACTTCTGAGTCCAAGAACGGGCGCCTTCGAAAACAAATGAAATGAGTAAATAAATAAATGAGGATTAGCATTAGGACAAGTATTAGGGTCCGGCGTCCCTTAAAAACTCCGGTGGTGGCAGCGTAAACCATTCAAATTCTAGTACAGAAATTTTTCTTTTACTTCATTTAAAACTAAAGGAAAATCCTCGTTTATTCAAAGTAAGACCAGATCTATAAAATAGTAATATCTTTGGAGGATGATTCCTCATCGCTGGAACGTCCTAGAAAATTGGTAAAAGTAAACTTTTTATCTTTATCGCTAAAATTACGCTACCCAAGTAAGAAGGGTTGAAAAAACGAAGAAGGTCTTCAACTTTCTTCTCCCCCCAAAACCCCGCTTACACACTTTACCATGTGAAAGTTATTTGTATGTAGAGGGCAGACTTCGTTTGACTAGCGATAATACCAAGCATAGTCCTACAGCACAGTTGATAAATAATCCAGTGGCTTATATGCTTAGCGAGATTAGATATCTTATGAATGGAGTTTAGGTGGATTCGGTAAGAAGCGTTGGGGTAACGTCCACGATGAAAGGTTACTTTTCTTTTACTCCCAACGAAACAATAAAATTGGAAAATGCAGGATGGCTTCAGGAGAAAGCAAGAATAAGCAATGTACTCGACGTTAACCCTAGATAGGTAACTATCGTAAAATTTACGAGCCGAACTGCATTTCGTTCGTGATACTTCGTATCCAAACAAAAGTGGGGAGTGGGCGTGTAGGTATTTTCTTTTAAGACGTTGGTGAACTTATCTGTTTGCTTGAAATCAAATTTGCGTGCTGTATAGGGTTTATTTAGGGTGAGTAGTCGTAATTTTTACGAGGGTTACTCTTAACGTAACTTCTTGCTGTAGAACGAAATATATTAAATCCCGTATAAATTCAATATGGCGGGGCAATATGAAAAAAAGGGGCCATTAACGCAAAAAAAAGTGGAAGAAGAAATTGATAAGATATACAGGGAAGAATGGGATGATCTAGAAGAAAGCGAAGAAAGTGCCAGTGAAAGTGAGAACTTTGCGGATTATGTACTGGCAAATGAAGATGACAAATATTCAGATAATATCAGATAGCGATGATGCGTGCTCTGAAGATAAACCTAGTACAAATAGGAAAAGAAAACGGGCAGTATCAAAAGATATTACCACACAAATAAAGAATGCAAGAGATGTAAGTGTTACACTAGAGGGAGATGTATCTGCTTCGCGTATACATCACGACGAAAGTTACATAAGTAAAGCTAACGTGCATGATGAAAATAACTCAACCAACTTACAAAATATGACAGGTAACTACGAACCAATTTCCGAGGTGAGGCTGAAGGGCAAAAATGGGCATCGTTGGTCAACAGTTCCAAAACAGAGAGTAGGGAGAACGCCACAGGAAAACATAGTTCATATAATGCAGGGGCCAAAAGATCTTGCTAAAACAGCGTATACACCCCTCGAGACATTTAACCTCTTTGTAGCAGACACAATGATTGATACTATCGTTATGTATACAAACGAAAAAATAAAAGTAAAATCCGTAAATTACAAATTTCCTAAAGCAACTGTTTCCTTGACAAATTATGCGGAAATTAAGGCACTTCTTGGTTTGTTATATTTTTCGGCGGCTATGAAAAATAATCATTTGCCTACTTCAGAGTTGTTTGATGAGAAATTATGTGGATCAAATTACAAAACAGCTATGAGTGAAACCAGATTCAAATTTCTTATCAATTGTCTACGATTTGACGATAAACACAGTAGAGATGAACGTAAACAGTCAGATGTATTTGCAGCCATTCGTGAAGTATGGAACGAATTTATTCAACACTGTAATGACATATAAACCAGGATCTTATGTAACAATAGATGAATAACTATTAGGTTTTAGAGGGCGCTGCCCATTTAGAATGTACATGCCCAACAAACCATCTAAATATGGGCTTCAAATTGTTATGGTTTGTGACGTAAAAACTAAGTATATGATTGATGCAGCGCCGTACTTGGGAAAAACTACACAAACAAATAGTCTGCCTTTAGGAGAGCATTTCGTCAAAACGCTCACTAAAACTATTCATAATTAATAGAAACGTAACGATGGATAATTGGTTTACGTCAGTGAAACTTGCAGACGATTTACTAAAACATCCTTATAAGCTGACTATTGTTGGTACTATTCGATCAAACAAGAGGGAAATATCACCTGAAATGTTGAGTTTGCGCAGTCGGTCGATTGGTCACGCAAAATTCTGTTTTGATAATGAAAAAACTCTAGTGTCTTACAAAACCAAGCAAAACAAAAATGTACTTTTGCTATCCACCATGCACCAAACTGCCAGTATTGATAGTTCTTCTGGAAAACCCGACATAATTCATTCGTACAATGAAACTAAGGGTGCGGTTGATACATTCGACCAAATGTGTAGTGCTAAGAGTACATCTAGAAAGACGAAACGTTGGCCACTTTGTACTTTTTATGGCATACTAAATATGGCTAGTATCAACGGATATATCATATATTATCACAATAGCATAAAATCGGGGGAAAAGCCAATGAGCAGAAGAGCATACATGATGAAATTACATAAAAGTTTACTACGCCCGCGATTGGAACAACGTTCTAAAATCAAAACTTTGCAGTCGTCAATCCGCAAGAATATTCAAAATATATTACCTACACCTACTGAGGAGGAACAAGGTATACCTGGTCCATCAAAAAGAAGCATGTGTTACATCTGTCCGGCAAAAAAGCGGCGCATGACGACCCATTTTTGTAAGCGTTGTCTGCGGCCATATTGTACAGAGCACCGTGCTACATTTTGTGCTCAATGTATCACAAATCTTTAACAACTACTGACCTTAGTTAATAATAATGGAAATTTAGGTTTATTGTAAGAAATATAATAGTTTTGCTACGAAAATTTACCTTATTTTTTTTTTAAATTAATTATTAAAATCAAGTGTCGTAAATTTTACGACGGTTACCCTCAACGTATCTGTGAATAAGGTTACCTTTCTAGGGTTAAGGGAAATTTCGCAGCAAGCGTACCTTTAAAGACATTGGGCGCGTTTAGCGAACAGCAGCTGCTGAGTTGCTTACTCAGCAATCGTTTGTGATTGGTTCACATTAAGGTAATAGCCAATCACAAACGATTGCTGAGTAAGCAACTCAGCAGCTGCTGTTCGCTAAACGCGCCCAATGTTAGGTTTTGAGGAAGATTATAGAAAGATAATCTTGAATATGAGGCAGGTGTTGATCAGAACGAATGATGACGGTGATGCAATTTTTGAAAGTAATACGGCTGAAAAAATCAAATTAACAATTGATAAAATTGTATGGAGGATGCCGCATGTATCAGTAGGATTGCGAGAGCAATTGGTTTTAACGAGGATAACAGATAGAGATGTTGAAATACAGGTTCCTTTTAGGAGCTGGGAATTACACGAGTACCCTTCCCTTCCAACTACTACAAATCATTCATGGACAGTAAAAACTGCTCCACAGTTAGAAACGCCAAGATATATAATTATTGCTTTTCAGACTAAGAGGAAGGGTGTTGTCGATGCTAACATGAGTCTGTTTGATGATGTTAAGTTAAAATCTTTAACAGTATTTCTAAATGGTGAACGATATCCGTATCATAATTTAGACATCGACATTGAGAATAATAAATACGCCATCCTATACGATATGTATTCTAGATTTCAAGAAAAGTATTACCATCGTGAAAGTAGCCAACCTTGGTTCAATCCAAAGGAATTAGCTCGATGTCCTTTAATAGGAATTGACTGCACGTTTCAAAAAGATACGATGCGTAAAAGTGCAGTAGAGAAAATATCAAGGCAGATACTATCGCATACTGTTTAATTCTGCACGACAAAGCATTCTCTTATTTACCTCTCACAAAAATCGTACGTCAGTTGATGTAAACGTTGAAGGGTAATAACATTATTAAAAGTGAGGGTATGAGCTAAACGTAATTTGATTTTGTAAGAAGCAACATCAACGGAACCATGAAAGAGTTTATTATCATTGATATCCAAGGATTTAAAGTGGAAGATAATAAATTTATACCGAAAGAGTTGAGAATAAAGTAAGTCATTTTATGTTTCAACCTCACACCAGTTTGTCATTAGTATCCACAAAATATCAGAATGTTGCAAACTGGTTAATGACTAACCACCATTGCATTCACTGGAATACTGGATTCGTTCCGTTATCGGATTTTGATGCAATTATCAATTCTTTGTGTTGTACAGCCAAAGTTGTATACGTTAAAGGAACGGAGAAGACTCGGTTTCTACGTGGAATTCTTACAGGAAGTACATGTGGAATACCTGTAATGGATTTGAGTGAAATTTACGGAAATGTGCAAAAATTACAACAGTCCGAAGCCAAGTGTCCGTTTCATTTAAGAACTTGTATGTGCGCATTAACCAACGTGTATGATCTATATTATTTTGCAATGAATCAGTTACAAAAACGTAATTTTTCAAGAAGCATTTGTGATATACTGTGAGGGAACTTTGGTTCTTAGTTATTGAAAAATTCAGCTTCGCGATGGATTCGCTGAGACGTCTTTTTTGCAAGCAAATTATAAAACACACAGTAGAAAAGGTTGGCGATGTTATGAAGAAGTGCGAGACAGACCATTCCTTCACCGATATACCTGACAAGGACTTAATTTACTTCCCCAAATGGTATTTAGCTCACAAGGTCACATCTACTGATCTAGAATTTGTCTACAATAAGCTTCCTGATCGTTTGAAGGCTGAGCTACAAATGTTCAGAATCTGTGAACACCATCATTGTTTCCAATTGGATTTCAGCGACGCAATAGACGGTCCAGCGCCCCGTAAGATGAATTGTAATTTATGTAATTATGCTTAATTATTATAATAAAAGAAATCAAAAAGAACACCTTGCTTTATTCGTTATTTATAATAATAATAATAATAATTACTGAAGCGTTAAGATTTTGAAATACCCTGTATAGAAACGAATCGTAAAAACAAAACACACTTTCGTTCGTGTTTAGTTTTTTATAGAATCAAAATAAACTTATGTCAGACAGTTTTAAAAGGAAATAACGTGATATTTTTTTATACTTGAAGATTGCATTATGCGTTCAATTGCGTAGAAATTTCCTATTGCATCATTTATGTAACCTTTAGATATTACAAATATTAAACAATTCAACATAATTTACAGTCGAGACAAATCAGGATATGAATTAAAATAACTACGTGTGTCCAAGACACGTTGCATTCTTCGATTTCAAATTTTTATTTTCAACGCTCCTGAATAATTGATCGAATGGTTTACAGTGGTACGTGATTTTTTTGCATTTTTTTTCATTGCATCTCATTAACATTTTGCTATCAATTTAGCGAAACGTTTCAGTGAAGCTTACCTTCACTTTTTTTCTATAAAAACAGAATCACGTTTCTATAAAAACAGAATCACGTCTGTTTTAAATTCAGTATGAAAGCTGTAGGCAACCTCTTCACAAGTACTTCTACAATCGTGCAGACAGGTGAGATTCTTTTTTAACATAATACGATGTATTTTTTAAATGGGGGGTGGCGAAATCCGCCCACTAAACCTTGATCATCCTCCTCCCATTTTACCTTGCCCAGTGACCTCCCATTTTACCTTGCCCAGTCTCCTCCCATTTTACCTTGCCCAGTGACCTCCCATTTTACCTTGCCCAGTGACCTCCCATTTTACCTTGTCCAGTCTCCTCCCATTTTACCTTGTCCAGTCTCCTCCCATTTTGCCTTGGAAAACAGGATGTCATAAAAATTCCACACCCGTCTGATATGTAACCTTTAGATGTTATTGAAATACATGATAGAAATTTCCTATTGCATCATTTATGTAACCTTTAGATATTACAAATGTTAAACAATTCCTACAAATATGAAACAATCCCCATTACATTATTTCTGAAGGTTTAACGTTCACTTTTTGGGTATATAAGAAGTTTTCCGTGCAGTTAACATCATAAGTGCTTTCTACAACAGTACTGGTAAGTCCTCTTTTAATTCTTTATTACTTATCATAATATAATACTATTCATTCTTTATTAATGAAGATAATACAATTTAATACTGTTTTTGTTCCTTGTTCCTTGCAGATCTAACATTTTATTTTTTTGAATCATCAATCTACAATCTAATAGTGAGTATTTTTGTATTTTTTATATACGATTACTAAAATGATATGTTTTAATGCATCCCGTGTTATGTTTTAATGCATCCCGTGTTTTTACATAACAGTAATGTCCAATATTGGCGGCGGAAATGAAGAACGTTCAATTTTACAACAATATTTGCAGGATACTAATCCTTCAACTTCAATTACTACTAGCGTGGTTTCTGCACTTCCAGAAACTTCTCAGAGTGCAGTTACCACTCAGGCAAATGCTGTTCCATCCTGGTGGAATGACATTGATAATGGCTACTTCCTCCAGGAAGGTGCAGTTGATTCTGCTTTGACCGTACTTGGTGACGAGATAGATCGTTTAAGTCAAAATAATTTACTAACGCCGAATATTTCTTTTCAAATTCAACCGGTTCAACAAAATTTACTAACCCCGTCTACTTCTTTTCAAATTCAATCCCTTCCGCTTCAAACAAAACCCCTTCAAACACAATTAACCCCGTCTACAATTCAACCCCTCCCCTTCAAACACAACCCCTTCAAACTCAAATTCCGCTTCAAACTCAAATTCTAATTATTCCTTCAAAGCCACTTCAAGCAGTTTCCGTTCAACTCGCACAACCCCTTATTTCATCTTTTCTTAAACCTATCCAATCCGTTCTTAAGCCCACTCAATCCCTTTCACTAGTTTCCCAACAATCAATAGTTACTCCTATCGTTACTTCCACCGCAAAATCTATCGTTTCTAAACATGCTGCTGCTAAATCTGTTCCTATTTCTAAATCTGCTCCTATTTCTAAACCTGCTCATATTTCTAAAGCTGCTCCTATTTCTACACTTGCACCTGCTTCTATTTCTGAACTTTATGACGTTCTTTCTCGTGAATCCAGATGTACGCGGGGTAATCCCAGATGTACGCGGCGAGGTAGTCAATCTTCTCATCTAAGGACCGCTGAAAGTTTGTGGTTGCCTAAACGTGAGTATGCGTTATTTAGGCGTCAACAAAGGATGATTAGGATTGTTAATCGAAGAGCAGCTCTCCTTTCATCTTTACGTTCGCCGCAAAATGACTCAGACTCAATGTTTTTGTCTAAGCAAAAGTCTAGTGCGGAGTTGTTAGGTCAGTCGCAACTTCGAGTTGTTGCAGATAATATCCCGCTAAATCCTAATGAATCTGGTGATTCTGAGATAATTAATATATCAGACCGATCAATGGAGATATCTCAATTATCACCAGTTCAATCACCTATTGGGGATAATATTAATTCATCAAAATCTGTTAACACTATTTCCAATATTCAGATTCAACCATCCCCAGAACCTCAAATTCCAGCACCTCAGGTCGTTTCTTCACAACCACTGCAGCCCCGAATGTCGACACCTATCGTTTCTTCAGAACCACTCGTTTCTTCACAACCAGTTCCTTCACAAGCACCAGCACCCTCTATTCCTTCACAAGAACCCTTAGCACCCTCTATTCCTTTACAAGAACCCTTACCCTCTATTCCTTTACAAGAACCCCTACCTTTTATTTCTTTACAAGAACCCTTTTCCAATTTATCTAGAGTTATCTCAACAGCAGTCCAAAATTATTATGATGGAATAATGCCTGAAGTAAGGAATTATTGTTTACAGGGTGAGAGAAATCTTAGAAAAGTCACGGACGAGTTAGAAACATGTGGCGAAATTATGCGTATAGTTCGCCTAAGGTCTCCGACTGACCGGGCTTTGAGCGAACAATACGATAAAATTTCGCTTGTACAGGACCGTCTTAGTCTAATCCAAGATTTATTTCATAATCTTGCCGCAGACATATCTACTTTATGATAATTCTTAAGGTAGATATGTCTGTGTTTATTGTTGTTCAATGGTTTGTTCTTCAAATGAAGTTGTTCCCAAGAGATAGATTAGGTATAAAGTATACCTAATAAGACATCTGTATTATTAGAGTTATTCAATTTACAGATGTCTTCACCAAATTCAACCAATGGACCAGTAGTGAAATCCATTTGCCTAGAGCAGGTGGAATTGAAAGTGAGTCAATTATTTTTAGTTTTACAGTTTACAGGTATATTATTTTTGTACTTATTTTTGTACTCATCCAGTTACCAGATGGAACACTATTGAATGCGGAAACCGCAACGATTAATTATTCGTTGTTTGGGTTTCCGCAGTCACCCATCTCACCATCGTATACCCCAACACCAACGCTGACGGCGACGCCGCACAGTGGTTTAGGTTCTATAGAGATGCGGAAAAACTAATTATTTTTGAAATTATCATTGTCCGCTATCATTTTTAATTTATTTTACTTTTTTTGATGCATTATGTCTTTAAATGAATAAAATAAAATGAATGAAAATTAAGCCGAATTAAAAAAAAATTAATTATTAAAAATCAAAATCTAAAACTAAATAGAAACTTATACATATTTTTAATACCATAAGAAACTAAGGCACTGGATGAACAACAAAGGTTTCACATCAACAGGTCGACAGTTGAAGCGATATATACAGTATGTCAAATATTAGAACAATTGTAATCTAAAACGAGGGTCGCAGCTAAAAAGTATTTTATTATTTAATTAGAAGTCTAATGTATGCAGAAAAATAGAAATTATGCCCTATTAAATTTTTTCACAAAACATTTTTCAACAATTCTTCGAGTCCTCTATGTAATGGCACAACAATTGAAATAATTATTTTTATTCAGCATAACATATTCTCCAATAGTGCTGCTATTCATTAAAAAATATTTCTTTAATGTAGTAATAAAATCGTAAGAGAAATTCGTATAAAAATATGGCGACTTTAAGGGCTTATAATGTATAAGAATGCAATATGGAAACATATCTGATTATTTTGTCAATATACATCAGTTAATCATTAAGAATTACTAATTTAAAATCAAAATGCTCTTAGCAGCATTTTGAAAAAAATGGGTTTTTTCCGCATATTGACCACTGTGCGCCGGAACGGCGACCGCCGGAGCAGCAAGTGGCGGCGCCTCAACGTATTCGTTTGAGGCGTGTCAAACGAGGAGTTTTTGCGCCGCCTGTGTTGGGGTCGCAGCCTCAATCGCTCTTCCCTGCACCAGCGGCTAAGACTGTGCAGGTGCAGGTGGAAGTGGAGGCTGCACCATCATCTACCGAGATGGATGAGTCATGGGTTTGTTTTTTTATTATTACATTTCAACATTTTTAATAACATTACTTTTACAGTGAAGATTAGTGAAGATTGGAATAAAGATTGTAGTAAACTGGATCACTTTAGAACTTGGATGGAGAGGAGATTTCGAAGACCGCAACACCCCCTTACAGCAATATATTGGCCGGAATAAGTTCTAGAGTGATCCAGATTAGATTAGATTAGATTAGATTAGTGGTGTAAAAATGAGACACGCAATATTCGAGTGAAAAATGAGACATTCAAATAAAATTGGTAAAATAATATAATCCGATAGTTTTCTTATTATAAATACATAATAACATCATCCCCACAATTTATTTCATTATTGGGTAACAAATCACATCAAAACTGAAATTACAAAATCTATTGCGATAAAAAAACTTTTAAAACTGGCTACGGAACTTTTGTCGTGTAGGTTGGTATTCAATCGGCGGCGCTCGGTTGAAGTCGCTGCTCGCTAAAAGCCCATTTACACCAGCCGAGCATTGTTTGCGAACACCGTATGCAAACGTTCGCGGACAAGATGCGCGGTTGGTGTAAACACTCGCACGCGCCGAACAGGCTTTGCGAACCCTGTTCTAGAACGTTCTCGAGGGTTCCGCTACTGCCGAATGCTCAAAGGGATTCAGTGTTCGTTGCGCGTCCAGTGTGAACGGCATATCTAGAGAGAACTCGAGCGGCTTGAATGGATAAACTTTTGTTGTTTTCATTTATACTTGTTATTGTTTTGCGTGTTGTTTTGTTTTCCAAATGGATTGGGACAGCAAAAAATGCCTTGAGCTAATCGGGTTGTACGAAAAGAAGGCAGAGCTTTAGCAACCCGACCATAAATACCATTATAATAAATTAAAGAAAAATGATGCTTGGGAAGAAATTGCCACCAAAATGGTGGTACCTAGTGAACAATTAAAGGGAAAAATCAATTCCTTACTTGCATCTCACAGAAGAGAACTGATGAAGGAACAAACATCGAAAGGAACCGGAAAAGGTAGGTAGCAAATTAATTACAGTAATCACATAAATAACAATTATTTATAAATTTTAATTTTAATTTTTTTTATTTTTACACCGAAATATGTATAAAATATGCAATGTAAATAATATAAGGATATTATGACTCTATGTTATCCTCGAGTTAATCATTTTACACAGATTAACGACTTTGTCTACAAGAAAACGTTTGTACTATTTGTTTAACCCTCAAGTGGTATGGTTGGGTCAAATCTGACCCAGGAAGTTTTCTTTTCCATGTTACTATTAGTTCTTGACGGCGCCGCCGTACGTCTCTTTAGGAATTCTCCTAACTTTTGAGGTAGTATTTCTGTAATTACGTGTATAGTTCTTAGGTTATGCTAGTGCTTGGGTCATTTCTGACCCATCATACCGTGTGTGTTATTTTTTTTTTTAGCAGTGACGTTAATTCAATATGAGTAGAAATCGACCACTTATACAACGTGAATTGGAATTGCAGGCTTTAGATGCCTATATTAGTGATTATTCTGACAGAGGAGATGAAGTGAGCATACACAACACAGACAGTGAACAAGAAAGTGATTCATGTGACGACAATTTTCAAAGAAATGATGAACATGATGAAACTTTACAAGAAAAAGATGAAACAGAAGAAGAATGGGAAGACGTAATCTCCAATCAAGCGACACAAATGATAATGTAAAACAAACAAAAAAATCTGGCAAAAGAGAGCAATATTTCTTCAAAAAAAATGTTTATAAGTGGGCCAGAACTCCTCCTTCTACCGGGAAAACTCGCAAAGAAAATGTGATTAGACTTTGAATTCCCTCTGTAATAGGTGAAGCAAGAATAAATAAGCCATCAAAACCTATTGATGCATGGAAATTGCTTTTTGACGAGAGTATGTTGGAGATTCTTATAGAACACACATATCAGAGTAACCGAAATGGCTAGTAACTACGGCAACTCTGCACTAAACTGCCAGTTTACGAATCATATAAATAAACAGGAAATGAATGCATTCTTAGGCCTTCTCCTATTATCTGCTGTATTCAAATCTACTCATGAAGATGTAAGCTCACTCTGGGCTACTGATGGGACAGGTCGTGACATATTCCGGGCTACAATGTCGTTGAAACGGTTTCAATTTTTATTAGCTGCATTACGTTTTGATGACAGTACAATCAGAAGACAAAACATAGACAATGGAGACAAGGCGGCTGCTATTTCAGAACATTTTAGTCTGATGTTAATCAATTGCCAAACAAATTACGCCTGTGGTCAAAATATGACAATTGATGAAATGCTAGTGGGATTTCGTGGCAGGTGTCGATTTAAAATTTTCATGCCGAGCAAACCCAATAAATACGGCATAAAAATCTTATGTTTATGTGATGCCAGAACGCACTATTTACTGAATGCTTTTATATACACAGGCAGAGATGAACATGTTGTCAATCCTCGAAAACTATCTGTGCCAACACTTAGCGTACAACGACTTATCGCACCCATTATAAACTCGGGCCGAAACATCACAGCAGATAATTGGTTCTCTTCCGTGGAATTAGCAAATGAACTAAAAAAATTCAACTTAACTTACACAGGTACTCTCCGAAAGAACAAACGCGAAATACCGCAAGAATTCCTAGCTCATAAAGATCGTCCAGCACTAAGTTCAATATTTGGATTTACAAGAGACCTTACTCTTCTGTCCTATGTGCCAAAGAAACGTAAAGCAGTTATAATGTTGTCATCATTTCATCATACAGATAAAGTTGAAGATAATGAAAAAAAAAACTACCAGAAATTATACAGTTCTACAACTCAACTAAGGGTGGCGTGGACAGCTTAGATCAGAAATGTGCTTGTTATAACACGGGTCGTCGAACAAGACGATGGCCCTGCGCAGTATTTTATTATGGGAGTAAACAGTCACGTCATTTACAATAGTGCAAAAGAGGCAGACCAGAATTTGATGGATCGTAGAAAATTTTTGATTTCTGTTGGTCGGGACCTTATAGATGAACATCTAAAGGAAAGGGCAAAAGTGAAAACAAATCCAATAGAAGAAACTTGATCCAAAGAATTCTTGGAAATAAAGACCCACCAAGAATCCAAAATATCATTCAAACTCCAAAAAGGCGAAGATGTCACATGTGCCATAATGACAACAAGCATCCTTTTCAATGTTCTACTTGCAACAATGGCGTATGTAAGGCCCACAGTACCTGTATTGTTACTTGCCTTCAATGCAGTGACTAAATTTATGGAAAGAAAAACACTCTAGACTTTTTTAGAAAATATTTTTTAACTTATTTTTTCAGTTGGCGTGTTCCATTATAATGCTTAGATGCAGACATGAACTGGAATTCAACGTCATATTATAAGAAAAAATTTATTTTAAGTTTTGATACACAACGAAATCAGAAAAAGCATATTTCTTTATTTTGTTTCTTATTTGTGTAATGTCTTCAAATACAGTTTATTTGCAAGTAACTATAATGTAATTCTTCCAAATTAACAGATAACAAAAGTTAACTTATTTTCAATATAAAAATTTTGATCAAAATTAATATAAGACAATACGTGTCACTATTGACCCACCATACTTTAAAACGACATCTAAGCAACCATACCAGTTGAGGGTTAAATTTAAAACAGCACATTCTTTGTCTATGGGTACACTTGTACCCGTATGTTTTATTACGAGCAAAACTTTGAAGAGGGCACCATCGTTCTGAGAATTGTTTTGGTTAGCGAATGTAATGCTTCCTTTGACTTTGCAGTTGAAGCTGTCTTTGTTTTGTTACGAGCAAAACTTTGAAGAGGGCACCATTGTTGTGAGAATTGTTTTGATTAGCGAATGTAATGTTTCCTTTGACTTTGCAGTTGCAGCTGTCTTCGTTTTGGTGAATCAGTGGTCTTCAGCTTTTTAGGCAGAAATGTTGTGAACTCATTTGAGAAAGATATTGTTTCAATTTTGTTTTGTGTGAACTTTTATTGGTTTTATAAGTGTATATACAAATATTTTGCAAAATGGCGTCCTATAGACGGGGACTTACAGACGACCAATTACGAAAGATTATAGAGGAGGAATTTGAAGAAGATGAATTGGAAAATTTTGAACTCAATAAATGTGATGATGACGATGAAAAACGAGTTGTGGAAGAAGATATGACTGACGAAGAAGATAATATATCTACAGTGGATACCCTTCAAGTTGAAATAGAGATTTCTGAAAATGAAACCGAAATGGAGGTTATCAATCAAGAAAATTTACAGTTTACTGCACGCGATGAAACTGTGTGGTATAAAAATCCACCACCGCTATCACGTACTAGGTAAAATCTATATTGAAATGTCTCTATTAGTTTACTTCTTGCCTATTCCTTATGCTATTTAGGTCCGCGAATATACTAAGATGATGAGAGGATGAAAGTTCAAAGAAAATGCATTATTTGTAGCCGTATTCACAAAAGGCAACAAAAAGCAAGTTATAGGTGCAGTTCTTGTGGAGATCGTTCAGTTATGTGCGCACCAACCACGGGAAGAAACTGCTTCACCTACCATATTCAGCATGGGATTCCTGCTTAAAAATTATATGTTAAAATAATACATAATTACATCTTATATCAGTACCTTTATCTCATTTGTTAGTTTCACGTTTTTATATTTATTGGTTTATATTGTTTATTATTATGTTATTTATATTGGTTTCAAACAGCTAATAATTACATTTTTATGTCCAGGAGCGCGGTCCTTCTAGAAGGTTTTAGTTATACCAGCAGGACAAATTTATGAATTATTTACGCCCTGCTAGCAGGACAAGTATATTTAGCTGCAAGGCAATTAGCGATCGATCGCCATTTTGACTCGGTACTGCTGGAAGAACGAACCTTCCTTCCAGAAGGACCCAGTTATATATAAGACGTAGTCCTGACGGCAGGACATCGTTTCTGTACAAAAGTACTTCTAGAAGCGCTTCTAGCAGGACAAACGGCTGTACGTTCTATCATTAACTAATTATCTAATACTGCCAATTAAACAAATCAATTTAATTACAATTTCATTTGGCAAGAATTACAGCTGTCATTAATTTCACTCAATGTTTCCATAGTTACTTACGTTATTTATTTTAGTGTCACATTTTGCATTTTGAAAGATGAAAACATAACTGTTTCCTTTCAATTTTGCGAAGTATTAGACAATTTTTTCAAAAAGTTTTCTTTACGGGTTTGGTTTTGGGTTATTGGAAATTTCAAAAAAACTGTAAGTGTATAATTTAATTATTATCCTTTCAAAAAGTAATTTTTTAGTACATATCTCTGATGAAGCCCAAAAAGGCTGAAATAATTCACGTGACTTATAAGATATTCTATTTCTCTAATACTGCCAATTAAACAAATCAATTTAATTACAATTTCATTTGGCAAGAATTACAGCTGTCATTAATTTCACTCAATGTTTCCATAGTTACTTACGTTATTTATTTTAGTGTCACATTTTGCATTTTGAAAGATGAAAACATAACTGTTTCCTTTCAATTTTGCGAAGTATTAGACAATTTTTTCAAAAAGTTTTCTTTACGGGTTTGGTTTTGGGTTATTGGAAATTTCAAAAAAACTGTAAGTGTATAATTTAATTATTATCCTTTCAAAAAGTAATTTTTTAGTACATATCTCTGATGAAGCCCAAAAAGGCTGAAATAATTCACGTGACTTATAAGATATTCTATTTCTCTAATACTGCCAATTAAACAAATCAATTTAATTACAATTTCATTTGGCAAGAATTACAGCTGTCATTAATTTCACTCAATGTTTCCATAGTTACTTACGTTATTTATTTTAGTGTCACATTTTGCATTTTGAAAGATGAAAACATAACTGTTTCCTTTCAATTTTGCGAAGTATTAGACAATTTTTTCAAAAAGTTTTCTTTACGGGTTTGGTTTTGGGTTATTGGAAATTTCAAAAAAACTGTAAGTGTATAATTTAATTATTATCCTTTCAAAAAGTAATTTTTTAGTACATATCTCTGATGAAGCCCAAAAAGGCTGAAATAATTCACGTGACTTATAAGATATTCTATTTCTCTAATACTGCCAATTAAACAAATCAATTTAATTACAATTTCATTTGGCAAGAATTACAGCTGTCATTAATTTCACTCAATGTTTCCATAGTTACTTACGTTATTTATTTTAGTGTCACATTTTGCATTTTGAAAGATGAAAACATAACTGTTTCCTTTCAATTTTGCGAAGTATTAGACAATTTTTTCAAAAAGTTTTCTTTACGGGTTTGGTTTTGGGTTATTGGAAATTTCAAAAAAACTGTAAGTGTATAATTTAATTATTATCCTTTCAAAAAGTAATTTTTTAGTACATATCTCTGATGAAGCCCAAAAAGGCTGAAATAATTCACGTGACTTATAAGATATTCTATTTCTCTAATACTGCCAATTAAACAAATCAATTTAATTAACGTTTCGTTTAAATATTTTTCACTTCTGACGAAGCTGTCGAACAACGGTGAAACGTTAAGTGTATAGTGCGCGATTTAGTGTCCGGTTAAAATAACGCAGTGCATTGCCAAAAATGGTGGTCATATTTAATTTTCTTAGTATACATAAGTTACGTTTTATTATTCTGCACTTTGTTTTACATTTTTTCTTGTTGTTTGTTAACATTTTTATGCATAAATATGTAATACATACTGTAAATGAATAAGATTTGTTGATTTAATAATAATTTTAATTTTTAATATTTGTAAGCATCCACCTACCAGATTAAAAATTTTCTAAAATATTTCTTAGTAATTTCATATTTTGTTTTAAAACAAAAGCATAAGTGTGTGTTATCGTCGTATTCAGATTTTTTTTTGCATCACATGGTACGAAAATCTAAGATAGCGGCCATAAGAAAAAAAACAGTTGACAGTCGTATCTGCGTAACTGTCAACCCTAACCTATTTACTTTGACTGTATTAGATTGTCCATTGAATTTAGTGTAAAATTACAGAATTTTGTGACTCTATCTTGATAAATAAACAAGATATTCAAGATTTTCGAAATTGAGTTTTCAGTTTTTTGAAGATATTTCGGAAATGAATAAAGATAGGAGAGATTTCTTTGCACATTTTTATAGAACCCAAAATAACGCAACTTTTTTGTAATTTAACCGTCTTTGTATCTCTTATAATTTACAAGATCCCCATGGTGAGCCTTTAATTAGTTGTAACCATGTAAAAACAATAAAGAGTTTCGGACAGGAAAGGTTTGCCTTGGAAATCGGGACAGTCGAGTTTATGATACGTAATCGATAGGCGCATTAATAAGAGTTTGCGGTGTTAATTAATATGATAGAAAGGTGCGGAAAGTAATTAATTAATACACGCGCTTAAAATTGGCCAACTTGCAACTTGTAACTTGCGCTTGCAACTCGCGTTAATTGCGCTACGCTGGTAGAAGCAGGAAGGCGGTACCTAGAGATAAGTTATTAATTGTAGCTAATGCATGATATGTAGAGAATTAGCTTAAAGTATTTCCTGCATGGTGTATGAATGAAGCGATTTCCCGGGTGAGGCTCGGTTGTCGTGGCAGGTGCTGCATCACCTGACTGTTGGCCAGTAGGTCGACTGGGGTAACCACGGTGGCGTAGGGATTGTGACGTCACTTGCATGATTAGTGGTTACTCCATAAGGGAAATCGTATTAACAAGGTGGAAAGTGCTACCGAGAGTGAACGACGTACTGTTCAGGGTCCCATGGTGACCCCTTAGGGACACAGTGCAGCGGATTGGGAGCCCTAAAGTTATTAAATTGTCACCACCCCTACGTGCCAGGTGGAGGGGATGTAACCTGGTGGGATCCCACGTTGACGTTGATTTGTGCCACCTGGTGGAAGAGTGGATTGGTGGTAGAGAATCTACGGGTCGGATATGACAAAGACGTAGGGTAGAGTATGTTTGCATGTCATTGAGGCTATCTGTGCTGGATGAGGCTTGTGTTTCTGGAAATAACATTTCAGAGCAATAGTTTATGAAAGAGCAACAGATAGGACAGTGAAGGTCCAAGGTTGGACATCATCAGGAGCGGTGATGGAGGCACTAGGTTGAGTTGTGAATTGACTAAGGAGTTGAGCAGGTGCAGACCGTTGGGGCCAGGGGACTGGGGTCCCCGGTGAGTAAATAACTGTTGTCTCTTGCAAATGATTGTAAACACATGTTATTGTTGCATGAACGCATCACGTCAATGGTAGGTGATGCTAGCGAATGGTACCCGGTAGCCAAAGGAAATAGTGTGTTTTGATTACTTAAATTTATGTATACAAATATTTATGATACAAATTTCATCGGACAAGAACCAACTTTAAATTTATTATTTTAAATGGAACACTATGTATATTTTCTCAAATTATGAAAGACATTTATTTCCTAATTCCAAAAATTTGTAATTTGTCTATTTTTGGTTTCATGCTTTTTGTGATATTTAACTTTGAAACTATTATTGTTTTGGTATATTTTTATTAATTTATTTTATATAATATGTTAATTTCTCTTAAATGTTAGCGTTTTGACTTATAAAATGACTTTTAATTAGTATAACACTTGTCACACATAATAAGCTTCTTATTAATCAAAGTAAATGCATTTTTTTTTAATTTTAAACTTAAATATCGCAAGAAGTATGAAACCAAATATAAACAAACTAAATATTTTTGGAATTAGGAAATAAATGTCTTTCATAATTTGAGAAAATATACATACTGTTCCATTTAAAGTAATAAACTTGATACTCATTTGTTAGGTGTCCAATCGTCATTTGTTTCTTTTTTTAATAAATTCTTTTGTATTTAACATTTTTTGTATGTCTAATAATAAAATGTGTAGCTACCGTTCAAAATATAAACAAAATCCCTGTACATAGATTTTAAGAAACGTTCGTGTAATAAATTTCGATCATACAGTGATTCATTTCTTATTTCTCCGACTTTAAATATGTGCTCACAGGGTAAGGTTGTAGTTGTATGGAATGGACAACCGCACGTATTTAAATCGGTGCAATATTCTTCTTCTTTCAATTTTACCAAATATTCAGACTTTCCATTACTTCTTATTTCACATTTAGATTTCAGTGCAATTTTTTTCTTGACCAATTCACTTGCAAATGGTGTTAGAAGCTTAATATACAAATCTTCGGCTGCCCCATCAGAAAAAAATGTAACAGGTCTCTTACAGGATAACATTGTAACAAGGTATTGCCGTTTAGATCGTATGCATTGCATAAGAGTTATAAAATATTTAAAAAAATCTTCTAAAGTTGCCAGTTTGTCACAATATCTGCGGAGACATACTGTATGATTTTTGGAAAACACTACCTAAAATGCTGGAAAATATTCCGCTGCATCAAAGAAGATTTTTTTATGCATGACGGTGAGCCTCCTCATTATGCCCAAGCATGTAGAAGATGGCTACACAACCATTACCCTAATAGGTGGATAGGTCGTGGAGCAGACGTATCTATTAAAGGGCCTGCTCGTTCTCCGGATCTTAAACCCCTTGATTTTTCCATCTGGAGTATTGCTAAATCTCGAGTTTATGCTACACCAATTAATAATCTTGAAGTACTTAGAGAACGAATTGTTCAAGTATTTACAGAGTTAATAAATAATGGAGGTTTAATCGGCATTAAATGGTCATTGCGAAAACGAATAGACCTCTGCATAAGAGAAAATGAAAATTTTTGAACAATAGTAAAATTATTTATTATTTAAGATCTCTTGACCTCTGCAGGAACTTCACGAACGAACTCTATGTGTTGTTATGATTATTTTTTAACGTCTTCATTTTCCAATCATTTAGCAGTATTTTTGATCACGTGTTTAATTCTGACCAATAGTATCATTATTACACTGGGAATAATCTACTTACATTATTCTCGTCATCAATGTTATGTCAAATTTAGTAAATTTTTAAATATGAATCGCAAACGCTTTAGTTCCGTGTCAGTGGATGAAATTAATATAAAAATTAAAAACATTAAAAAATAATCTTCCAAATACCACCCGAGATTTCGCTAAATTAAAAAATAATTCTTCAAATTCTTTCTCAAACTTATTACCATCTAGCCACTCGAGCCCTACGGGCTTTCGTATCTATTGCCTGGCAACAAGTTTTCGAAAGAAGATCTGTCGAATTATTTTCAATTTATACTCAAGCTGTTGTGATATTACATATGATAATAAAGCAGCTTTTGTTTTTAAACGTAAAAGAAATGTGATAAGAAAATAGTTCTTTTGTTTATTTGTGTTTGCTAGTTGTCATTTTTTAACGCCCTGTGTGCTATAATAATAAAATTAATGTTGTAAAATAAATATGTATGTGTTTTATCTGCTTTATTATTAACAATATAATCCTGATGCTAATTTTTCCAAAACATCTGTAGAAGTATGCTAATTTTTAAGTAAGTGTTGTTTAATTAATTCATTAATTAAATTAAATTTTAATTAAATTAATTTTTTAAAGTCATTGACGATTTAATGTTTCAAAGGACCGAGATAATAACAAAATGCAACAGATGTACGCTTACATTTAAACCTCAATTACTCGAAAACGGTGCAGTTTATCGAAATTCAACAAGAGAACTTTTTTTGTGCCAAACAATCTAAATAATATTTTCTTCACAAATTTCCTATGAAATATCTAAAAAACTAAAAATTAGGGATAAAATACTGAAAGTTAGCCCCTCAAACTACCCCTTAAACAGGAGGGAGGATCTGACAAAAGTGTTGTAAATACGCAGTTGGGTGCCTTATATCTGAGTTTGAAATATTAGTTTGATAACTTAAAGAATCCAGAAGATATTGCCGAAAAAACAACAATATTTTTCACCCCTTTCAGGGCTTATAACTCCCTTATTATTCACTTTTGGAAAAAAAATTATATAAAAGGTGACCTTATTTTTTGATGTTCTATTCACCCTGAAAATATCGGGAGACAATTTTGAATCACCGTGTATAGAGAAACAAATTCTATTGTCTTTCACGCTCCTCCTAAATATTGAATTATTAACATATTTCGTAGGAAAAAAATTAAGTAATACAGCTATTCCGACATTCAATTTACCAGGTAATGTCAATTGAATATATGAAACAGTAGTAAAAGTAGTCCTGTGAAAATGGTATATTTTAAATTACAGAGCCTATAGATATTGGTGATTTTCCAATTGACATGTCAAACACGATCATAGATTTATCCCCACAGAAAATTATTCCAACAATTACAGCACCTTCGACTGCTTTAGAGCATCAATTTATAATGTGTAAAGATTTTTCTCTTCAGAAATGCGTGACATCAAAAAGAAAAAGAACAGGTACAAAAATCATAGTCCGAAACTATCAGATATATTTGCCCTTCGAATTGATCACATATTTCACCAGAAACTTGTGAGGACAACATTCTCTAAATTAGTTGGCTCAAAATGGCTCTCTTGTATTTTCAATAAACTGTAATAAACAAATATTGCATTTTGTAACCATAAAATACCGAAAATGACCCCCTTAAACTAACCCTTAAAAGGGAGGGAGGATCTGACAAATGCGTTGTAAATTGATGTTGGAACAAAGCTAACATAAACTATGATTTTTGTACCTCTTCTTTATCTTTTTGATGTCACACATTTCTGAAGAGAAAAATCTTTACACATTATAAATTGATGTTCTAAAGCAGTCGAAGGTGCTGTAATTGTTGGAATAATTTTCTGTGGGGATAAATCTATGATCGTGCTTGTCAAGAATTATATAAAAAAGTGACCTTATTTTTTAATATTCCATGAAAATATCGGGACACTTTACCTCGTAATACCAGACGCTGGCTCATGGTAGTTTTCTATTCCCTCATGAATATAGCCGGAATAAATTCCCAAGTAATTTTTACAGGAACAACTCCAATCCTGATTCAAAAGAAGAAAAAAAAAAGACTTCTGGAACTTCTACCAGTGTTGAAGCTACTGAAATGTCAGATGGAATGAGAAAATATTGTGTAGAATGCAGAAATAAGAACAAATCTCGACATTATTGTGCGAAGTATAAAAGTTTCCTGTGTTTGAAGCATGCAATAGAGATATTTATAAAGACTATTGAAAAGTTTCTCAAGGAAAATTACTTGTGTCAAAATAATTGTCGCAACAATGTCAAATAATCCAGGAAGAATGACGACCCACGGAAGTAGAAAATACCAAAAATGTAATTATTTCATATATTTGAAAATAAATCAAGATGAACTTTAAAATGCTAGATATCAATAAACGTCATTATTCGAATATTTGAAAATTTGTGGATAAAAGAACTTGGGCTAGTAAGACCTAGGTGGCAGGTCATGTACTACTCAGGATAATTAAATAGAGATATTTATAATGACTATTGAAAATTTTCTTAGGGAAAATTACTTGTATCAAAATAATTGTCGCAACATTGTCAAATAATCCAGGAAGTAGTAAAACAGTAAGGGCTACCGATCGTGATTTTGAAGTTGTTATGCAGTGGTACAATGAACTCGAAACTGTTACAAGTGATATTGAAGATAACAACTCGAATGAGGATTTTGCAGTCGAAAGTGAGCATTTATCGAATTTTGATCAATCAGCATCAGCTAATGATATTGACGATGCAGTACACCACCATGACGGTAACGAGGATGCAACAAGTACTCAAACAAATTATTTCTACGGAAGAAATGGACGCAAATGGGCTAAAAAACGAACCAGCCAGAAATCTAAGAACTCCCGCACACAATATCATACTACACCTACCAGGTCTAAAAGGTCGAGCTAAACGTGTAGACATTTGGAATCTTATATTCTCTGGCCAAATTATTAATGAAATATTACATTGGACTAACGAAAAACTGGCACAATGCAGAACAAAGTTCTCCGAACCGAACCGAACCGACCTTCGAGATTTGGATGTTGTAGAACTGAACGCGTTTTTATTTACCCAAATTTTCAAATCTGGCCACGAACGTTTACTTTCTCCGTTTTTGAGTGATGGAACAGGTCGCGATATTTTTAGATGCACAATGTCAGCGCAGAATTTTTTTACCATAACGGCATGTCTCAGATTCGGCGATCCAACTGGACGAAAAGAAGGGAAAAAGAAAAGATGCAGCAGCAGCAGCTATATCGTTCATTTTTCAAATATTTATCGAGAATTACCAAAGGCTTTATTATTTGGGAGAAGTGTTGATGAAATGCTGATACTTTTCCGAGGTCAATGCAAGTTCAAAATGTATTTACCAAATAAGCCAAATAAATATGGACTAAAAATAATGTGCAAGAACCAATTATTTATATAACGGCTATATGTACAGTGTATCCACGATTAGATGATACAAGGGGTATAAATGACTAGAAATTCTAAGATATCAAAACGCCGTTTAGCAGTTAATCCTTGCTTGTTCTTGAGCTTATTTTCTGCATCCCTAGGATCTTCTGGATTATATAGTCGACGATTTGAACCCATTATCTCAACTAAATCTGCAAATCAGGTACAATTTATTAAATGTTACACTATCGGGCGCACGTATCTGATAGATAGCATTGTAAAAATCGGTCAACAATTTTTTCTAATTTGAAAAAAATGTACTCACCTATAATATTGGACAGCAATGCGCAAAAAAAATTTAGAATCTTGTTTACCCAAACTCAAAATCGAAACGTCCTTGGGCGCACTGATCTAATAGGTAATTTTTTCGTAGGTTGCTACGTGTGCGTAATGAAGTCACATTATACACTGATCTACTGCGCATATGGAAGTGGTAGCATACCTAGAAGAGGAAGACTCAAACGTGGCGCGATTTTCAAATAATTTCAAAATAGTCAGAGTTGTGCCTTTCGGATCAGATGCGCCCGACGGAAGGTTAAAAGAAACAAATTCAAATACAAACAAAAACTAATAAAACATTGTATTCGGTAAAAAAATGAGAGAAATAAATTATTAATGATTAAAGGTATTTACAGTTGAATAATTACGAAAATAGCTAGCAATGTTGTTATCAGGAACATCGACGTTGGCAGCAGAAGCACCTGAAAAAGATAATACGGGTGTGCCTCCAGGGGGAACCCCGGCCAATCCGGACGGGCCGCCAGACGGACAGGGATGAGGACTGGTCACAACAGCTGAATATTCGTTCAGTTTGCCCAGTTCTGCGTAAAACATGACGTCACTTATCAATTTTTCGACGTAAACCCTCATTTTGAGTGGAAACCTTCTTAATTTACACGAAACGTTGTTGCCCATTGCGTCAAAATCATCACTTTTTCTTTCTTCGTTTTGCAACTTATGGCCAATCAAAGTCAAAATTTCATCTGTCTTAAGCAAAATGGGCTTTGGCCTTTTAGCTCGTACAAGTGTTACACGTAAAGTTGAAGGAATCCTTTGGTCGTTTGCGGTTCCAACAACTGAATTACTATCTGCTGGCGATGACTGATCAACCAAAACATCTTCTTGGAAGCCTTGGGTGTCGGAAAACATCTACAAAAATAATTTTGCTTGTCAACCATGTATTTTATAATTATTAAAGCTAGTCCGATATGAAAACACTTTTTTCTCTCATACGTTATTATCATCAACGGAACCTTCAGAAACGATCGAGAAATTGCACTCGTATCAAACTTAAAAAACATAACTTATGTATGCTATTTAAATACGTAAATATAGAGTACATAATGCGTGCACACAACAGGCGTTTTCGTAAAATCGTTCGGAGCACAACTCTACTAGAAATATGGGTTTTTACATGGTAAGAAATGTTTAGGAATATCAGGCTTGTTTTTTCTAAGAGTCCCAACATAGGTAAGTCCTCTTTAAAATAGCTCCTCCACTAGTGGTATTGAAGAGAACCAATTATCAGCTGTTACGTTGCGGTAAGAGTTCTGCAATGGTTTGCATACTCTTATAATAGATTGAGCAAGTTTGCTAATTTTTTTTTCTTCGCGAGTTATTGTCTTACCATCAGAATCTTTGCCAGTATACAGTGTGTCCACGGATAGATGGTACAAGAGGAAAAGCTTTTATATTACTAATTTCTCAGAAAATTTTATTCTTTATAATAATTTAGCCGTATTTGAAAATCTCAATTCTCATCTTACTTTTACTGCATGTAGTCATTTATGACTTACATTAACAAATTTCCACAGTTCTGATATTTTTTTAATCGGCTTAAGTAGTCACAAAAACAGATCTGACGTATTTGTCATTTCCATTTCATGTTAAACTTTCGAATCTCGTTTTGCATTATCAATGATAAAAACATGTTAACGCTTCCTCAAAAAATGTACCTAATGCCTTGATTTAAAAAATCAAAAGTGTGATTAAAATAAACTCAAGAACAAGCAAGGATTGACTGCTAAACGGCGTTTTGATATCTTAGAATTTCTGTTAGAATGCTGGATGATGTCGAAGACGAAGTTGAAATTGAACTGTCAGAATCAGATAGTGAATTTGAACCTCAAGAAAATGAACTTGAAACCAGGGTAGAGGACTCCGAATCTGAACAATCGGCAGAGACTTCCAACGAAGAGGACAAACAACAGGACTTTTTTATTGGCAAAGATAAAGTCACCAAATGGGCAAAGCGTTTCAAACTTTCTAAAGTTCGTGCTCATAACATTGTTATCCAGCTAGAAGAAGAAAAAGGTATAGCTAAAGAAAACAAATCACCTAGAGAGGCCTGGAGCTGCTTTATAATAGAAGAAATGTTAGATTCAGTTGTTACTTGGACCAATCAAAAAATAGAATCAATATCTCATAAATTTCAACGTGCGAGAAATGCAAAAATAACAGATAAGGTTGAAATAAAAGCGTTTGTGGGCCTATTATATCTTGCCGGTGTATTACGTAGCAACAGGTTATCATTAGAAGAGATTTGGTCAACGGATGGACAAGGCATAGAATTTTTCAGACTCGTTATGTCAATAAAGAGGTTTAAATTTCTGATGAGATGTGTGAGATTTGACGACCAAGATACTCGCACAGAAAGAAGGATGTCCGATAATCTTACTCCGGTTCGGGAACTCTTTACAACGTTTGTAGAAAATTGTAAACACAACTATTGCCTTGGACAAAATGTAACCATCGATGGAAAATTGGAGGCTTTTCGTGGTAATTGCCGTTTCAGGCAATATACAGTGATCGCCAGATTATTATTGATTCCTTAGAAAAATTTATTCCTTATGAAAGTCACTGCATCTTCCTAAACTTAACGTACACTTATCAAAATTTAAATACCTGTTGTTATATACCGAGAAAATCCAAAATATTTGAAATCGACATAAGAGTAAAGTACCTTTACTTTTCAAAATACGCGAAAATATTATTTGGAAAAGTTATTCAGAAATGTTATGAGATCTCAAATATGAAATCATGGCAGCCTACGGTGAAAAAATAAATTTTCCATATTTTTCAATTTTTCTCGTATCAACGCACATAGGGTATTTACCAAGAAAAGTTGGCCATAAGTCAATTTTTAAAAGTTGTACATTGTACACATAATTTTTGTTTTAACGGGAGCCAAATATATGCCGAACATTAGCTCATATCAATTATCTGTGCTAGAGGGCCAAGACGCGCGACAAAGACAATCGAAAAGCGGCAATTGCGAATAACACTATAATAATTGACTTATTCTGTTACTTTCTTTTTACGAGTAATTCACACAGTGGTTTTTTTAGTTTTTATTGTGAATACTGTTGAATTATTCATTATGGATAATTCAAAAGGAGGTATATATTTTTTAAATTAATATAAGTTTGATTGTAAGTCTATTTTTAACGAATTACGAAAAGAAACATGTTCTTATACGTCAAATTAATGTGTACGAGTCATGTTTTTGTTGTTGTGAATGTTATTGGATAATGTTACTTACATGATTGTAAACTAAACTCAAGAGCATAACTATAGCCCCGCTCCCAATTTTTGATTTTTTTGTTCCTAAAACAACAATAATTTAATTTTACTTAGACGAACCATAAAAGAAGTTAAAATAGTAATAAAAAACTAATTGAGAATTCGAACAAACAATTTATGTAATTTATTTTTAAAAAATGTTAAAACTGAACAGTCCATAACTATAGCGCCGGTTGAAATAAATTAATGAAATCCAAGGTGGCTGTGCCCCTTATTATAAAACAAAAGAAACAAATAATTTTATCATTAAACGTCATTACTTTCTGACAATTAAACTGAAAATGCATCGAGGAAGTTATCTTTCTGAGTTGGAGAAAGGTAAAATCTTGGCTTTTTGTGATGAAGGTTTGAGTCGACGAGAAATTACTCGAAGAATTAACCGATCGCGTAAAGTTGTATCAAATTATTTGAGAAATCCTGTTCAGTATGGGACAAACAAAAAAGGCGGACCAAAAAAGAAGATTTCACCGAGAACTGAAAGAAGAATTATTGCTGCAGCAAGCAATAGCTTGAAAAGTTGTAAAAGAATAGCTTCAGAATATGGAGCAAATGTTTCCCGGTGGACAATTCGAAGAATTTTGAACAAAAGTGAACATATCGTGCGTCAAAAGTTGAAAACAGCTCCGCGTCTTCTGCCTCGCCATAAAATTGCCAGGTTGCAATTTGCTCGGGAGAATATGAACCGCAATTGGGAGAATGTAAGATATTTATTTTTATTCAACTGTACCTCATTTTCAAAAATTCTTTTTAGATAATTTTTTTCGACGAAAAAAAGTTTAAATTAGATGGTCCAGACGGATTCAATCGTTACTGGCGGGATTTAAGAAAAGAGCCTCAGTATTTTTCAAAGAGAAATTTTGGGGGTGGTACTTTAATGGTTTGGGGTGCCTTTACCAAAACTGGGGTTTTAATATTAGCTTACCCATCAACACGAATGAATAGCAGAAAATATCTCGACGTTCTTGAAGCACATTTAATTCCATTTTTAAATAACAACGATCATCAACACTGGGTCTACCAACAAGACAATGCACGAATACATGTTAGTAGGGAATCGATGGCTTGGTTCGAAAGAAGAAATATCCAATTATTGGATTGGCCTTCCTGTTCCCCAGACATTAACCCAATAGAAAACCTTTGGGGAATTTTGGTCCGCCGAGTTTATCGTGATAATAAACAGTATGCCACAATTAATAAACTCAAAATTGCATTAGAAGAAGTTTGGGTTAATTTAGAGCCACAAATATTGACTAACTTGGTTGAAAGCATACCTTCAAGGATTTTTGAGTTAATCACAAAAAACGGAGGGGCACAGCCACCTTGGATTTCATTAATTTATTTCAACCGGCGCTATAGTTATGGACTGTTCAGTTTTAACATTTTTTAAAAATAAATTACATAAATTGTTTGTTCGAATTCTCAATTAGTTTTTTATTACTATTTTAACTTCTTTTATGGTTCGTCTAAGTAAAATTAAATTATTGTTTTAGGAACAAAAAAATCAAAAATTGGGAGCGGGGCTATAGTTATGCTCTTGAGTTTATAAATGTTCTATTTTATTATATAAAACAAAAAAGTTGCGGATTTTTGCGGTTACAAGTTTCATAGATATTTATACATAAGATTAATGAACTTAGGAAATTAAAGAATAGTTAATTTTTCTTATTTGGTTCTCAGAATCATCTGGGATGAAAGTGTTGGCAAGAAAGCAATTATATGACGTTATGCAAACACAAAAAGAAATAAATATGAAAGAAAAATTAGAATTTTTACAAGAATATTTACTCAGTAGAGATCAATATTCGGAAAATCAACACAAGGAACTTAAGGTAAAAGTAAATAATCTTAAGCTCGAATTCAAATGAAGATGGGACAAATCACACAGGAAAAATGACATTTTTTACAAAAATAATGAAAGTTGACTTCAAAAAACTTGATTTACCAATTGCAACCAAGAGACCTGGTCGACCAATCAAATCGTTCCAAGAATCAAGCTTGCGAAGCAAGAGGCGTAAGACGCAAACTGTCCGTGAAGATTTGCCCACAGAAGTATTAACACACGCTACTAAAATTAAACTTCGAGCTTCCGGAAATAGTGAAGCGGCAAAACTTCTAGAAGACATTACTTGTTCTCCGACAAGAGCGCAGAAATATAGGCAAGCGTATTCAGAGAGTTCACAAAAAGAAAAAAATCGTATATCTACATTGAAAGCCCTTTCAATATTTGTAGAAGCAAATTTGTCTAGAAGACAATATGAGATAATTAGTGCTAATGACCCTTGTTACAGTTTATTACAAGGAGCAAAAAAAAGACTGTTACCCTGTCCCTGAGGCATACACAGTGACCGAAAATCATGCTGAAGTAAATCTCCAAGATTTACTAGACCACACGGACACGCGATTACTGACTTATTTGGAAGAAATAATTAAAACTCTAACTGAAAAGGAGTGCAATAATTCTTTAGAATTAATTTCAAAATGGGGATGTGACGTCTCGCAGCAGGTTGAGTATAAACAAAATTTTGTTAACAGTACAGATTCAGATGCTAATATTTTTCAAAGTAGTATAGCTGGCGGGATCCTAGGACACTTCGATGGCCTGTCCATCTGCAGTGACCACCGTTGAAGGTCATCCCCTAGTTTAGGGGTTGTCTTCGTTGCTGAAGAGGTGATTTAGGGGTGGTTCTTCGTGCACCCCTTTGTTTCTTGTACCTGAAGAAGTAGTCGTCAATGACGTAATTTGACCAGAGGCTCTTTGAGGCTGGTCTTGCAGATGGATCGCCATTTTTTTTTCTTGCATTGGCCAATGCAGAGGTGTGGGCGGGTTTGCAGAGGTGATTTAGGGGTGGTTCTTCGTGCACCCCTTTGGTTCTTGTACCTCAAGAAGTGTCGTCAATGACTTAATTTTACCGGAGGAGGTCGCAGAGTGCTTAAGAAGTGTCGTAATTTTACCGGAGGAGGTCGCAGAAGAATTGCGGCAATGACCAGAGGTGGTTGCAGAGGTATTTTTTCTTCTGCAGACGTCCTTTGGAATTTTTTTCTGACGTCAGAGGTGCGCTTGGTCGAGGTCAAGGTCGCCTTGTCGACAATGACCAGAGGGTGTCTAAGAAGTGGTCAATGAGCAGTCTTTCAAGGTCATCGCCAATGACCGGAGGATTGAAGAAGTAGAGGCTTGAGGAGCCACTGTTGAAGGTCATCCTAGGGGTGATGCGAGCAGAGGCTTTCAAGGTCGCCTAGTGTAGAGCGCGCTGACCGTTGTACTCTCCTAGTGCGAGCGATATTTCTTAAACGCGTCGCGTTTCGCAGGTTTTAACAAAATTTTTGCGATACCTGTTGCAGGTGACACCTGTTCGTGTCTGTTTTTTTCATTGCTTATCGATTAAAAAAATGCAGATTTTTAATCTAATCTAATGTAGATTTTTAAGAATTTATGTTCGAAGGTCGCGAGGGGTCAGACGAGAGGTCACGTAAAACGATAAGAGACGCTAGGTCAGGAAACTGATAAGACGCTTCGTTAGAATGTAATATTATATTTCACGCTTATTCTAATATAAATATGACAAATGTTACAATTTTTACAAATAAGAATTTAAAAAAAAATGATATTCACATGATGAAGTACTTGTTACAGGTTCAGTTTCATTAACATCATCATCATCAGAATCTAAGTCATTAAAATTACAAATACAAAATTCTGATTCGATAATATCGTACAGATCTTTTTTACATGCGAAAAAGTTTCCGATATTATTGAAGCGAGAGATTCGATTTACGTTTATTATTTGATGCTTATCTTCTGTTGACCACGTCGTATCGAATTCCATCAGACGTAAATAGTAACTTCTTTTCACGTTCCCGAATCTTTCGCAAGGTGCACATATGCGAATGACCAGTTGTTGATTACCAAATAATTGATAAGCGGAATGTGCTCTGGATACAATGCAAACTTTGTACTCAGCCATATTCTTATATAATGAACGAATGAATCGTTGACGCTAATTTATACATATAATCATTTCCATCACTCAAGTAGTTATTTTTTTCTTTTTTGGATAACAAGTGCTCAGGGCCTATGGGCCCTGACCACTTGCATTCGTGAACCCGTAAACTCGTGAACAGAGAAGAACAATTCGAGAACGCGCTTCGCGCGTTAAGGGCTAGGGAATTGATTCATTCGTGTTCTCCCCTTTCATTTGAATGGTCGCACGGCCTACTTATCTCTCAAAGGAATGATATTCGATCGAATAATTCGGTCATTTTTGATTTAAAGATGGCGCCGATGAGACAGTCTTGTTCGCCTCGGCGGCACGTTTAATTTGAGTGGTCGCACGCCCTACTTATCTTTCAAAGGAAATTTTATCGACCGTGTAAGTCGGCCGTCTTTGATTCCAAGATGGCGTCGATGTGACGGTCGAGTTCGCCTCGCCGGCGCGTTTAATTTGATATGCTACACGACTGGTTTATATGTTTTTGCGTTATGAAAGTGAAACGTGTTTTAAGTTATTTTTAAAATTAGAAAAAAAAATTTAATGTATTGGTAATTTATTTATGAATTTTTTTACATGTTTGATTTTAAGATGCCGTCAGTATGATTGAATCGAATTATACTGGTCGATAGTTTTCTTTTGATTCGCTGCATGCACGTTTATTTATGTTTCATGTGAATATTGAGTTTGTTGCAGTGTTGTTTTTTTGAATTTCAATATTTTATTGAGATTGCTGTTGATTTGTTTTCGTTTGATTTTATTATCTAATTATACTCGACAATTTTTATGTATTTTTTTGTTTTGTGGGGATATATTTGTTGATAGCATCATCGTTTTTGATTTTAAATGTTTGTAATTTTAAGATTGAATTTATATTGATGATTATTTATAATCTTATTATAGAAAAATAAAGAAGAATTTTTCGTTTTTTTTTTAACTGCAAGTGTATGGCGAATAAGATGTCTACAAATAAATTTTTTTTATTTTGAAAAAAATCGTACAATAATAGCAGCTGACCTGTGAAGGAATGATAGGAAAGAGGTGTTGTTGAGGGCTCGGTGTCTTTGTCTCTTGGTGAAGGTTCTGGAACTTAGAGAGATGTTTTTTATTTTATTGTTAGAGAAAGTTATGAAAATGATATTAGTTGATTAGGAATGGAACACTGTGTGCAGCGTTATCTGTTAATATAATGCAATTTGATATTTTTCTTTTTAGAAACTTTGGTTTATTTTTTTATTGACGGGTGAGATTGTCAGGTGTTAATAATGATGAAGTCGTTTGACGATTGCCTGCATAACATTATAGTCAGTACACGGTTGCCTGTATTGTTTTGGTGTTTAGATTGACGGAGAGGACTTTATCACAGGAGAAGAAGGTAGGTTGTGCTTCGGTATATGGTTCACTTTAAGTTTCTGAAAATAATAATAATGTAATATATTTGTAATCGCTGTAATGATTATTGATTGAACTGATTGAGAACAGCGGTCAGATGTTTGATTTTATAGAATAAAGTAACGTTAGTTTCTGTTTTGGAAACTTTCTCGATGAGCATTTAATTTGATATCGATTGATGGTAAACTCGTTCGTACGTTTAAAAGATATGCGTGAATACTTACTTGTTTTTATTTAAGGGCGAATCGTTTTCTTTGAAGATTTATTGTTTGTATTGAAGATGGATGTCAACGAACGTCACCCAAATTTATTTGGATTCGTAAGGTTGTTTTGGAGGGAAGTATTCAGTTGGCGATGTGTGAAATTTAAAATGAAGCGGTCGATTTGAAATATCGCGCCAAATCGATGGACGCGTTTGTTGGCGTCTAAAAACAAAAGATTGTCTAGGTTGCCCGGACGACGAATAAATAACTATTCTGGAAAATGGATTCAGGGAACGGGTGAGTGTTTGATTGTTGTAAACAATTTCTTTTGATTTTCTTGTTAAGTTCGAATCGAAATTGTGAATTATCGTTTGTCCGGCTTCTTTTTAAACTCGTCGCTCGTTTGAGACGCGCGCGCGCGCGATTCTGCAGTATATATTCGAATTATCGTTTGGGCTTCGGTCGCGAGTTGACCGCGCTTTTGAATATGTACAGCTGGATTTATATTAAAACGCGATTAATTCTTGGTTATCGATGGTCGGTGTTTCGTGTGCGTTAAATGCGTTGCTTTAGTTCACTAATGATTGGTTTTCGGTTGCAAAAACGTCGATATATCGTTCGTTTCGAAGAGTTGCGTTTTATATGGCGTCACTTCGCAGTGTTGCCGGATGTCCGATAAATTCGCGTTTTTGTGGGAAATGAATGCGCTTTATTGGTTATTAGGTTGATTAATTGTTGTCGAGGAAATTGATCTTAAAAACGGGAAAAATTTTTGAAGCGTACAAAGTTGAGAAATAATTTATTTAAAATATATATATATATATTTATTATTATATATTTATATAATTTAATTATATAATAATAATAATAATATAATAAATAATTTATTTATTTTATTATCATTAATTTAATTTTTTTCTTTTAGAGTGAAAAGAGATTTTTCGTCTCCATTAGCGTGAGTTTTTCTTTTTACGAATGAATGTGAAATTGAGTTTGAATTTTTTCATGAAATATAGAAACGATATATTTTATTATGAACGTGTGATTGTGTTGCTTGTTGTTTTTGATTTATTTTTAATGAAAATGTATGGAATAGGAAACGTGTGAGTGTTATTGTTTGTGTAAATTTATTTTTTTTTTATTGATAGAAGCACATCAGAGATGGTGGACGATTCAACGTCCGCCACTCCACCGCCTCGTCCGCGGTAAGTATTTTTCATAATGAGATTTGTTGGAAATTAATTTTGAAATTATTTTTCTAGTGCAACTCCGGTGGTAGATGGCCCGCCCTCGTAAGTTTTTTTTTGTTTTCGATTAATTTTGTGCGAGATTGATTTTTAATTTTTCTGACGAAACATTGGATTGGTTGATTTTATTGAGTGTTTGATTTTGGTGGTTGTTGCTTTCGTTTTTTTTTTTTTTTAATTAAAAATGTATGGAAGAGGAAATGCGAAGGCTTTATTTTTTGTGTAAATTATTATTTTTTCATTTACAGTGCAACGCAGGACAATCAAGCCCCGCCTCGCCGGTAAGTAATGTTCGTAATGAGAAAATTTGTTTGAAATTAATTTTGAAATGATCTTTATAGCCCTACGAATACAAATTTAAGGGTTGTCTTGGTGAGGGAGGCTGGGGCCCTGCCGTAAGTTTTTTTCGATATCGAGAAATGATTTTTTTTTATTATTTTTTTTTCAGAGGCATGACGATCACCAAAGAGATCGTCGCAGAAGACCTGGCGTAAGTATTTATTAGTAAGTTTCGCGTATTGAGTTAGCGATGATTTTCTTACAGAGGCGAGTTTTGTGCCTGCGCTGCGGCTTGAGGAGGTCAGGGGACTTGTAAGTTATTCTTGTAAGAAATTATGCGCCGAATTAATTTGTAATTTTTTTAGGCCGGATTTGCATATGCAGATTTCCGGTGGCAGAAGACGTGAGTTTTATTTTGCGATGAATTGTATTTCGAGTTGAAATTAATGTTTCTATTTCTTTGTAGGCATGCCACCGGATCAATAAAATTATTTTTTCGTTAATTTTTTTGTTTTCTTATTTTTCAAGTGTGCGTCAATTAATTTATTTCTTGTGAAAGAGAAAGTTTTTCTAGTTTTCATTTTTTAAAAAAATGATAGATTTCTATCTCAGAGGCAAAGAATCGTATTTCCATTATCATAGATTTAGAGAGAACGAAATTTGAAATTTTAAAGTGCAGTCTCCTTTTTACAAAATATTGAAATAAAATAGAAATGTAACGTCCGGATTATTTTATTATAAGTATGTAATTCAACTAATAACATTTTTTACATTACAACTGGCAGTGGTAACATGTTCTACGGGAAAGCAGCAAACGTCTGAAGCATTTAAACAAAAAAAAATATGGAGATACGATTCTTTATTTCTAAGGTACAGAAATGCGAATAAAATATTCATAAGGAATGAGCGTCACAATTCGTTTGTATTCTAAAGCATTATGAACGGTAGGTATGGCACTTTGTGGTAGTCGATATGTTTTCTAGTCGTTAGATTTAATCAATTCTATAAAACTGCTTTTTGAAGTTAATTCGTTTAAAAAAAATTGTCGTTGACTTCTTGTATCATCGTCATCATTTGTTAGTTGTCAGTAGGGTGTAGGATTTAATTTCTGTTTTTGATTTTAATCGATAATAATTATGCTGAAATGCTTTCGAATTTTATTTGTGGAAAATATTCAGGTGTGGTTTTTTATATGTTGTGTTGTACTACAATTATTGGGAGGGTGTCATTAATTTATTGTTTTCGTTCATTTCTTTTACGATCACTGGTTTTCGTTGAACATGTTTAGCACTCACCGTAAATGTCATTTGTATTGCGCTTTATCGAACCTTTAACAAAGAAAGGACGTTCATTTCGAGAAATGTTTAATTTTCAATTCAGTTTTTCATAATACATGCAATGCATCATTGTATATGTTAGATCTTTTAATGATGATTTGTTTCATTTCTGATGTTTACGTTTTGATATACAAATTTGAAGCCGAACAATGTTTAGACGTGTGACATAGATGAAACTTTTCCGGCTGTTGTCATTTTCAGTTTGTCACGGCCGTCGATGATACAGTTGCACAGGTGAGGAATGACGTTTTCATTTGGTGTTACTAAATCGTTGTGCGCTGTCTTGAAGAGAGCTGGTGTGCAAGTACTATCTTTGTTTGGCATATTACTATCCAGTTACCTTAAAAAAGCAAAAAGTAATACAGTCGTCTATCAAGAAACGTGCACATGGATGGGAAGGAGAAAATTTATTGCAAGTGGGGCCGTGCAAAAATATCGATGCGTCGATAATATCTATATATATAAATCTTTTATTATAGATTGAATGTCCATTAGAAAAATAAAAATTATCGATGCATTGATGTATTCGATGCATCGATAATTTTATCGATACATTGATAATTTCATTGATATGTCGATATTGTTATCGCGATATAATGTAATGACGGAAGGAAATGTTAAAAAATAAAAGAAGTGAATAGTGGCTTAGCTGGTGAGGAAAAGTAACGCACGTTGACGTTGTTTGCCTCCGTTGCTATAGGTACTGTGATGTTGCCCTATTAATGTAGGTTTTGTCAGTGGTGGCTGCAAATGTGCCTTCGGTCTCCTTATCTGTTGCTACGTTTGTTGTTTTCCATTTCCTATTGTCGACAGCTCACGTCTTGGTCATATTGTACTGGTGAGTTGTAATAAAACTGAAACGTACATTGACATTTAGTTTTCCTTGCCGTCTAAGTCGTTATTTAATTTCTTTTATTGACATTACTATAAATATATCGATTAGTTGATATTGTCGATACTTGAAGAATATCGTTACTCGATAGTAGAATCTTAGTTCCAAGATGTGTAAAATTTTTCGATTAGCTTGTGTATCATTTGCAGCCGTCATGATTCTTCAATTTTTGGTCGTGTGAATTCAATGAGTACGTTTTGTTTTATTTTCTTCATGATATTTAAAGAAATTTACGTCTGACGTTTGTATCATTTTTCTATTCAAAGTTTTCTTAGGTTGTATTTCAAGTGTTGAAGGATACGAAAAGAAATAACATGTGTGTGCATGTAACGGTTGAAATAACCAACTGAAATATGATGGAAATGTAACGTTGTAATTGTCTTTGTTGATGGAACCTACCTATTGACGATATGTTCTTGGATTTATGAAATTTTCTGTGTGTGCGTATTAATGTGTATGGAAATTATGAATTCAATGATACACTTAGGTGTTTTTGGATCGAATTGAATTTATATTATTCAATTATCTTACCAATGACGTTACTGTGGAGCGTGGAAGGTATGTAAATTTCATATTTATTTTAAATTCTTGCGAAATTTAGCTTTAAATCGTATTTTCTTCTTCCGCGACGGTAATATTTAAAATTTTCCGTCCGTTCGGGTACGCGTGCGTCGGGCGATCTATGTTTTCGGAGTTGTGCGCGTGTTTAACCAAGCTCTCGAATTTGTAAAGTTTCTCGTGTGTTTAATGCGTTCAGTTTATCGTTATCCTTATCGAATTTGTTCTTAGGTTCTTTGTTGAAAACTCGTTATTATTTATTAGCTGATTCGAAAAGTTGCATTCAATGTGACGTCCTCGCTGTTTAGAAATTTTCGCGCGCAGTGTCGCCGGGCATGCTTGAAAATCTCGTTTTTGCGGAAAATTTCGAACTTTTTGAGAAGTTGCTTGGAATGCGAGCGAAAAAATCGCAGTTGATTGTTCGGGTTGACTTAAAGTTTGAATTGCTGCTTTTTTGTGAAAGTAAAAGCCGCAAGTTTTTTGAGGCCGTATAACAGAAAAAAATAGAAAGCATTTAGTTTACAATTTTGACATTTGTTTTCTCATATAAATTTTGTTGTCATTGTCGTGAGTAAATTTATTTGGAATTGTAGACCGCAAACGATAAACTTTTGGTTACGTGAAATGTAATTTTTTTTTTCAAAATGCGTGCTCTCTTTGCAACGTTCCTTTGGTGTCTGTGTCGCATTGAATTGAAATTTTTTAAAAAGAACTCTACGTTTGTTTTAATCCGACGGCGACAATCGTGTTCGATGATTACGTGACCGTAACGATTTACGGACGTACAAAAAATTTCGCAGGATGTCCTTCGTTGTCGCGATCGATTTAAAGTTGCAATTAGTTTGCAACAATCGCATTTTAAATTTAAACGTATGTTTGAAAAAAGAAAAAGATAGGCCAAATAACTTTTAGGCATGTTTTTGAAATTTTTTCGAGCGGTTTTTTGGTTCAAGAGCTTGCGTTTACTTCGTATGATGTGCGTTTGTTAATTTCTCAATTGATTTTTTGTTTTTCTTTTTTTTCAACAGAAATAATCAACAACATCAAAAGGACGTAATGCAAACGTAAGTGTTTTTGAATTGTTGTTGTATTTTCGTGAATCTTTACTTAAAAATCGTGCTCGACAATTATTGTTAGCTTTGCCTTAAATTTTTTTTTTTTTGGCAAGTTTAATAAATAATATTATTAATAATAATAATGTCTTTATTAGAAGGTAAATACGAAGAATATTATAAAAATTGAATAAGTTTTTTGTTTGTTTGACAGAAGAAAAAGGAACCATAGCCCAATCAGGGCGCCCTCGCCGCCGTTGCCGCCGTCGCCGCCGCAGAATACCGAAGCACAAATGCAAGGATCTTCGAGAATGGCAGCGGCGGCAATCGACTTAAAAAAAAATTACCGGCGATGGCAGAAACGCCAAAAAAAAGAGAATAAAAAAAAAAGGAGGCAGCAATTAAAGGATAATAAAAAGCAAGATTGTGACCGTCCCCCGCAAGGCCAGGCGGCGGCGCCTGTGGCCTTCCCCCAGGGGACGGTCACGATGAACTTTTATTTTAACAATAAAAATTGAGTTTCGTTAACGAACGCGTTTGATTTTACTTTAATGGATAACATGTGCGGAGGTCGCGAGTAATAAATTTTGGTCGTTTTTCGTGTCAAAGATTTGTAGTAGGTGGCGTTTTTTCATTAAAGTTTGAAACATGGACATCTCAGTTTCGGGTATTGGGAACAATGTCAAAAATTTTGATTTTCGATTTTTTTTTTTTTTTTTAATTAAAAATTAGAGCATTTATTTGAAGCGTTTTCATTTATGTATTTAAATTTATTTCTTTATTGACGACCAAAAATTCATGCTTAGCGACTGTCTATTGTCATGTTTTGAATAATTTCGTGCGATTTAATTTTTTTCTATAAATTTGCTACATTTTGATGGCTTCTGATAAAAAATTATCGTTTTAAATCTCAATATTCATAAGTGCAATCAATGGTTAAGTCGTAATATGACGTACTGTCTTTTCAGTTCTTATAGTTTACTATTTTGCTGTTCTTCTCTGAACCTAAGCAAACACGAAGTAATTTTTGTTTAAATGTTTATGTTGTTGAAATTGAAAGATAGAGCTTTTATTAGAAATATTAACTTATAGAATATTTTGGCTATTTGAAAAGAATCTTCTGGTATTCGAGGGCTTCAATAGATCGCGTACCTTAATCTGAGAAGTCAATCGGTTAATTTGTTATCGTAAAATTTTACTTGTAACTTGAGTTGAATGTGTGAAAGAAGTCGGATGGTGGCAGATGAAAATGGAAGGCGGTGTACACATCAAGGAAAGTGAGTTTTTTATTTAACTGGTCGATGAGCCGGTAGGTGAGTTCCTGTCGTCGATCGTTGTCGTGAAGGGAGGCAATTTTGTCAATGACGTCATGCGATGGCACATTCTTGTCTTTGTGTTTCCAAGTTGGTTTTCCTTTCTTCATCTGTAAGAAAAAGAGAGGTTTATTTTGGCGATTTTAAGAATTGTTTGCGGTTTGTTTCGTTAGCATTAACTCGTTGAAGCTAATTTTTACTTTTTTCACGTGTCTTTTTCGTGTACAAATTCAATACGGAATGAAAACGTAACGCGTTTGTGAATTTTTTTTGTTATGTTAATCGTTTCGCAGCTTGTTCTTATATGCTTGGGATGTGTTGTTACCAATAAAGAAAAATTAATTTTACTTACGTTTGTGCGCGTATATTGTATTTTATCTTGCGCGCTGCTTATTTATGTTCATATTGATTGTGTATTCTCACTGGTGGAAGACTCAGTGCAATTTCTACTGTTGTTGGTACGAATACAGTTCTTGATTTTTCTTAGTATCGACACTTCTTATGGAGGGTGTTTGCGTTTGATGTTCATCTTCAGAAGTTGTGCCCTTTAAAAGTTAAAATACCATTCAGCATTGTCACGTGTTTTTGGCTATTTGTTAGGGGTAGCTCAAGACGAGATCTAAATAAATTATACAGATAATAAGTTGTGAGTGAAACGGTATGAGAAATTTGAGTATTTGACAATTGAATTTAGGCAAGTTAAATTTACATTTGGTGATTCCCTCAATTTGAAATTTTTTTTGAAAACATGTAAGTCGGTAGTCGTCAGCTTACTGCGATAATTTTTTTATTACCTAGTATTAATATAATAGTGATAATATAAGAGTACGAATCTTACTTACCCGTTTGTTATATTGTTATCGTGGCGAGTCCAATGATGTATTAGATTGTGGTTAGATTTCCTGTAGACAAAGAGGAATTAATATTTACTTAAGAGTGGGATGGTAAATACAACCATTTAAAAAATATTGTCATCCATAGTCATGTGACATAGGATTTGAGTGAAATTAACGTCGCATACATGCTCACAGATATTTGCTATTTGATTCACATGCTGATATCAATCGAGAATGCAGAAAATATAAGACACAGTATATCTAAGTCTTATTACGTCATTGTGTTGAGTTTTATTCCAGATTGACAATTGACTGTAGTGTAACGTTTTCCCTTTAATTCTGAATTTTGCGCACTAAACATAGTTGATTTTTAAACGTATGAGCTTTAAGTACATACTTACGGAAACGTATGTTTAGAAGTGTGACAGAACAAATTGAAAATAAATTTTGAAAATTGTTTAAGTGTTTTGTTAAAATATTTGATTTGACAGTAATTGTTTTTCAATAACATGTGTTTGTTTTGTAATTTTCTTGTAGAACGTATCGTATCAGGGCGAAATTTAAGGTGGGGGAACATGTGTTTCGAGCACAAAAATAATAGGTGGCGCTTGAGTGGGCAGGGGAAGGACATATTGAGTGTGAAACACAAACATTGAAACTTCAACTGGAAAATGCGCTTCGCGAATTTTTGGGTTTTTCAGCTCGTTTGCGTGCATGAAGTGGGCAACGGGAAAGCAGCCATTGTATAAGTAATTACCCAGTAGTGACATGTCAGAGTCAAGAAAGCAGCCATTCTGTTTGATACTCTTATCTCTTATGGAAATGTAATTTAATTTACAAATCGGAAGTAATAAAACGAATTGTCCGATTCTTATAATGTGGTATCGTTTGTAGTAATTTGGTAGCTGTCATAGTATATTAATTATTTAGTAGCGCCAAAAACGTCAGTGTCAAGAGAGGCCGCCATATTGTTTGATGCTTTTGTGTAAACTAATTTGCAAACCGGTTGGTATTAAACAAAGTGAAAAATGTTGCAGTTATAGTTGATTTACGCTTACTCCGTATATCTTGATGCTATACAATTGAGATTTATTCGATGCGTTAACGATGACAGAAATTTTCAGTTTACAGATTATGACGACAAAGATCGAGCTGATGACACGTTGATATCTTACACGTTTTCTTTTATTATTCGACATCTTGCAGTGATGGATGTAGACAGACAGTGATTTAAAACATTTAATAGACATTCGTTTTTGTTAGAATAGAATCGATTTATCGTTTTTGGAAATTTTATTGACGACTTGTTATTTTGTCCTTGTTCTGTAATCTTACATTGTTTTTAGCGATTAAAGTTAGTTGCAATTGATTTTGATTTTTTTTTTTTGGGATATTTTTCGTGATGTACTCGTAATGATGCGTGTACACATTATTGTTATTCATTTACAGTGACATGATTTTATGATATCGTTTACATAATTTTTTTGAAATAAACAAAATGTCTTAGATTAAATCTTTGTTTTCTTTTGGGCCGACGCAATGTAGACAATTGTGTTCGTCTTCATTTTGGTTGGTATAAGTCTTGTCTTCTTTTTCTTTGTCGTATCATTTTCTGAAAACGTAAATAATGTGCAGAAATTGAGTGTTATGAAGTTTGTCATCATGGTATTGATGTATTACTGTTATTGTTATTTTTTCAATTTATCTTGTGAAGCGTTTGAAATTGTACGGTGTAGCGACAAATTTTAATTTATTAGTGTGATGGTTCAGTAATTTAAATTTTGATATAGTTTGTCATCATGGTGACGATGTATTATTATTGTTAATTTTTTAGTTTATGTTGTGAGGCGTTTGAAATTGTATGGTGTAGTGAGTAATTCGAATTTATTAGTTTGAGAGGGGGGTCCAGTAATTGAAATTTTCCATTAAAAAGACGAAGAACGACGCGAAGAAAAGAAAAAACTGATTTGAAAATCGCGCGTTTGCGTAGGAGACGGTTGCCATGACGACGTGCACATTTATTGAAACAATTTTCCAAGTTTATACCGTAAGTCGACTTTGTTGTTCTCATTACTTTTTCTAAAATATTTCGCATTGGAAAATCAGAAAATGTGTGTGTGAGAATGCCGGTACCTGTGCGAAGGTTGATCTGATCGATTAATACGTACTTCCGAATATTTTGGTGCGACTGTGACGGAAAAGAAATTCGGATGACATTTCGCTTCTCAAAGGCTGGGAAATAGTTATAATCATCGTTCTAATTAAAAATAACGTCCGAATTAGTGAATTACGACGAGGAGGGATGTATTTGAAAGAAAAAAAAAACGGATTCGAAAATCGTGGGAAAAATTAAAACGTTTGATCGAAATGGCGAGGGTAATCGTCGCTCGGTTGCCAGATTGAACGATTCATCTCCGTTCTGACGTTTTTTGAACAAAATTTCGCAATTAACATTTTTTTTTTTTTAATACTCCTATAAAATACGTTAATTAACTAAATCAATTGATTTGTTATTACACAGGACGAATTTCACTACCTAATTGAAAATATTCTTATCAGAATAAACGAGAAAGAAAAATCATTATTTCCACGTAAGTACAACAATATTCGTTATTTTCTTTATTTTAATAATATGACGGGCTTATTTTCGTAATACCGTTTTAAATTAAATAATGAGTACGATTTAAAAGGGATTTATATAAAAGGAAACTTGAAATAAAGAAAATATTTTACGAATTACTTATGCATTAAAATAATCAATTTTTTTTACCAATCTTTTATTTGCTTTTTGCAATGAAACAGAAACTATTTTTGGGAATTAAATTATTAAAGAAGGCTGCTTTAAAAATTATTAAATTTTATAGGAAAAATCATAATAGACCGTTTTTTACTTTCTAAAATCTTTTAAATTTGTTAACTTTTGCCATGACATTGACTTATTTATTTATTGTTTATGTTTACACGAAGTTTCCTTGCTTAAAATGAACTCTTTCAATATGGCAAACTTTAAAATTAAAAACCCTTCATTTTACTCAATAGATAAAATACATGCACATTTTATTTTATATATTACTCTTTTGAATTGTATTCTTAAATAATTAGTAATTTTCTTTTGTTCTTTTAACTAAATAGACAGCAACAATGAATTTATAATGTCAAATAGTAATAACAATGAAAAAAAAAAAAATTTAAATTATTTCAAATTTTCATCATCTCTTTTCTATGTTCATTTGTTTTTTTGTGAACTAATTATGATTTCAGAAAAAAAAATTAGACAAAGTATTTACATTTTCTTTCACATTTTTCTTTATCTTTTTTATGTGTGCATTTCTTTTTTCGTGAACTAATTATGATTTCAGAAAAGAAAAGGAAACTGCGATGAGGTGTTTACATTTTCTTTTGATTTTTTATCTCTTTTCTGTGCATTTATTATTATTTTTTTTTGTGGTGAAATAATTATGCTTTCAAGAGAAAAAAATAGATAAAATGACGTAAGGTATTTACAATGTATTTAAAATTTTTCCATATCTATTTCCTGTGCGATTTTGTTTTTTTTGTGAACTAATTTTGCTTTCAGGAAAGAAAAAAGCTAAGGTCAGACAATAAGTTTTCTTTAATATTTTATTCTCTTTTTTGCGTGTATTTGTGAACTAACTCTGCTCTCAGGAAAGGAAAACCGAAGTGAAACATTTATATATACACGATGTCTGAGACAACCCGTACATCGCTTTTATTTCGCAAACAGAGTATTTTAGAAAGAAATGTTTCAGACAAAAGTTGTGTGGTTTCGAGTGAGCCATAAGATTTTTTGACCTTGAATAGTCGTTTGAAGGTCATATGAAGGTAACTTAGAATTTATTTTAATTGGATATGCTACAAATTTTCTTATATATTCTTATAACTTACCTCGAGATCTTTCCAAAACACAATAATAAAATATTTTTTTATTAAGTATTTTTGGAGTTATAAGACTTGAAAGTTGCAGTATTTTGATAAAAATACTTACGAAATTTCTTGCAAAACATTTTCTTTCGAATAATCTTATCTTACATTCAAGGCCGATTAGTCAAAGTCCAGCGACATGTTTTATAAGTATTTTTATCAAAATACTGCAACTTTGAAGCCTTATAATTCGAAAAATACTTTATTATGATGTTTTGGAAAGATCTCGAGGTAAATAATAAGAATATCAAAAAATATGTAGCACGTCCAATTTAAAAAATTCAAGGTTACCTTCACATGATCTTCAAACGGCTATTCAAGGTCAAACAAATGGTACCAACTTATGGTCTCCTCGAAACTATACAACTTTTGTCTCAAACATTTTTCTTTAAAATGCTCTGTTTACGAAATAAAAGGGATGTACGGATGGTATCAAACAGCCTGTATATAAGATGAACATCATAAAAAATCCCATTTTAAATCAGAGATGTTCAAATATTGGCTTCCCTAATTATTTTACAGCATTCCATTTAGGTTTGCCAGAGTACTCTCCAAGATGAATCTGCGGGTTTAGTTTGAGAATTTTTCATTTGCTCAGTTTCAAAATACTTTAAAAGGATTCAGTAACCAAATTCAATTTATATCGAGGTATCAGCACGGCCTTGGTCACTTGCTTTACATTATTTTAACTTTCACTGTTCAATGCCTTGCTGATAGTTTGATACAAAATTAAACTTGGTTGCTGAATCTTTTGAAATTGAGCAAATGAAAAATTCTCAAACTGCACAGAATTGAAGAGTACTTTAAAAAATCTAAATGGAATTTTACTCTAAAATAATCAATTTGAACACCTTTGAATTAACATAGGATATCCTTTGATGCGTTCATCAGTGCAACACCATGTATATTATTTAATCTTTAGTTACATTTACAATTTCCTTTCAAAGAATTTTTTTTTTTTTCGTTATTCTGTGTACACATTTTGAACGTGAATTAATACTGCTTTTGTTTTTGAGAAGGAAAATGTTTATCCTGCGTTTCATTCATCTTTATAATATACGCATCCATACAAATGGATATTTTTTTCTCACATTCGCTACTATTATTATTTATATTACATAACATAAATTACTTTAATGGCATTATTATTTGTTGTTCATTGTTGTGTGTTAATTATTTTATACGTTTACAATTTTTCACTAACTGAAATATTTTTTGATAATATATATTTTTGTAATTTTTACACTCTAAATATTACATTACCGTTAAACATATTTTTTTTAATGCAGTAAACAAACATGCCAAAAAAAAGGAAGCCTCTTAGAGGTGCAGCAGCAATACTTAAGGTCGCGAAGGAGGAACGTCTGGAACGAGAAGCATCTCGCCAGCTTCCTCGTCCGATCGTACGTCCGCCAGCAGCGAGAATTTTGAGACGAGCACGTCAGCTCCAAGCCCGAAGAGAGCGCGAAAACTCACAGGCTTCATGGCGAATTGGTTGTCGACGGCCGCAATACTCTCCAACGTTCGAGGCAGCTCTCCCACAACATCCCAAGCAGCAAGCAGTCGTTTTTATCACGTCATTATTTGGTTAAAATTGGTCAATGACGTCGAGCCAGTTCGGAACGTCATTTGTTCGTGAAAATCTTGATTAAAAATTGACGTTTATAAATCACGTCAACAGAACGTTAAATTAATGACATGAATTTGACATAATGTGAAATACGGTTGTAAAAAATTGTTATCTGCAATAAACTTTGTATATTTAAAAAAATTCTTGTATTTGCAGAAAAATGTAAATTATATGTAATACAAATTTGTCAGAACTTCTTAGATGTGTGGCGCATGCGTCCACTTTGCGCGGTTTAATGTGGTACGAGTACTCTGTGGTCTGTGGTGGGCGCGAACCGCGAACGTTGTTTATGCGTTGTTCGCACTTACATTTCATAATCTAAAGTTACCGACTGGACATATTAAAGGTATTTAGTATTTTTTAAGTACATATTTACATTTTTAGTTATTAGTAAGCCGTGCAAAGGAGAGATCTCATATCGACTCATGCATCATAACCTCTATTAATATTTTAATGGCGCCTTGTGATCGGACTTTTTGGACTTTTATTGAGCATTTTTATTTTTGTTAATGCAATTGTTTTATTTCATCACAGAATCGAAGTCATATCGAAGTATAGTAATGGCTTTCTCTGGTGTAGAGTTTGATGATAAGGATGGAGGTGGTATTGAATTGGTAAGGAGTAACTGGCTTACTCCACGAAAAAAAGAAGTTTTTTGGCCACCTTTTAAGACCACTGCACAGTTTGAGGCCTCATTAAAACGAGGCGATAGTCCAGACGACGGAAACTGGAATCTGTATACCTTGAAACGAATTCTTTTTGCTACAGGTAACATAATCAATAGTATTGTTGCTATTTTATCAAGATAAAATGTTATAGATCAGTTTGATAAGGCAAACAAAACATTAAAAAAATTTCAAGTGAGCTCCGAGGTCACGAGCAGTGATGAAACAGAAGTTAATGAACATCCAATTAAACGAAAGTGTAGGCCTCCAAAGCGTTTATCCTATGAAACTAGTGAGGATGAAAGTGAACCATCTCAAAAAGTAAAACGACCTCCTAGAATCGTGACACAACTGACGGGAGAACCATTACTTACCAACACACAATCATTTTCATCTTTATTTGCTGCAACAATAGCTTCATCTGACTAACCACAATTAAATTCACCTCAGTCTTCTAGTACGAACTTTGAAGATTCTGAAGGTAAATTATATTTTCTTTTAGACTATGCAACTTTTATGTAGATATCTTATGAAAACTGTAACTTTCATATAGGTGGGGAAGCATTTTTCAGACTATACATGTACTTATCCATGTGCTTTTTTTAATATTGGAAATATCATACTCTTTCTTGCTTTTTATGAAACCAATTGGCTAAAGGTTATAGTGAATTCGATTTGTTACACTGGTGGGAACCGAGTGATTTATCATCTCATTTTAGATTTATGTAATAATACAAGAAAGGTATCCTGAGTGTGTACCAGGGCAATAAGTCAAATTTGCTATTAGTCATCTTGCTGAATACAAAAATTTGTTTCAGTTTTTCACAAAAAATTGGTATCATTATTACTGTATATTAAAGAGCAGAACTTGCAAATATTACAGTGGATCAATAAACAAAATAAATCTCCAAATGTTCCATTCCCTCATGAGCTACCAGAAGATCTGCCTGTTAAATTGCCTCTCTTAACTTTAGCTGATGTGCAAACATTGGAAAATTATTTAACAAAGAAAACTAATTTGGATGTTGTGGTAAGAATCAACGTTTTTTATTTTTTAATTAATATATTTTTTTACTTGTTCTAAAAGGCCCATATCACACGGTGTTGTTTCTTGTACCTATAAAATTTGTGAAAACTGACAGAGTGTGTCAGTGTCGAATAAACCAATAAACATTCACCATGCCAATCTGCTTCTGTCACTTTGTAACAAATTTAGGGCCAGTTGTTCAACAACTCCGAACTTGTTTTTAATACTTTTGCAACACATGCTTTTACAATTGTTCTCATAGTAAGAAAACCAAGTTCAGAACTAACCTACGGTTCAAATATTTGAACAAGTGGCCCTTATGAATTTATGTAAATTTTACACAACAATTAACGTGTTATACGGCTCTAGAAGAGTTTTATTTTGTTTATTGTTTTAGATTCAATATTTTTCAAGAATTGGAGGTCGAGACGCCGTTTCCTGCGCAAATAATATTTTAAAGAGGTTGTTAAGTAACGAACTTGCGATAAATTTCAGTTTTCTGGGTACCAGGGCAGGTAAAAGAGCATTCTGCAATATAAAATTGAAAGAGATTGTTGTTGGTAAGCAATTTATATCTTTCTTTCTTTCTTTGTCATATAGGTAACTATTTTTAGGAGCTGTAAAATTGACTTATCCCACAGTGACTGAAAACGAAATACACGGATACATTAAAGTATGGTTGAAACATTCACGTCAGCGAGCTTCTAATGAACGCAAAAGAAATAGGAGTGCGATGTTTTAAGTGCTGTGACTTATGTTCTGAAACGTCTTTAAATTTTCTGTTTACTCTTATAAATTACTCAGAATGTACCATCCCGCAAAGTGTGTCAGTAAGAGACGAATATATCGGAGAGCTGCTGAAGCTTGTAAAAATTTTAATGATAGCAAGTTCTGAAAATGTGCATGTTTTTGATGATCCTCAGAAATTAAATGATAACGTCTGTTCTTCCTCTTTTCATTTGGTGGACAGTAACAGTAGCTCTGAAAAGTTGGGTAGTAAAAACAGCAATTTACCAAGTTCTGAAAATGTGCATCTTTATGAAAATTCTCAGAAATTAAATGATAGTGTATGTTCTGCATCTTTTCATTTTGTAGGCAGTAACAACAGCTCTGAAAATTTAGATATTAAGTTTTTTGAAAACCCCTCTGAAAATGTACAATTATGTAAAAGTAATGATTCAGATACAAAAGAGCGTTTCATTCAAGATTTACAAAAATGGGTAATAGATTTTAATATTACACATTCTGCTTTAACAAAATTGTTACATTTGCTAATGCCATTAAAATTGAATTTACCTTTAGATAGTCGCATATTTTTAAAAAGTCCTATTAAATTTTCCAGTAAAAAATTGGAAACGGGAGAATATAGCCATTTTGGATTGGCAAAAGGAATTGAGTATTTTTTAGAGTGTTTGCCTGACTTTGCAGATGTTATCAATATTTCATTTAATATTGATGGATTACCTCTGTTTCGTAGTTCAAATGTACAAGTTTGGCCAATTTTAGCTCTCAATAAAACTGAACAAATTAATATTGCACCTTTTACTGTTGGAATTTTTTGTGGCCATTCTAAACCTAAACCTATACAATTATATTTAGACGAATTTGTCCCAGAGCTATCTTCATTATTAAGAAATGGGGTTCTGCATAACAACAAAACCTACAAAATTGATGTCCATAGTTTCGTATGCGACGCGCCAGCTCGTGCCTTCATTAAATGTATAAAATCTCATAGTGGATACTCTTGTTGTGAAAAGTGTAACGAACCTGGTGAATATCATAATGATAAAGTAATTTTAAAAAATACTACTGCTACACTGAGAACTGATTTATCTTTCTTTTTACAAACTGATGAAGATCATCACACAGGTAATTCACCTCTTGTGGAACTTTCTGTAGGATTAGTTTCAAAATTTCCAATTGACTATATGCATAATGTTTGCTTAGGTGTAATGCGTAAGCTTCTCAATTGCTGGACGAATAGAAAATTAGGAGTACGATTAAATGCACGGTTATTAGACACCTTAGCAGAACGCTTACTTGCAGTGCGCCCTTGTATTCCATCAGAAATGAACCGTAAAACGAGATCTATTTTTGAACTGTCTCGATGGAAAGCATCTGAATTCAGAACTTTTTTGTTATATGTCGGTCCTTTTGTATTGCATGACATGCTCGATCAGGCTATTTATGAACATTTTTTGTTACTTCATTGCGGTATTTTAATTTTAATGTCTAAACAACATATAAGCAAATTTGGCACCAACACTGCATCCAAATTGTTAAATTTATTCGTGGAACATAGTAAAGTAATTTATGGATTAGATTTCTTATCTTATAATGTACATGTGTTATCACATATAAGTAATGACGCCGACTTGTATGGTCCTTTAGATACATTTTCTGCCTTTCCATTTGAAAATTACTTAGGCCAGGTAAAACGTCTAGTGAAATCCCCTAATAAACCTTTACCTCAAATCTATCGTCGTCTTCAGGAATACTTCTCGTCTGACAACTATATAAAAATGTCCCGTAATACTGACAAGATTAAATTTAAGTATGAACATACATCAGGTCCTACCACATCAAATAAACGGTGCCAGCAATTTAAAAAGATGCATATAAACGATTTTACGTTAGCAACTGAAAGCTATTGTAGTAGTGATTCATATTGTTTTATTAATAATGGGAATTTAATTGTTCAAATACATAATATATTACTGTATCAAAACGGAACAAGGGCTATAATAGGTAAAGAATTTCAGTCTTGTGATAATTTATTTAATTACCCGTTTGATTCTAAAAATTTAAATATTTTTAAAGTTTGTAAGTTATCAAATTTATTACAGAGTTGGCCTGTTGAATCTATAAAAGCTAAATGTGTTCTGCTATCATTTAAAGAGCACAAAGCAGCTTTCCCCTTAATTCATAGTATATAGTGTCTCTTTAAAATCTCTATAAGTGATTCTCTAATTTTTCTTAAGTGACCTATGAACATAAAATTACGCGTCTTTGATTGGTTAATTATTATTTATAATTCGTATATATGACGACTAGTATATGCGGCTGTAGTATTTATTTGTAACTACTACTACAAAGGCACACAATTCTATTTTCATAGCTCACTTAATTAGAAAAGAATTGGATCACTTATTATAGTACATATGATTAATTTATAAGTTTTTGCCAACAGAAGTTATTTTTATTTGAAATGTAAAAAAATATAACGCGTGATCAATATCTTTTCTAATCAAGTGACCTATGGAAAAAAATTATGTCTTTGTTTGGTTCATTATTTCAAATGCCATTTGAATTGTTTTTATTGCCTTCCTATTGTTTTGTATAGGAATGCAATATAAATATGTAATTCAAGTGGCATTTGAAATAATGAACTAATCAAAGACACATGATTTTATTTCCATAGGTCACTTGATTAGAAAAGATATTGATCACTTGTTAGTTATAAGTTTATTTAAAATAATATTTATTTACTTATTTTTCATACATACACTTTTTTTATAAAAATATTAATTTATTGTTCACAAACATAATATGTTTAGGTATTTAAATAAAAATTAAATTATGGTTGTGGTTGTGGTTTCATTTTTTGTTACATTTGGATCATAATATAATTAAAAATGACGTCAGAAACATACGACTATATGACGTTCAAAAATGACGTCAGAAACATACGGCTATATGACGTTCAAAAATGACGTCGCCAGGCTTTGACATTTGCCCGTCTTATTTACGTCTTTAATACGTCGATGACAATGGTCACTATTAACGTGAGAAAGACGGCACCTTGCTGCCTGGGATCTCTACGATCCTCGCCGCCTCCACCTCGAGACGAGGACGCTGCAAATGACGTCACGGACATAACCGTACGATCGCCAACGGCCGCACCTCAACAAGACGACGCTGCAACGGAGGAGGCTGTTCTACAGAGACGCGGCATAATGATGCAGTGTTTCCTCTGTGAACCGGACATACGGTACCTCGAGAGCGACACCGAGAACCTGATGAACGAAGCATCGTTGTTCGCCTTCATGGCCAGTGTGGCGCACCGATCTGCGTCACGAGTCGCCGTGGTGTCTCCTCACTATACGTCCACGACGGGTACCATCTCGGCTATGCAGAACGTCTTCGGAGAATACGACAACTTCGACGTGCTAATCATACCTTGCTACTTTCCAGGTCACTACGCCGTCGCCACTTACGAGAGAGGATCCGGAGTGGTGAGGTTTTTCGATCCGTTGCCGAACAGAGATCGCCTGACGGACCGAGACAAGCGCTGCCTCAAGCAAGCCGTCGTCCAGCTTAGAGGGGAAATGGACGAGGAGTTTGTAGAAATTCTGACGGAGACGGGTACGTATAACGTGCAGAGGGACAACGTGAACTGCGGCTTTCACGTGTGTCTCATCGTCGAGTCCTACCTCTTCAATGACAAGAGGACTTTTCTGTAAGCGTTGAATATCAGGGAAGAACGCCGTCGAATTTTGCAACACCTGAGGCAGCTGTTGGTTTCCGACGACGATTTCCCATACGTTCAGCGACCAATCAATCCAGGGCGAGAAACGGAAGCGGCGGTCGAATAAGAGGCTGACGAGGAAGAGGTAATGAGACCTCCGCCTCCCGTGCACCGTCGATCGACCAGATTGGCCTCGAAAGATAGCCGCCCCGTCGCCGCCACCGTCACTACACTTCCTCCGATCGCAAAGGAGAAGAAGGCTGAATGCAAACGCAAGCATCCCAGGCTAGGCTGCGCATCTGCGAAGGCGCATCACTTTCCCGAATACGTTGACAGCGGCACGCTGAACAAACACAGACGCTGTCCGCACTGCAAGGCGTTGTTGTTTTTGAGCGAAACTTCCAGCGCGTGTTGTGCCAACGAAAAGGTGTCGCTAACCGAAAGAGGAGATCCACCGCCTTTCATCAAAGCCCACATGGACCCAGACGTGGACGTCGGCTCAGCGAGGGACTTCCACCAACACGCTCGAATCTACAACATGTTGGCGTTCGGATTCGTGCAAGTGGACAGCACCATGCCGCCCGGGCAAGGCCCCCCTGTGTGCCTGCTGAACGGCGAATTCCGGCACTGCATCTCGGACCTGTCCTTCGACGCGCAGAGACCGCCCACGTTCGGCAACCTGTACATCCTGAGCGTGGAAGAAGCCGAGGCCGAGAGAAGAAGGAACCCCTATTCGGAGACTATCCGCATGAACGTGCTGAGAGCGTTGGATACGGAATTGCGGACGACCCATCCGTTGGCAAGGATCTGGCTGCACGCGTACGAACAGTACCAGCAAAAGAAAGCAGCCGGCACTGCGGTACCTCAATTCAAGCTAATCCTGCTGAACGAGTGGGATACCCCGGCCAACCTACGAGACAACAACCTGCATCCGCGTCAGGTAGTCTTGCCCGTCGACGACGCCATGTATACGATTTGGTGCAGCGATACGGAAGCGGTACCGCAACGAGAAGGCATATGGTTGCAACCGCAACCCGGCGAGGTCAACGGGATACGCCAAATGGGTTTGTATCATCCGATGACAGACTCGGCGTGCTACCCTCTGCTGTTCCCCTACGGAGAGGAAAGATTCCACTGGGGCATAAGAAACACGAACCCGACCTCCACCGAACCGATCGCGAGACGTCTGGGGAACATCGAGCTGCGCGACCGTCTCGAAGACACGGAGAACGCAGACAACGACGACCAGGACCTCGACTCGATCGCAAGTGACGAGAGCTTGCTGTCGGACCTGTTCGAGGAGAGCGGCGAAGAAGGGCGAGAACCAAGAGGAGCCAGCAAACGGAGAGAACTCGTAAGTATCGCCCAGTTCTACCGCTACCACTACGCCATAAGGAAGAACGCCAACAACCCGACGCTGTGTCTTCGCATGGGAATGCTGACGCAGCAGCACGTTATCGACACCAGCTTCAAAATCGAGCAGCAAGTGGCGCAGCACGTACGACGTGTGCAGAAGGACCTACGCCAGACGCTGCCCGAACCCCTGCTGCACTACCTCAGGCGCAACTTTCAGCCGGACGAGGAGCTTGGTCGAGCGGTGTTTTCCACGAAGCTGATGAAGGGATCGGTGGCGTGCATGTGGGAGAAGTTCTACGACACGACCGCAATGTTCCAGCGCGTGCAGAACCCTCATCATCGTTCTTCATCACGTTCACCTTCAATCCCCGATGGCCGGAAGTGGCACGAAACGTCGGCTCCAAAGGACGACTGCAGACGGCGGGTGATCGCGTGGACATTTCGTGCCGAGTTTGGATCGACAAGGCAAGGAAAATTCATCGCGTAAGTATTGGTTTTCTAAAATTAAATTTAATGAGTTTTCTTTAGAAATTGTTTTGGGATTTTTGAAATTCAAAAGCAAGTAATATTTTATATTATCATGTGTGGATAGTTTCTGCAATATAGTAATATTTATGTTTACACATTACTGCTTTGAAGGTAAGAATTCTTTGTTTTGTTGTTCATTATAATGTAGAACGTATTATTTAGACTTATGACGTTATGCACTAGCTAATGAAGATGATTAAGGTTTATGTCATTTGAAATGTGACGTTATTACATTTAAAATAATGTTTCTTTAAAGAATTATTTTTTCATATGACCATATTACTAGGAATAGACGATTCAATTCAGATTAACAATTTTTACTTAAAAGATTTTATGACGTTCTTACTGCAAATATTGTACACAAACTCTTGAAACACTTCATAACATTTTTGCTTATGTCATTATTCCTATAATAATAATAAATAATTACTTCAGTCGACTTGTGTCAAATTTTGAGATAAGTTTTTCAAGCAAGATTAAAGTTTCGTTTATGTTAGTTTCAGCTACCTAAAATGAGTTCTCGTGGCAAAATAATGTGCATTCTTGTTGAAAAAGCACAGAACGCGATTACGGAAGCTACGGCAAATGATGTCTTAACGCGGGAGCCTTCAAAAGAATCAGGTATCTATGAGTTCTTATGAATTACATTTTTTATATAGATAAATACAATGGTATCAAACAAATTAAAACCTATTGAGAGTTGATTTTATTTTTAATTTTCTTGATTGATAGCTATCAATCGATAGTGAAACGTAGACCGATCGTGCAAAGTTCAAGTGTCCATTTTAATAATTTATTATACAATTATCATCGGACAAGAATCTACTTGAATTTAATTTTCTTGTTTATACAGGAAATTCCCTGGAAAATCAAAACAATCAAAATATCTTAAGGTGTTCAAAAACTTCTACATCATCATCCTCTAGTTCTTTATCCTCTGGTTCTTCATCTACCGGAAGCAGCGAATCATCGTCTGAAGATTGTGATGATATTATTAACGACAATTTGTACATACCTACAAAAAGTGATGCGGAGAGTGAAAATGAAGACTATTCTGATAATCACAACAAAGAGAGCACTTCTTCGACAGGCGACAGTATTTCACATTCAAATACCAATAGTAATATTTCATCTACATCTACTCAAGACAATGTAATTTTGGTGAGTCCTCCCAAGAAAGGTGTTAAACGAAAAAAAATTGGAAGAGGAATCTCTTAAAGAAATTCAGAAATACTGGTGAAGTATATGAAACTCATACAAAGAACAAAAATATTCGACAACGAAGGCAAATAAAAGCTCCCTGCGGAGAGAAATGTAAGTTGCAGTGTTCATCTAAGTTTGGTCAAGAAGAAAGAGAACAGCTTTTCTCAGCCTATTGGTCATTGGGTCGTATTGAGAAACAGAGACAGTTTATCAACAATTCTATGACTGCTATTGTACCGAGATACCGATACACTCGTGTTGGAGGTACAAGAAAACCACGACAAAACAATAATGCGTTTTACTTCATTAAAAATGGCCAAAAAGACCGAGTGTGTAAGGTATTTTTTGAAAATACTTTAAACATAAATGATCGCACAATACGTACAGTACAGGAGAAACGAAATAAAGTGGCAGGTGTACTACTCGAACCAGATCAGCGAGGAAAACACGGCAAGCAAAAGACGCTGGACCCGGCTATACGAGAAGGAATTCGAGAGCATATCAATTCCATTCCAAAAATTGAAAGCCATTATACCCGAGCAAATACGTCACGAATATTTATTGACGGTAGTCGCTCATTGGCAGACATCCACAGAGACTATGTAGCCAAATGTGAAGAGCGAAACACACCTTATGGAAGCTATGCGATTTTTCATCGGTTGTTTACGGAGGAATTTAATATTTCGTTCTTTGTTCCTAAGAAAGACTTATGTGAAACTTGTGTGGCCTACGAGAACGCCGATAATGAAGAGAAAGAAAAACTAAAAGAGAACTACGATAGGCATTTGATCGAAAAAAATCTGTCAAGAGAAGAAAAGAAGCGCGATAAGCAGAAGAATGACTTTAATGGCATTGTAGCAGTTTACGATCTTCAAGCAGTCATGCATATACCAAAAGGAGACGTTTCGGTGTTTTATTATAAATCGAAGCTAAACGTATTCAATTTTAGCATTTATGACTTGCAAACAAATAACTGTGAATGTTACGTTTGGGATGAGTCCAACGCCCATCGAGGCGTAAATGAATTGGGTACTTGTGTATTGAAATATTTGAGGAAGAAAGCTACCATGCCTGATGCCGAAGTAATTTTTTACTCCGATAATTGCGTGGGCCAACAAAAAAATAAATTTATGTTGGCCCTGTACTTATATGCCATACGCTGCCTCGGTATAAAATCAATCTGTCATAAGTACTTGATCAAGGGCCATACGCAAAATGAAGGTGACTCGGCCCATTCGCTCATTGAAAGACAGGTGAAACGTCAATTAAGAGGTGGGGCAATTTATACACCTGACGGATTCATTGCAGCTATTCGAGCTGCAAAAAAACAAGGGGAATCTTTTTTTGTACATGAGTTGTGCTATGAAGATTTTTATGATCTGAAGGAACTTGCTTCCAACATTGGACCCATAAATATGACGAATTTAAAGCTCAGTGATGTAAAAGTGATTAAGGTTGTACGAGACTCTCCAAATTCGGTCTATTACAAAAATTCGTACAATGACGAATTTCAGGAGGTCCAAGTTATAAAAAAAAAAACAAGTAAATTCCAACAAACTAATTTTAAACGACGCATCGTGCACTACGACGAGTTGGTGAGGTACTTCAAGTGCGTTTACAGATCGCCGCACGAAGCTTGGATGAGGATGAACCAGTACCCGTTCGTGAGGATGTCCCACACGGTACACAAGATTCCCATTCACCTTCCGGACCAGAGACCGATTTACTTCTTGCCCGGTGAGGAGCGACAGGCGGCTGAGGCGTACCAACGCGGCGGCCTCAAGGACACGCAGCTGCTGGCGTGAATGAGAACAAACAGAGAAGATCCGGCGGCCAGAGTCTACACCATCCTGGAATTCGTGCAGTGGTACCGCTTCGACAAGAAAGGCGGAACGTGGCACAGGCGAAAAATTGCCGGTAAGAACGTAATAACAATCGCCAGATTGCAGTTCGTCCCTCCGCGCAACGTGGAACTGTTCGCGATGAAGCAGATCCTGATGCACGTGAAGGGAGCCCAGAACTGGAACGACCTCCGCACGGTGGAAGGTGTGGAGCACGAAACTTTCACGGAGGCAGCCAAGGCGATGGGACTGATGGAGGACGACGTCATCTGGCACAGGACGCTGGCCGAAGGCGCGAGGACTTCCAACCCGCAGCAGATGAGGAGCCTGTTCGCCCAGATTCTGCTCTTCGGCAACCCACCGTCGCTCCGAGACCTGTGGAACGAGTTCTACTACGGAAAGAACTGCCTTCCGCACGAGAGACCCGGGAGGATAAACAAGGCGCTCCAGCTGATCAACCCCATACTGGGGTACCACGGCAGGAGCTGCGCGGACTTTGGTCTGCCCGTGCCCTCCCGAACGGACGACGCGAACGCGGACGAGGACCTGAACGAGTTCTTCTTCCCCCGTCCGGACGCAGACGACGGGCCAGACGCCACGGTTGACGTGGCGAGGAACTCCGAGGACTTCTACGGCCGACTGAACGTGGAACAGAGGAGCGTGATAGACGCCGTGGAAGTAGCCCAGCAAGCCGCACCCGGCGAAACGCCGCGCCTATTCTTCCTGACGGGATCCGGAGGGACGGGCAAGACGTACGTATACAACACGCTCATCTTCAGGTGCATAAGCAGAGGCGTCAAGGTGATTGTTACGGCGGTGACGGGCATCGCCGCGTGCCTGCTCTTCAACGGGAGCATGGTGCACAGGGCTTTCCGCATCGACCCGAAGAACTTGCCGTCGCACGCCGCCGAAAACTTCACGGCGAGATGCATCAAGCAGGCGCAGCTCATCATAATTGACGAAGTGTCCATGATGCATAGGGACCTCCTCGAAGTCGTCGAAGGTCTGCTGAAGATGTTCGCCCCGCCGCAAGCGAAGGAACTAAGCTTTGGCGGAAAGGTGATACTGCTGGGCGGCGACTGGAAACAGATGCTGCCAATCGTCACCGACGGCAGCAACTTGGGACCCGTGGCTGCCTGCATCCAGAGCCGACCTGACTACGGTCAATTCCGACAAATGAAGCTGCTGACGAACATGCGAGTGACCGAAGGACAGGAGCGATTTACAGAGTTCCTGCACAAGCTCGGCACCGGCTCCAACATGATCTAGGGCACCGACAGAGTGGAAGTACCTCCGGAGATGATGAACAGTTCCGAGGAGCTGATGTGCTTCGTGTTCGAAGACGGCGCGGTGTTCAATCGCCCCGAAACGCTACACGAACGCTTCCTGATGGCACCGATGAACGCCCAGGTAATAATAATATTAATAATAGACTTTAGTCTCAGACATACAGTATCAGTAGTATTATAATTAGAAGATATAACTAATAAATAATTAGAGATACCTGAGAGAAAGGCGAAGTTCAGAGTAGCTGAACAATCTGTTCCACTTTACCTTTTACTACTAAACTTAAATTAATATATTGAATTTAAATTAACTTAAAAGAAGAAGGATGACGCATGAATATAAAATGTAATAGAAAAAGAAAAAAAATTAATAAAAATAGTGAAATGATAATATTTTCTATTTATCCCTAAAATCTTTAAATCGTTCGGTAGATAGACGCCATGAACGAGCTCATGATGAACGCGTTTCCCGGAGAAGCGCGCGAATACCTTTCCAGCGACGAGGCGTTTAACGACAATCCGCTGGACGTGCACGCGGCAGAGAACGATCCGCAGAGCCTGAACGAGTTCCGCGCGGGCAGCATGCCCGACCATCGACTTCGCCTGAAGAAAAACGTCGTGGTGATGCTGATGTGCAACGTGGACGTATCCCGAGGACTCTGCAACGGCACGAGGATGACGGTGGAATCGCTCGGCAACGACGTGATTCAGTGCAGAACAATCGCCAACTCTTCGTTTCGAACCGGACACTTGGTAACGCTTTGCAGGTTCAAGTTCAGGTACGACGGGACGCGTCCGGACGGTTCCGGCCCCAGGTTTACCAGACTGCAGTTTCCCGTCCAGGTGGCTTTCACCATAACCGTTAACAAGGCGCAGGGACAGACGGCCGGCCGGATCGGACTCTCTCTCGAGAGGGAACCGTTCGCGCCCGGACAACTATACGTCGCACTGTCCAGAGTGAGAACTGCAGAGTCCGTGAGGATCTTCAACCCCCATGGATGTACCAAGCTCAAGAACGACGTAAAGAACGTGGTCGCCACGGGCATCCAGTTCTAAGCCAAAGAAAACCAACATCGGCAGGACACTTTCAAAGGTATTGTTTTCGCAACGATCTGTTTCAAATTCTAATGCGATCTAATCTTTACAGTTTGAGGACCATCACGACATAATGCCCGATCATCGTGAAGAGGTAAATACTCCACAGCGCTATTTGCGTCTGCTGCCTCGCTACCGCGAGCGTCAACATGTCATATAAGTAATTCGGCCTCTTGCAAGACAAATTGAAAAACGCTGTCGATAACAAGCTGCGAAACAAGAAATGCACGTAATAACGTCTTCAAAGCAGAATACAAACACTATTAGTTAGTAATTCAAAAAAGAAAATATGCTTACGAAGAAACTAAATTTAAAAAATTGAAAAACCACAACGTGAAAATGATAAATAGTAATCGGAAAGAGAAAACGACAAAATAAAATTAAGAAGATACTTTACAAGAGCTTGGAAAAGCGACACAACAACGAACGATTACAAGAACCGCGATGGAAAAATGGGACTGTGAAACGTCATCATCCAACAATCTGAAAACGATAAATAGTTACCACTATACATTTACGTAGATAACCCCTTCCAATAAATTGAAAAAAACAAGGTAACGCATTATCATTATTATCACAATTCAAAAACAACAGCACCTAATAATAAATCGCCAGAACTTTCACAATTCATCGAAACTATCAAACAACATTGGCACTAATCCAATTACAAAGTAATTTCTAATAAATTCATCAAAAAAAGAAAAAAATAAACTCCTCCAAAAATACCACTTCATTTTGACTATATTAATTCTTACACTTACTTACTAGGAATCAATTAATAACATTGTTTCAGGACGGTCGACAGCGTAAAAATATACAACCCTCACGGATACCACCCGTTAAGAAGCGACATCGTAAATGTAGTCGCAAAGGGCATTCAGTCGTGAAGAAATGGAAATACAACCGTCGATTCGCAGTCACGGCTGAAGCTGGCTCCTCCGACGGCATTCCGTCGTCTAACAATCCGCGTTCCCGGACGCTTACCCGTCGGCTAGCACGACAGGCGATGCTGCTACCCTAATATTCCCGCACGCATGCGGAGACTCGGTTACAAGAGCTACGCTCCGACCAGGCGTTGGTGCATTCTTACGGTCGCTGAATCACGCCAGTTGCTACCAAGTAATGGACGTTATGTAGTGATTTTAGGTGAACCAGCGCTACGTAGCTAAACGCTACGATTTCCACTTCGTGCACCTTTACGCTCACTGAGGCATGTAAGTGTTTACGCGTGCGTTCTTCAGTAACCTTAGGCGCATCGAAGCCGGTATCTCAGCCGCCGAGGCACACTGGAGTATTGGAATGAGTAAGGCCCGTATTCATAAACAAAACTTAGGCTATGCGCTCGATAATAATTCGCTAGTAATTCATGATCTGTACGCATTTCAACGCGTTGCGGACGCACAACCAACAAGAATTTAAGTCCAGTTTAAGAATTACTTTCCGTAAAAGAAATCTTTGCAGTACATAAACAGATATTCACAACGTTTTAGTGAACGCATAGCGTAAGTTTTGTTTATGAATACGGACCTAAGCTCGGATCAAAATTTGAAAATTAATTAAAAACAACACAATAACAGTCCAAATAATGTTACTGGAACTGACGACTGCTTTTTATGACATCAATCGTTTCTACGCCATTTTCGAACAACTGTGACTGACCTATTTTCGTTACTGTTTTTGCATTTAAAAATGCTTAAAAATAGCAATATTTTTTTTTTAACGTCAATCAGTTATCTGCATTATCCGTCAAACTTTCTCGAGCGCCAATTTTTTAAACCGCCTCAGAACAATGCACACAAAATTTTACGTTGGATGGATTAAAAAATAAAAATATTTTAACGTCACGTCGATAAGTAAACGAATAAGACCGCTTCGATTACGAACAATTTCAATTTCAAATATTTCCCATAAATACTCCACTGTGCTTGCCAAGTTACAACATCATCCGTATCGACTCTTCCGCTAGCACGAACGTCAAGATCGAGCACTGCGATATGTTCTTCAAATAATAGAGGACCGTATCCTAGCGGTCGCTTCCTGGCGTTTCGCAAACGCGGAACGAGCCGAAGCACATATCCGGAACACGTTCCGAGGCGTCACATGCTCAAATAATTCACCTTACGTGCTTGAAAAAGACGACTCTTTCGCTAGCACGAACGTCAAGATCGACCATTCCGATATCTTCTTCAAATAAGAAAGGACCGTATCGTGGTGGTCGCTTCCTGACGTTTCGCGTACGCGGAACGAGCCGGAGCACATTTCCGGAAGAGTTCCGAGGCATCCTACCAAAATCATTCAGGTACGTGCTCGGCAAAAACGGCTCCTTCGCTAGCACGAACGTCAAGATCGACCACTGCGATATCGTCTTCAAATAAAAAAGGACCGCATCGTGGTGGTAACTTCCTGGCGTTTCGCGAACGCTGATCGAACCGAAGCACATTTCCGGAACACGTTCCGAGGCATCTTGCTCAAATAATTCCGTGCTTGCCAAGAACGGCTCCTTCGCTAGCACGAACGTCAAGATCGACCGGTACGATATCTTCTTCAAATAATAGAAAGCCGTATCGTGGTGGTCGTTTCCTGGCGTTTCCCGAACGCGGAACGAGTCGGAACACCTTCCGAGGCATCACATGCTCAAATAATTCAACTTACGCGCTCGAAAGAAAAACGCGAGGGAGCCAGCAAAAATTCGCAAGAATGGCGCAAGACAAATTGAAAAACACCGCCGATAATACATTGCGAAATAAGAAACGCACATAGCAACAGCGTGTTTTTAAAGATACAAAAAGAATCCGGATACCACAACTTGTATCCATTAGGACAATATCCTAAAAAATAACATCTCTTTGATCTCGATTGAAACTTCTCAAATATTAATTCTTTAGAAATTCGTAAAAATGCGATAATTCCAAAAACTTTCAGTTTTCTTAAATTGGGTTTCTGCGCATACCATATCGTTGCAGGTATTTCTCCATTTAATGCTGATGTCGGACTTCGATTAATCAGATATACTGTAGTCAGAACAGCTTCTGACCAAAATTGTTTATTTAATTTTGAATTAAGAAGCATGCACCGGTTCATATGTTCCGCTAAACCGTTTTGCTGCGAAATATATCTAATAGTAAATTCAAATTGAATACCTTGCTGCTTGATTTCTTTCGAAGTGTACTCACGACCATTATCGCACCTGAATCTACTTCAGTTTCAAGTTAAAATGAGCATTTGCCATGGCTTCAAAAGTTTTAAAATAATGAAAAATTCTGACTTGAATTCAATCGGGTAGGCAGCTGTAAAATGCGTAAAATCATCAACAAATATCAACACAAATTTTTTTACCATCATAAGATACAGGATTTACAGGACCAAATAAATCATTGTGAACTAATTGTAAAGGCCTTTTTGCTCGGATTCTTTGCTGCTTATGTGATTGCTGTGCTTGTTTTCCTTCAATACAAATTTGACAATTTTGAGGAAATGGCGTTGTCAAATTGGCAATCGTTCCAACTACTTGTTTTTAAAGAGACTTAACACTTTCAATATTTAAATGTCCTAGTCTTTGATGCCACAGACTCAAAGTATAATTCGGTTTGCAAAAATTAACGTTTACAACAACCTGCCTCTTGAAATTCATCATGTAGAGCTGCGATTCTTTTCTTTCTGCTATTGCTTCTATTCGTCCTTGCTTCTCTATTACACCTTTTGTATCTTCAAAAATTATTCGGTATCCACTCATTTCCAATTTTCTGACAGATAAAAGATTGTACTCCGGTCCGGGAACAAATAAAATATTTTTAATCTTGATTTTTATTTCTCCTCCATTTACAATACTGATAACATTCATTTCTCCTACATGTTTAGCTGAGAGATAACTTCCCGATTTAGCAACTTTAATTTTTATAGGTTCCGTCAATTCGTTAACATTTTCAAGTCGAATCTGACTACCAACAATATGTTCTGTTGCTCTTGAATTTAAAAACCAATTAACTTCATTTTGAATTGCATTTATCATATTCACAGCAGAAAATGAGAATCCTTCAGTTATGGTATCTTCTGTGTGATTTTCTGAAGCTACATGTGCTGATTTCGTTTTAGGTTTAAAATTCTTCGTGACATATTGCGACTTCTTTTGACATTCCGCCTTCTTATGTCCAATTTTTCCACAATTATAGCAATTATAGAAATCGTGTGGAATAATTTCTTTCTGATTCTGATTTCTTCAGATTTACCATACCTCGTTTCAGTTGAGACGTACAGCTGAATTAAAAAAAAAAAAACGGGAAATGAAATTTTTCCAATTGTAAATTTGGTTGCATTTGTCAATTAATTGTCTACTTGACAGTGCATACCTTTTAAAAAAATGTACGAAGTGGCTAAACGTCCGCCGGCGGAACCATGCACTGTATTTTGAAATTCCGCCGTCCGGCGGATTTAAATAATCTTAGCCCACAATTCCGCCGAAAATTCAACTGATTTGCGCACTTACGTCGGAACACACTTTAAAAAGTAATAATACCGCCGAACGGCGGACTTTATCGAATAAAATGCTCAGTCCGCAGCGCCGTTCTGTTGCTGTCATGTTAAAGTGGTTCACTATTCTAACAATGAACTTCATATTACAGATATGTTGACGATATTTTGTTTTTTAATTTTACCTCATGATAAAGTAAATTATATTTTAAATCGATTCAATTCTAGTCATAACAGGTTGCAATTTATTATCGAAAGAGAGAAGAGTAATAGCATAAGTTTTCTAGATCTAAGTATTATTAGACAAAAAGGTAATTTAATAACAAATTGGTATCACAAACCGACACGGTAGGGTAGATATATTAACTATAACTCTTATCAACCAAAAAGTCACAAAATTTCAACTATTATTAGCTTGACTGATCGTGCAGTAGGTATTACATTCGGCAAATTATTCATTATCGAAAATATAAATTTAATTAGGTAAAGAAATTCTTGGTTAAAATTCATATCCTAAAAAACTTATTGATGCTGTAATAAATAATCGTGCAAAACATCTAACAAATGCAAATGTTGCCAAACTCACAAAAAATCAAATATCAAATATATCACGTGTCCACCGAGTATGGTTTTCTATTGTGGCGTTTAAAAAACGGTCAGTGCCACTTGCATTCGTGAACTCGTGAATTCGTGAACTCGTGAACAGAGAAGAACAATTCGAGTTAAGGGCCGCTCGCCGCTGGGGGGCTCGCGGCAGCTAGGGAATTGATTCATTCGTGTTCTCCTCTTTCATTTGAGTGGTCGCACGGCCTACTTATTTCTCAAAGGAATGATATTCGATCGAATAATTCGGTCATTTTTGACTTAAAGATGGCGCCGATGAAACAGCCTTGTTAGTCTCGGCGGCACGTTTAATTTGAGTGGTCGCACGACCTACTTATCTTTCAAAGGAAATTTTATCGTCCGTGTCGTCGGTCGTCTTTGATTCCAAGATGGCGTCGAGTTCGCCTCGCCGGCGCGTTTAATTTGATATGCTACACGACTGGTTTATATGTTTTTGCGTTATGAAGGTGACACGTGTTTGAAGTAATTTTAAAAATTAGAAAAAAAAAAAATTAATGTATTGGTAATTTATTTATGAATTGTTTTACATGTTTGATTTTAAGATGTCGTCAGTATGATTGAATCGAATTATACTGGTCGAAAGTTTTCTTTTGATTCGCTGCATGCATGTTTATTTATGTTTCATGGGAATATTGAGTTTGTCGCAGTGTTGTCTTTTTGAATTTCAATATTTTATTGAGATGGCTGTTGATTTGTTTCCGTTTGATTTTATTATCTAATTATTATACTCGACAATTTTTATGTATTTTTTTTTGTTTTGTGGGGATATATTTGTTGATAGCATAATCGTTTTTGATTTTAAATGTTTGTAATTTTAAGATTGAATTTATGTTGATGATTATTTATAATCTTATCATAGAAAAATAAAGAAGAACTTTTCGTTCTTTTTTTTAACTGCAAGTGTATGTCGAATAAGATGTCTATAAAAATGTATTTTTTATTTTGAAAAATCGTACAATAATAGCAGCTGACCTGTGAAGGAATGATAGGAAAGAGGTGTTGTTGAAGGCTCGGTGTCTTTGTCTCTTGATGAAGGTTCTGGAACTTAGAGAGATGTTTTTTATTTTATTGTTAGAGAAAGTTATGAAAATGATATTAGTTGATTAGGAATGGAACACTGTGTGAAGCGTTATCTGTTAATATAATGCGATTTGATGTGTTTTTTTGTAGAAACTTTGGTTTAGTTTTTTTATTGACTGGTGAGATTGTCAGGTGTTAATAATGATGAAGTCGTTTAACGATTGCCTGCAGAGACGATTTACTACTTACGTGCGTTTTCCATTGGAATCACTTGAAAACCTGATTTATGCTTAAGGGATTTGTTTCTTCTTCTGATGTGTCATTATTGTGTTTTCGTGGTTTCTGGCTGAACGGGATTTGCTTGTGGCTTGCGGCTTTGCAAGTTTTAAATTTGACAGTGATGTAACAGGTTAAGTGACGTGATACGTCGACAGATTTATTAAGTTGCAAGATATCCTGTAGAGAAAGAGGAAATAATAATAATAATAATAATAAAAAGTCTTTATTTTTACTGGCGAAGTTCAGCATACTGCTGTTCTACCACTTAACCAGTAACTGCAAATGAATACATAACATGGTATTAATACAAATTAGTAAAACTGAATATAAATTGAATCTAAACTAGAAATGAATCGAAATAAAGTGCTCAATATCTACTGTACAGAAATCAGGCGCTCTCGGAAATTTTTTTTAAAAGAACTTATCGGTAGCAGTCTCAGCTCTCGTGGTAGAGTATTGTAAATCTTAGAAGAAAAATACGAAAATGACCTTTCAAATAAAACTAAATTATGTGAGGGAATATCAAATCCACTAGTCCGCCTCAAATTCTTACTATGAAGTGATTTCCTAGGTATTAATAAACAGTTAAGATAAGGCGGTAAGGAGGTAATACACACTTTGTGAATTAATGTGGTAATGTGGAGTAATCTTCGGTTACACATATTCAACCAATTCACATTTTTAAGCTTATATGTAACATGCTCCCATTTCCTGAGTCCGAAAATAAAACGAATACAAGAATTCTGCATTCGTTGAATTCTCTGACTAGTTGCAACATCAATACAAGGGCCATAGACAGCATCACAGTAATTAAAATTCGATAACACTAAGGAATCACATAACTGCACTTTTAACTTAAATGATAAAAAATGACGATTCATATATAAACCTTTCAAACAACAATATGATTTCTGCACTACTTTGTTTACATATGAAGTAAATCTCAAATTTTTATCCAAAATAATACCTAAATTTTTTACTTCATCATAAAAAGATACTTTAGCATCATTAATAAATATATTCATGCTATCTATGGCCCTCAGCCGATCTTTGGCATTACCGAATACCACAGCAGATGATTTTAGTGCATTCACACATAAACAATGATCACTTGATATTGACATCAATCGTTTAAGATCATCATTAATTAAACCCTCAGCTAATTTTATATCTGGTGTTTTAAAACTATAATACAGTTGAGTATCATCCGCGTAAAAGTGGGATGTACATGACTTAATTTTAGTATGAAAATCAGAAGTATATAGGGTATACAAAAAAGGTCCTAAGACAGAACCCTGAGGAGCCCCAGCTATACTTGGTTGAAAAGAAGACTTATTATTGTTCACTATTACTGCTTGGGTTCTTTCATTTAGGTAAGAAGTAAAGAAACGTACAGACAAATCATCAAAACCGAGGTAGTGCAACTTTGCACACATTAATCTATGATCAATAGTATCAAATGCTTTTGAGTAATCAATGAGTACCAATACTGTCGCTTCACCCCTATCAGTTGCTTTCAAAATATCATTCGTAACTCTCAATAACGCCGTCGTAGTACTGTACCCAGGCCTGAAACCAGACTGAGCTGAAGGTAGCAGATTATATTCGTCGACAAATATCTTACACTGCAGTAAACATAACTTCTCAATAACTTTTGAGAAAATCAATAAATGATATTAAGTTAAGAGTGAGATGGCAAATGTATACGCTCATTCTAAGTCACTTGACATAGACATCGAGTGACATCTTTGTCGGATACATGAGCCAAAGTTACTCACAGGTGTTCGATATTTTACTCACTTGTGCTTATTTCAATCGAGAATTGAAGAAACAAAAGGTACTTTCTATCTAAGACTTTGCAGATCATTGAATATGTTGTAAGGCACCGTCGACAGTCATATAGTTTCTCTCATTGGGATGAAAAATCTCCTAAAAAAAAATAGACTTGATTATAGTAAAAATCGAAATAACAATAATTTTTTATAAATTTAATGGCCATTCAAATGAGCTTATTTTAGTTAAAATAATTGTAACATAATTTAAGGTTTCGAATTAATTTCAAAATGAGTTTCTAAAGTTTAATTGATTTTTATAAAAGGAACGACATTGAAATTTGTATACTTGTACAGTTGCATCTGAATATGTAGTGTGAAAATTTTCGTCTGCATCCTTGCAATTTTTGTAATAATTTGATAATAAATGTATTTCAAATTTGAATATTGTTTTATTTCAAGAGACTGTTATTGTAATGTAACATTATTTTAGTGACAATGTGTTGTGGTAATTTTTGTGTTTTAATGTGTAATAATCATGAATGCGAGTCATCAGATCGGATGTATCAGTTCGAGTGTATAATAAGTTTGTCGTTTGAAATGTATCAGTTTCATTCGGAAAGTACTGTCGATGTGTTTTATTTTTTGCTCGTTCTTCAGACCGGGGAACGTATACAGCAGCAGCAGCACTTGATGCTGATGTTTCCGATAGGGTTTAAGTTTCGTTAAATTTGTTAGACGTGAGACTTGTTCATTTGATTGTAAATTTTTCTCACGAACTGTGAAAGAACAAAGCGATAAATGTTCAGAGCAAAGACATGTGATGTTAGTATTTTTTTGTAAAATCTAATCGCTTACCTTAAACAGGAAGGAGACTCGTATGTGAGCCATGTATTTCATGGAAGTGGTTTGTCTTCTTCTCTGTGTAAGTACGAACTCGGCGTGAAATATTCTTCGGTTGAATTATAGAAATGGGAAACTTTGTTTCCTTGACGTTGTAGAGGTTTCGCTGAGGTAGCTGAAAGATAACGTTTGAAATTAATTTAAAGTACTAGACGTGAAGAAAGCAAATTGCTTTCGATAAGTTGTAATTATTTGAATAGATTACGTTTTTAGGTCGCATCGATTGCACTTGATTAATGTGTGTATGCGATGTGTACAGTGTTTGCGTTTGGCTGCGTTTGCATAACATTATAGTCAGTACACGGTTGCCTGTATTGTTTTGGTGTTTAGACTGACGGAGAGGACTTTATCACAGGAGAAGAAGGTAGGTTGTGCTTCGGTATATGGTTCACTTTAAGTTTCTGAAAATAATAATAATGTAATATATTTGTAATCGCTGTAATGATTATTGATTGAACTGATTGAGAACAGCGGTCAGATGTTTGATTTTATAGAATAAATTAACGTTAGTTTCTGTTTTGGAAACTTCCTCGATGAGCATTTGATTTGATATCTATTAATGGTAAACTATTTCTTACGTTGAAAAGATATGCGTGAATACTTACTTGTTGTTATTTAAGGGCGAATTGTTATTAACTTAGAAGAATTATTGTTTGTATTGAAGATGGATGTCAACGAACGTCTTTTTGGGTGCGTCACCAAAATTTATTTGGATTTGTAAGGTTGATTTCGAGGGACGTATTCGGTTGGCGATGTGTGAAATTTAAAATCGAGCGGTCGATTTGAAATTTCGCGCCAAATCGAGGGACGCGTCTAAAAACAAAAGATTGTCTAGTTCATTATTCTACAATATGGAGGCCAACAGGTGAGTGTTTTATTGTTGTAAACAATTTCTTTTGATTTTCTTGTTATGTTCGAATCGAAATTGTGAATTATCGTTTGTCCGGCTTGTTTTTAAACTCGTCGTTCGTTTGCGACGCGCGCGCGCGCGATTCTGCAGTATATATTCAAGTTATCGCTTGGGCTTCGGTCGCGAGATGACCGCGCTTTTGAATATGTACCGCTAGATTTATATTAAAACGCGATTAATTCTTGGTTATCGACAGTTGGTGTTTTGTGTTCGTTAATTACGTTGCGTTGGTTTAGTAATGATCGGTTTTCCGTTGCAAAAACGTCGATATTTCGTTCGGTTCGAAGAGTTGCGTTTCCGATGGCGTCCCTCTTCTTTCGCAGTGTTGCCGGATGTCCGATAAATTCGCGTTTTTGTGGGAAATGTTCGTGCTTGTTGGAAATAATTGCCCTCGATTGCTTATTAAAGTTTGTTTAATTATTTGGTTAATTGTTGTCGAGGAAATTGATCGTAAAAACGGGAAAATTTTGAAGCGTACAAAGTTGAGATAATTTATTTAAAATATATATATATATATATATATATATATATTTATTATTATATATTTATATAATTTGATAATATTTATTATATAAGTATGATATAATAAATAATTTATTTATTTTATTATTAATTATTTTTTTTTCTTTTAGAATAATGAAAAGGGAGACGTCGCCGGTTGCGTGAGTTTTTCTTTTTACGAATGACTGTGTGTGAAATTGAGTTTGAATTTTTTCATGAAATATAGAAACGATATATTTTATTATGAACGTGTGATTGTGTTGCTTGTTGTTTTTGATTTCTTTTTAATGAAAATGTATGGAATAGGAAACGTGTGAGTGTTATTGTTTGTGTAAATTAATTTTTTTTTTATTGATAGAAGCACATCAGAGGTGGTGGATGATTCACTGTCCGCCACTCCACCGCCTCGTCCGCGGTAAGTATTTTTCATAATGAGATTTGTTAGAAATTAATTTTGAAATTATTTTTCTAGTGCAACTCCGGTGGTAGATGGCCCGCCCTAGTAAGTTTTTTTTTGTTTTCGATTAATTTTGTGCGAGATTGATTTTTAATTTTTCTGACGAAACATTGGATTGGTTGATTTTATTATGAGTGTTTAATTTTGGTGGTTGTTGTTTTTTTTTTTTTTGTTTTTAATTAAAAATGTATGTAAGAGGAAATGCGGGGGCGGGGTGCTTCGGCGTGAGCACCCCGCCCCCCGCCTCGTCGGTAAGTAATATTCGTAATGATAAAATTTGTTTGAAGTTAATTTTGAAATTCTCCTTCTAGACTAATAGCTGTCAGAAGCGTACAAAGGAGGGAGGGCGGGGTTTTACCGTAAGTTTTTTCGATATCGAAAAATGATTTTCGTTTTTGAAAATGATTTTTTTTTCAGACCCACGGCCATCAGTAACGAAGTGGTGGGCGAAGACGTTGCGTAAGTATCTATTAGGAAGTTTCGCGTATTGAGTTAATGATGATTTTCTTACAGAGGCGAGGAGTTGTACCTCGTCAGTAGGCTGAGGAGGGCGGGGGGGTTTTAAGTTATTATTGTAAGAAATTATGCGCCGAATTAATTTGTAATTTTTTTTAGACCGGACTTGATAATGAAGGTGGCGGGCGGCAGACGTCGTGAGTTTTTTTTTTGCGATGAATTATATTTCCACTTGAAATTAATGTTTCTGTTTCTTTGTAGGCATCCGACCGGAGTAAATAAGTAAATAAAAAAAGTTTTTCGTTAATTTTTTTTGGTTTTCTTATTTTTCAAGTATGCGCCAATTAATTTTTTCATTGTGATAGGAAAAAAAAAGTTTTTCCAAAGTTTATCGCTTTAAGGGTGGTCTTTCCATTTTTTGATAATTTTAGTGAGGATAATTATCGCGGAAACAGTTGATATTTATTAATCGACCGTTAATAAACATCAATTTGTTCCACGAACGATTTTGGCGGTAAGATGGGAAGACCGACCGAGTGGTACATGAGATAGATGTCTTTAAGTTGACTTGGTGATTATTTTCGTAAACGTCGACAGGCCGCAGTGATAATAATAATTGTACGATTATGTGTAGACAAATGTTTGCAATTAATTGTGGACGTCGTTCATTTCTTGAACGTCGAAAAGAAAATTGAAGAAAAATTAATCGATAGATCTCTACCTCAGAGGTAAAGAATCGTATCTCCATTATCATAGATTTTGAAGTTTTAAAATGCAGTTTTCTTTTTACAAAATAATGAAATAAAATAGAAATGTAACGTCTGGATTATTTTATTATAAGTACCTAATTTAACTAATAACATGTTTTACATTACAACTGGCAGTAGTAACATGGTCTAGCGGGAAGCAGCAAATATTTAAAGCATTTAAACCAAAAAAAGTGGAGATACGAATCTTTATTTCTAAGGTACAGAAATGCGAATAAAATATTCAGTGAAAATGAGCGTCACAATTCGTTTATATTATATTATATTATATATATATATATTATGTATATATATTATATATATATATGGGTGAGATTGTCAGGTGTTAATAATGATGAAGTCGTTTAACGATTGCCTGCAGAGACGATTTACTACTTACGTGCGTTTTCCATTGGAATCACTTGAAAACTTGATTTATGTTTAAGGGATTTTTTTCTTCTTCTGTCGTGTCATTATTGTCTTTTCGTGGTTTCTGGCTGAACGGGATTTGCTTGTGGCTTGCGGCTTTGCAAGTTTTAAATTTGACAGTGATGTAACAGGTTAAGTGACGTGGTACGTCGACAGATTTATTAAGTGGCAAGATTTCCTGTAGAGAAAGAGGAAATGATATTAAGTTAAGAGTGAGATGGCAAATGTATACGCTCATTCTAAGTCACTTGACATAGACATCGAGTGACATCTTTGTCGGATACATGAGCCAAAATTACTCACAGGTATTCGATATTTTACTCACGTGTGCTTATTTCAATCGAGAATTGAAGAAACAAAAGGTACTTTCTATCTACGACTTTGCAGATCATTGATTATGTTGTAAGGCACCGTCGATAATCATATAGTTTCTCTCATTGGGATGAAAAATCTGCTAAAAAAAATAGACTTGATTATAGTAAAAATCGAAATAACAATAATTTTTTATAAACTTAATGGCCATTCAAATGAGTTTATTTTAGTTAAAATAAGTCTAACATAATATAAGGTTTGTAATTAATTTCAAAATGGGGCACAATCTTTTATTTACGTTGTAACAGAAATATTAGTTAGGCTGTATGATAATTACAATTTATTTCATTCCGAAAGTACTATTGAGGTTTTTTATTTTTTGCTCGCTCTTCAGACCGGGGAATGTATGCAGTAGCACTTGCTGTTCATGTTTCCGATAGGGTTTAAGTTTCGTGAAATTTATTAGACGTGAGATGGGACTTGTTCAGTTGAATGTAAATTTTCTCACGAACTGTGAAAGAACAAAGCGATAAATGTTCAGAGCAAAGGCATGATATTAGTAGTTTTTTGTAAAATATAATTGCTTACCTGAAACAGGAAGGAGACTCGTACGTGAGCCACGTATTTTATAGAATTGGTTTGTCTTCTTGTCTTTGTAAGTACGAACTTAGCGTGATATATTCTTCGGTTGTAATGTAGAAATGGGAGACTGGTTTGTTGCTGCTGTCGGTTATGTTGTTATCTTCGAGGTATCGTAGAGGTAGCTTAAACATAACGTTTGAAATTAATTGAAAGTACTAAACGTGAAGAAAGCAAATTGCTTTCGAGAAGTTGTATAGATTACGTTTTTAGGTAGCATCGATTGTACTTGATTGACGTGTGTATTCGATGTGTAGAGTGTTTTGCGTTTAGCTGCGTTTGCATAACACGATACTCAGTACACGGTTGTTTGTACTGTTATGCTGTTTATATTGCCGGAGAGGACATTGTCGCAGGAGAAGAATGTATGTTGTGCTTCTTTATGATTCACTTTAAGTTTCTGAAAATAATAATAATAATGTAATATATTTGTAATCGCTGTAATGATTATTGATTGAACTGATTGAGAATGAATAGCGATCGGATGTTTGATTTTATAGAATAAAGAAACGTTAATTTCTGTTTTGGAAACTTTCTCCATGAGCATTTAATTTGATATCGATTGATGGTAAACTATTTCTTACGTTGAAAAGATATGCGTGAATACTTACTTGTTTCTATTTAAGGGCGAATAGTTTTCAATAACTTTGAAAAATTATCGTTTGCATTGAAGATGGATGTCAACGAAAGTCTGTTTGGGTGCGTCACCCAAATTTATTTGGATTTGTAAGGTTGTTTTGGAGGGAAGTATTCAGTTGGCGATGTGTGAAATTTAAAATGGAGCGGTCGATTTGAAATTTCGCGACAAATCGAGGGACGCCTTTGTTACCGTCTAAAAACAAAAGATTGTCTAGTTCGTTATTCTGCAACATGGCGTCGACCGGCAGGTAAGTGTTTGATTGTTATAAACAATTTCTTTTGATTTCCTTGTTAAGTTCGAATCGAAATTGTGAATTATCGTTTGTCCGGCTTCTTTTCAAACTCCTCGTTCGTTTGCGACGCGCGCGCGCGCGATTCTGCAGTATAGACTCAAATTGTCGTGTGTATTTCTGTCCCGCGCTTTTGAATATGTACCGCTGGATTTATATTAAAACGCGATTAATTCTTAGTTATCGATGGTCTGTGTTTCGTGTGCGTTAATTGCGTTGCTTTGGTTCAGTAATGATCGGTTTTCCGTTGCAAAAACGTCGACATATCGTTCGGTTCGAAGAGTTGCTTTTCCGATGGCGTCCTTTTTTCCTTCGCAGTGTTGCCGGATGTCCGATAAATTAGCGTTTTTGTTGGAAATGTTCGTGCTTGTTGGAAATAATTGCGCTCGATTGCTTATTAGTTAGCTTAATTGTTTGGTTAATTGTTCTCGAGGAAATTGATCGTAAAAACGGGAAAATTTTGAAGCGTATGAAAATGTCGGCGGTGTTGCCAGACGTAAGGGATGTTCTCGTTCTTGTGCGAAATTTGAAGGTGTTTGGGAAATTATTTTTAAGTTGAGGGAAAAAATCGCAGTTAATTGTTGTTCGTTTTTTTTTTTTTTTTTTGTAATCGTATCGATGTTTTTGGAATTGGCGACGATTGCTTTGCGTTGAATAAAATTTCCAATTTTAACAGTACGCTTATATGGAATAGGATACCTGTATATACGTATTTTTTTTTTTAATTAATTTTTTCTTTTTTTTTTTTTTCATCAGAAATAACATTGCGCCGGAAGAGCCGATGGAAGTAGAAACGTAAGTGTATCAATTTTTGCCATGTTTATTATTCGTACTATGTGTGGTGGATCAGTTCGGTGTGCTTGAAGTTGTAAATGAAAGCAGCGGCGAAGATTCGGGAGATGTGGGGCCACTTGCTCTCAGTTTTTTAATAATTGATTTATTTGAGAGATAGCGAGATCACTTTTTCAGCCTACCTCCTACACCGGGTGTTTTCGTATCGAATGATTTCGTAGGGTGTTAGTCTGAATCAGGACGATTATTGATTGATTGTTGAGATGTAATTTGGTGTCCTAAATGTAAGCGAAATATGAAGCAGTGAATAAAGGGGCATACGATATTTTCGTCGGCATGTGGATTTTGTTGGGGTGTTGTTACGCGTACACTTTCTCAAGAAATCTATTTTTGCGAAAAAATTTAATTTAAAAAAAAAGCATTGTACGTCGCCAATGTAAGTACTACTTTGGATGCGGAAATTTTCTTTCTTTTCGTCGCGTTTGGGTGTAAGTTTTTGAAATATAATGTTGTTTTTCTCGAAAACGAATATAATTAGGACGACGTTTCATTTTATACGACAATTTTGAATCGATTGATCGAAGATGTCACCCTGTGAAATTATTCCGTTCAATTCTGTAAGACGCTGTGCATAACGGCTAATTATTGTCTTTCGCAGTTTTGGTGCATCGTCGCCGTCACTGCATTAAAGATCATTTGCACGATGTAGAGTCGAAGCTAAATTGTAACGATTGTTCTTTCAATAACTTCAGGTTTTAGAGGTTGAAGCATTGTCTTGATGTTGAGCCGTATTTGTACGATTGCATTTTTTCGATTTTTTTAAAAAAGTGAACGAAAGTAATTTTTTTTTTATTGGCAGTAATAAAAGAAGACACAGCCCCATAAGGTTGCCGTGTGCAACGCCGCCGTCGTCGTCTTCGAAGAAGATCGCCGCAGTCGAAGCGGAGGCCGCCGCCATCGACTCCTGAGGCTAAAAATTACGAACGTACACCGTGGAGCCGGTCGAAGCGCCGGCATATGGAGCGCATGATCGCGGAGTTTCGTAGAGTCCAATATCGCAGGCGTTTGGCGGTCCAGAGGCGGCGGTAGAGGCGGAAGAGGAGCTGAAGTTGTAAGAGGGAAGAGTAAATCGAGGAAAGGTGGTGGTAGTGGTGGTGGTGGTGAAGGTAGTGGGGGAGGTGGTGGCGGCGTTGCGGGTGGCGGGGCGGTTGTAAATAATTATTATTTTAACTACAATTATTACAATTAAAAAAATTTAAAAATTAAACAATTTTTGAATTTACACTAATGTATGACGTTTATTGTTGGAGCCTTAAAATTTCCCACGGTTCAGTTTTGCAATGTCTTGGAGCCGCCCGAAGCGCTCCAGTATGGGAAAAATGATTGGTATAGTTTAGACGCAAACAGTATCGATGTCCTTTAGTTGCTCATAGGGGTGGGGCAGAGGTAGAGGAGGTGGCGGTAGGGCGTTGGGGAGCAGGGGGTGAAGTTGCAAGAGGAAAGATTATTGAGAGAAGAATGTGAACTTGCAACTCGTAAAATATTAGCGAATAATTTGAAAATGAATAGTTTTGTTTCGCGAAACTGTAATTTAGATAAAAATTGTTCGTACTTGATAATAAAAAAACTGTTTGAAATTTTAAGGCTGTACTTTAATACAGCGATCAGAAAAAGCATTCAGGTAAGCTGTGCAAGAGTTTCGTAAAATTTTATGTATAATTTTAAGCGAATGTATGCGACAAATTGGGGTGAGTAATTCGCAGATAGGAGCAGGTGAAGGTGAAAGAAGGTGTATGTATGAAAGTGAATAATCTTTGTTACGTGACAGTTTCTCAGGCACGGACAGGTAGGTTTTCGACATTGACATAAGCTCCATGAAGAGGACAACCATGATGATGCTGGAGTACGATGACGATATATTTTTGCCATCATGTTTCCTAGTCGGTTCTTTGCTCATTATTTGTAACAAAAAATAAGTTAATTTCGTCGGGCTTAAGAATTGTTCAGGTGTTCTCGTTTAATGACATTGTTTTCTTATGCAAAAGAAAGAAATGCGAAAAGGATATGGCATCGACCCGAAGAACTTGCCGTCGCACGACGCCGAAAGCTTCACGGCGAGATGCATCAAGCAGGCGCAGCTCATCATAATCGATTAGGTGTCCATGATGCACAGGGACCTCCTCGAAGTCGTCGAAGGTCTGCTGAAGATGTTCGCCCCGCCGGAAGCGAAGGAACTAAGCTTTGCCGGAAAGGTGATATTGCTGGGCGGCGACTGGAAAAGATGCTGCCCATCGTCACCGACGGCAGCAGCTTGGGACCCGTGGCGGCCTGCATCCAGAGTCGACCTGACTACGGTCAATTCCGACAAATGAAGCTGCTGACGAACATGCGGGTGACCGAAGGACAGGAGCGATTTTCAGAGTTCCTGCACAAGCTCGGCACCGGCTCCAACATGATCGAGGGCACCGACAGAGTGGAAGTACCTCCGGAGATGTTGGTGAACAGTTCGGAGGAGCTGATGCGCTTCGTCTTCGAAGACGGCGCGGTGTTCAATCGCCCCGAAACGCTACACGAACGCTTCCTGATGGCACCGATGAACGCCCAGGTAGACGCCATGAACGAGCTCATCCTGAACGCGTTTCCCGGAGAGGGGCGCGAATACCTTTCCAGCGACGAGGCGTTTAACGACAATCCGCTGGACGTGCACGCGGCAGAGAACGATCAGAAGAGCCTGAACGAGTTTCGCGCGGGCAGCATGCCCGACCATCGACTTCGCCTGAAGAAAAACGTCGTGGTGATGCTGATGTGCAACGTGGACGTACCCCGAGGACTCTGCAACGGCACGAGGATGACGGTGGAATCGCTCGGCAATGACGTGATTCAGTGCAGAACTATTGCCAACTCTTCCTTTCGAACCGGAAACGTGGTGACGCTGTGCGGGTTCAAGTTCAGGCACGACGGGACGCGTCCGGACGGTTCCGGCCCCAGGTTTACCAGGCTGCAATTTCCCGTCCGGGTGGCTTTCGCCATAACCGTTAACAAGGCTCAGGGGCAGACGGCCGGCCGGATTGGACTATCTCTCGAGAGGGAACTGTTCACGCCCGGACAACTATACGTCGCGCTGTCCAGAGTGAGGATGGCAGATTCCGTGAAAATATTCAACCCCCACGGACGTACCGAGCTCAAGAACGTAGTCGCCACGGGCATCCAGTTCTAAGCGGAATAAGAGCAACATTTTCAAAACGTATTCTTCTTGCAACGACCGACTTCAAATTCTGATGCGATCTAATCTACCTTTTCAGTTTGAAGACCATCACAACATGATGCCCGCCCAATCACTGTCAAGAAATAAATACTCCACATCAGGTGTATTTGCGTTTGCTGTTTCGCTGGCACGAACGTCAAGGTCGACCGCTGCGATATCTTTCTCGTATCATCGGAGACTGTATCGTGACGATCGTTTTCTGACGTTTTTTGACGAACACGAGACGAGCAAGCAACTAAAGAAACCTCAACGACAAGGACAATTTGAGTAGTCGCACGAGCTACTTATCTTTCAAAGGAAATTTTATCGACCGTGTAAGTCGGTCGTCTTTGAATCCAAGATGGCGTCGATGTGACAGTCGGGTTCGCCTCGCCGGCGCGTTTAATTTGATATGTTACACGACTGGTTTATATGTTTTTGCGTTATGAAGGTGACACGTGTTTGAAGTTATTTTTAAAATAAAAAAAAAAAAATTTAATATATTTGTAATTTATTGTCGTCAGTATGATTGAATCGAATTATACTGGTCGATAGTTTTCTTTTGATTCGCTGCATGCATGTTTATTTATGTTTCATGTGAATATTGATTTTGTTGCAGTGTTGTCTTTTTGAACTTCAATATTTTATTGAGATGGCTGTTGATTTGTTTTCGTTTGATTTTATTATCTAATTATACGCGATAATTATTATAATTATATAATATATAATATATTATATATATATATATAAAATAATATATTAATATATATATATATATATATATATTACGTGAAATGTAATTTTTTTTTCAAACTGCGAGCTCTCTTTCCAACGTTCCTTTGGTGTCTGTGTCGCATTGAATTGAAATTTTTTAAAAAGAACACGTTTGTTTTAAGCCGACGGCGACAATCGTGTTCGATGATTACGTGACCCGTAACGATTTACGGACGTACAAAAAACTTCGCAGGATGTCCTTCGTTGTCGCGATCGATTTAAAGTTGCAATTAGTTTGCAACAATCGCATTTTAAATTTAAACTGCTGTGGTATTGGCATATAACCTTTTAGAAATAATTTTGATCTCAGGGCCTATTGATTGAATTATTGAACAAGTTACAACATTACACGGAGTTCCTACGCAATGAAGTATTTTAAAATAGCATTGAAACTCTGTAAACATTTATTGAATTGTTTTGTGCAAATTTGTGAACGAAGTGGTAACTGGGGTAAGTAAAAATCAAATATTTTAGTGACAAAATATATTGTTGGTAGTATTGAAGTTATACATAAAATGTCAAAATAACGATATACACATAACCAAGTTATCATCAAATGCAAATGGTACATAAAAATTATAATCTAATTTGCCACGACGAATTGAAGTTAGTAAACTATACCTCACATTCATCATGAACAAACAGGTTTGTTATTTTCAGTGACCGCTAAGGTAAATACTACCTAGTTCCGTGTCCCCAAAAATTCTAAAAATCGTTGAATGCAAAGAATGAAATGTGTGTTGTTTTAAATTATTATTTAATAAACAAATTGTGGTTTGTTGAAATTCAGTGTGTATTTTGAATCTGTTATAACAAATACTCAAAGTAGTTATTCCATTTTGTATTTGCCGACAACAAATCTTAACCATATCAAGTTAGATAAAGACATCTTCTCTGAATATGATAACGTTAAATACCAAAATGAGTTTGTGATAAAACAATTCAACTTCGTCATATAAAAAGGCGGCATGTAATTATTCCATGTCGTCCTTGTTAACAACAAATCCAATCATACCAGGTTGGATGAAAATCCTCTGTGTATGTTACGTTAAATACATAAATGTGTGTGTTTGAATCAAAATCAACAACAATAATATTAATAAATTTCAAACTGTTTACCATTTCAAGAAGATGTTACCACAATCACTGACCAAGGAAGACTTAATTCTACTGAAAAATTGTCCCACTTATATAGGGAAATAAGCTCACAAAAACATGTCCCAAAAGAAACTTAACCTTAAAATACAAAATTAAAATTAAAAATTCATGAAAATTAACTAAACAAATGCGATTCTATACAATGCAGAAATATGTAAATAAAATTAGCTTTTCCTAGGCCAGCCAATTAGCCCCAGACGAAGTGCCTCTACCTTCAACATCTTTACTTTCGCCCCATCAGGAAGGTGCAACAGATATCGGCGCTTGTTGCCTCTTCGATCCTTAAGGAACTCACGAGGAAGCTTTTTGACTGCTTCCTCGAACTCAGCAGCCTCCATCTGCTGCGGGGCAGGGGTTTGAAGATCTGGCAACCCAACCTCCCTGACCGATGTACTCGGGACCTCAGGCATCGATAACACAGGCCTAGCAGGTGGTGTATGGACATCAGGCATGGCCTCGGTATCAAAGTCTTCCCCAAAAAGCTCAACGAACTTGTTTTTCAACCAATTTGCTGTGTTTGGGGAATCGAGACTCACGGAATCGTCTTCCAGGTTACGTATACTCTGCATTTTAACAAAATAAAGATATAAGTACAAGAAATATTTTAATGAAAGTTTAATTTTTAGAACTCTAAGGGACCCTGTTATATAAACATGATAGAAATGTGGCACCAAAAGCCAAAAGAAAAATCATCTATCAAAATAAAACAAATTCAACGTGTGTATCCTTTTCATTTAAATTTAAATACTCCTAGAAAAGAAAATAACACAGCAGTATGTTTGAAAAAAGAAAAAGATAGGCGAAATAACTTGTAGGCATGTTTTTGAAATTTTTTCGAGCGGTTTTTTGGTTCAAGAGCTTGCGTTTACTTCGTATGATGTGCGTTTGTTAATTTCTCAACTGATTTTTTGTTTTTCTTTTTTTTCAACACAAATAATCAACAACAACTGCGCCATCAAAAGGATGTCATGCAAACGTAAGTGTTTTTGAACTGTTGTATTTTCGTGAATCTTTACTTAAAAATCGTGCTCGACAATTATTGTTGTTTGTTTGCTGGACTTATTCGACTTTTGAATTTTGTCCGGTGTTTTTGGAATTTTATTACATTTTCTGATGTTAGCTTTGCCTTAATTTTTTTTTTTTTTTGGCAGGTTTGATAAATAATAATAGTAATAATAATAATGTCTTTATTAGAAGGTAAATACGAAGAATATTATTAAAATTTAATTAGTTTTTTGTTTGTTTGACAGAAGAAGATGCAATTAAATATATTATATATATTATATTAATAATTATACATATATATATTATAATTATATAATATATAATATACGTAATAATAATTATACACTCATAATGCCCCGCGTCGCCGGTAAGTAATGTTCGTAATGAGAAAATTTGCTTGAAATTAATTTTGAAATTATCTTTATAGCCCTACGACGACAACCGTAAGGGTTGTGTTGGTCAGGGAGGCGGGTGCTCTGCCGTAAGTTTTTTTCGATATCGAGAAATGATTTTCTTTTTATTATTTTTTTTTCAGAGGCATGACGATGACTAAAGAGATTAACGCAGAAGACCTGGCGTAAGTATTTATTAGGAAGTTTCGTGTATTGAGTTAACGATGATTTTCTTACAGAGAAGAGGAGTTGTACCTGCGTTGCAGGTTGAGGAGGGCCGGGGATTTGTAAGTTATTCTTGTAAGAAATTATGCGCCAAATTAATTTGTAATTTTTTTAGGCCGGATTTGCATATGGAGATTTCCGGCGGGAGGAGACGTGAGTTTTATTTTGCGATGAATTGTATTTCGAGTTGAAATTAATGTTTCTATTTCTTTGTAGGCATGCCACCGGATTAATAAATTAGTTTTTTTTTTCTTTAATTTTTTTGTTTTCTTATTTTTCAAGTGTGCGTCAATTAATTTATTTCTTGTGATAGGAAAAAAGAGAAAGTTTTTCTAGTTTTCTTTTTTTAAAAAAATGATAGATTTCTATCTCAGAGGCAAAGAATCGTATTTCCATTATCATAGATTTAGAGAGAACGAAATTTGAAATTTTAAAGTGCAGTTTTCTTTTACAAAATATTGAAATAAAATAGAAATGTAACGTCCGGATTATTTTATTATAAGTATCTAATTCAACTAATAACATGTTTTACATTACAACTGGCAGTGGTAACATGTTCTACGGGAAAGCAGCAAATGCCTGAAGCATTTAAACGAAAAAAAATATGGAGATACGATTCTTTATTTCTAAGGTACAGAAATGCGAATAAAATATTCATAAGGAATGAGCGTCACAATTCGTTTATATTCTAAAGCATTATGAACGGTAGGTATGCTACTTTGTGGTAGTCGATATGTTTTCTAGTCGTTACATTTAATCAATTCTTTAAAACTGCTTTTTGAAGTTAATTCGTTTAAAAAAAATTGTCGTTGACTTCGCGTATCATCATCATCATCATCATTTGTTAGTTGTCAGAACGGTGTAGGATTTAATTTCTGTTTTTGATTTTATTCGATAATAATTATGCTGAAATGCTTTCGAATTTTATTTGTGGAAAATATTCAGGTGTGGCTTTTTATGTTGCAGTTTGTGTTGTACTACAATTATTGGGAGGGTGTCATTAATTTATTGTTTTCGTTCATTTCTTTTACGATCACTGGTTTTCGTTGAACATGTTTAGCACTCACCGTAGATGTCATTTGTATTGCGCTTTATCGAACCTTTAACAAAGAAACGACGTTCATTTCGATAAATGTTTAATTTTGAATTCAGTTTTTCATAATACATGCAATGTATCATTGTATATGTTAGATCTTTTAATGATGATTTGTTTCATTTCTGATGTTTACATTTTGATATACAAATTTGAAGCCGAAGAATGTTTAGACGTGTGACATAGATGAAACTTTTCCGGCTGATGTCATTTTCAGTTTGTCACGGCCGTCGATGATACAGTTGCACAGGTGAGGAATGCCGTTTTCAGTTGGTGTTATTAAATTGTTGTGCGCTGTCTTGAAGAGAGCTGGTGTGCAAGTACCATCGTTGTTTGGCGTATTACTATCCAGTTACCTTAAAAAAGCAAAAAGTAATACAGTCGTTTATCAAGAAATGTGCACATGGATGGGAAGGAGAAAATGTATTGCAAGTGGGGCCGTGCAAAAATATCGATGCGTCGATAATATCTATATATATAAATCTTTTATTATAGATTGAATGTCCATTAGAAAAATAAAAATTATCTATGCATTGATGTATTCGATGCATCGATAATTTTATCGATACATTGATAATTTCATTGATATGTCGATATTTTTATCGCGATATAATGTAATGACGGAAATGTTAAAAAATAAAAGAAGTGAATAGTGGCTTAGCTGGTGAGGAAAAGTAACGCACGTTGACCTTGTTTGCCTCCGTTGCTATAGGTACTGTGATGTTGCCCTATTATGGTAGGTTTTGTCAGTGGTGGCTGCAAATGTGCATTCGGTCTCCTGATCTGTTGCTACGTTTGTTGTTCTCCATTTCCTATTGTCGACAGCTCACGTCTTGGTCATACTGTACTGGTGAGTTGTAATAAAACTGAAACGTACATTGACATTTAGTTTTCCTTGCCGTCTAAGTCGTTATTTAATTTCTTTTATTGACATTACTATAAATATATCGATTAGTTGATATTATCAATACTTGAAGAATATCGTTACTCGATAGTAGAATCTTAGTTCCAAGATGTGTAAGCTTTTTCGATTAGCTTGTGTATCATTTGCAGCCGTCATGATTCTTCAATTTTTGGTCGTGTGAATTCAATGAGTACGTTTTGTTTTATTTTCTTCATGATATTTAAAATTTACGTCCGACGTTTGTATCATGTTTCTAGCCCAAGTTTTCTTAGGTCGTATTTGCAGTTGTGGAGGACACGAGAAGAAATACCATGTGTGTGCATGTAACGGTTAAAATAACCAACTGAAATATGATGGAAATGTAACGTTGTAATTGTCGTTGTTGATGGATACCTACCTGTTGACGATATATTCTTGTATTTATGAAATTTTCTGTGTGTGCTTATTAATGTGTATGGAAATTATGAATTCAACGATACACTTAGGTGTTTTTGGATCGAAGTGAATGGATATTATTCAATTATCCTACGAATGACGTGACTGTTAACCTAAAACTTATGCTGACACTTAACTAAAGAAGTTAATTGCAGTGTGACCAACTGAACATGGAAGTGCAAGTAAAATGTCACTCGGTGGATTAATTTTTTTAAATTCGTGTTTAATGGGGCGACGTATTGTCGGGTTGTTAAAAAGTACATGTTTGGGAATGAAATCGCATTTTGAAATTGTACGTATTGCTGATAATAAATTTTAAAGTTGAAAATTTTTTTTTCTCATATTTTATTGTAAATTAATTTTATCGTTTTCGATGGAACGTTCGAAACTAATGATATGGTCGATAGTTAACGCGGCGTGACTTGAAGGTCTGCGTGAAATTGCGTTATTTCGTTTACGCATTTGCCGCCGAATTTCAAATCGGCATTAGCGGAAAAGTGGTGCTGAGTTTTGATAAACAAAAAAATTTTTGGTCGCCAAGACGACGGCAAATTATTTCATTGTTGATCTGCCATGGACCGTGGAAGGTATGTAAATTTCATATTTATTGTGAATTGCTTGCGAAATTTAGCTGTAAATCGTATTTTCTTCTTCCGCGACGGTAATATTTGAAATTTGCTGTCCGTTTGGGTGCGCGTGCGTCGGGCGATTTATGTTTTCGGAGTTGTGCGCGTGTTTAACCAAGCTCTTGAATTTGTAAAGTTTCTAGTGTGTTTAATGCGTTCAGTTTATCGTTATCCTTATCGAATTTGTTCTTAGGTTCTTTGTTGAAAACTCGTTATTTTTTATTAGTTGATTCGAAAATTTGCATTCAATGTGACGCCCGCGCTGTTTAGAAATTTTCGCGCGCAGTGTCGCCGGGCATGCTTGAAAATCTCTTTTTTGCGTAACAAGACCACTTGCCTTCGTGAACCCGTGAACAGAGTTTTAAATGAATTCGTGAACTCGTGAACAGAGAATAATTCGAGAACTTAAGGGCCGCTCGCCGCTGGGGGGCTCGCGGCAGCTAGGAAATTGATTCAATCGTGTTATCTCCTTTCATTTGAGTGGTCGCACGACCTACTTATCTCTCAAAGGAATGATATTCGATAGAATAATTGGGCCATTTTTGATTTAAATATGGCGCCGATGAGACAGTCTTGTTCGCCTCGCCGGCACGTTTAATTTGAGTGGTCGCACGACCTACTTATCTTTCAAAGGAAATTTTATCGACCGTGTAAGTCGGTCGTCTTTGATTCCAAGATGGCGTCGATGTGACGGTCGAGTTCGCTTCGCCGGCGCGTTTAATTTGATATGCTACACGACTGGTTTATATGTTTTTGCGTTATGAAGGTGACACGTGTTTGAAGTTAATTTTAATTAAAATTAGAAAGAAAAAAATTTTAATATATTGGTAATTTATTTATGAATTGTTTTACGTGTTTGATTTTAAGATGTCGTCAGTATGACAGTCGAATTATACTGGTCGATAGTTTTTCTTTGATTCGCTGCATGCATGCTCATTTATGTTTCATGTGAACATTGAGTTTGTCGCAGTGTTGTCTTTTTGAACTTCAATATTTTATTGAGACGGCTATTGATTTGTTTGCGTTTGATTTTATCATCTAATTATACGCGACAATTTTTATGTATCTTTTGTGGCAATATATTTGTTGATGGCATCATCATTTTTGATTTTAAATGTTCGTAATTTGAAGATTGAATTTATGTTTGACGATTTATGATCTTATTATGTAAAAATAAATAGGAAGGTTTTTTTTTTTTTTTCAACTGCAATTGCATGTCGAATAAGGTGTCTATAAAAATGTATTTTTTATTTTGAAAAATCGTACAACAATAGCAGGTGATCTGTGAAGGAATGATTGGAAGGATATGTTGTTGAGGGCTCGGTGTTTTTGTCTCTTGATGAAGGTTCTGGAACTTAGAGAGATGTTTTTTATTTTATCGTTAGAGAAAGTTATGAAAATGATATTAGTTGATTAGGAATGGAAAATTGTGTGTATTGTTATATGTTAGAAATTATTTTTATAAATTGAAAGGAAAAAATTTAAATGTTTTTGTAATTTGTCATTTAAAAATTTGTAAAATTTTTGACAAAAAATCTGTTGCGAGATGTTTCAAAGTACAAACTGTTTTATGAATTTACGTTGCGAAATTACTGGTAATGTATGGTTTTTAAAATGAACGTGTTTATTGAAAATTTCACTTCGATTATAGCTACAGTCATGTTTGTTTGTGACGAACTTCTTTTCGAATTTAATTTCATTATTTTTTATAAAACTTAACGTGTTAATAGTTGGAATTTTGTTAGCATTTTTAAACACATGCCTTACTCCTACACATCAGGTCATTATAGGTGAAATAATATTTTGTCACCCTTGTAATCAATACCACGCTCGAATTAACTGCCCCTCTCGACGACAATTAATAATACGACCCAGAAATTAATTAAATTAAAATTAATTCGCGTATTTTCTTTATAAATTATTTTATTTAAAATGTACTAATGTCCGATCAGGAAGGTTATTCAACACGATCCAAGAAAATAAAAGCACTCAAACTTAACATTGACACTAAAACACTTTCTTCCTTCGATCCTAAACATCGAAGTACTGAAGTTCTTTCAGCACCAGTAACTTCTCACGAAAAAAGTTTTGATTTTCCGGAATCTGAAGAAAGTCCCTTTTGTCGTCGTCCTCGAATATCACGCTCACCGGCCAAACAAAGCGGTTCCCATTTAACTCTCGACCTCCCATCTCAAATAGCTACTCTACCTAAAACACCAACGGAAGAAATTTCTCGCAGTGTGCCAACAAGTCCAAATCTATTAATTAAAAAACCCGAAATCAGAAATCAGTCACCACCTCCTAAGGTTTTAATACAAAAACCAACATCGCTCCCAATTTCACAAGTTAATATTTGTACTCCTGTCCCTACTACTACAACAAATATGACAGAAAATCAAGATTTAAACGTTACAATTCAAATTGCCAATCAAGCGAATAAAAGCCCTCGCTTTCCTAAATTTACAAGCCCCGAAATTTTTATTCCTGCAACTTCTAATACAATACAATTTTTGAAAAGTTTTGACTTATGTGCCGCCATTAATAATTGGTCAAACGAGCACAAAATCAATTTTTTCGGAACTTTCCTTCACGGAGCTGCAAGCACTTGGTACACTTCTTATTTAGCCGCAGCGGAAAACAGTAATAATAAATGGGACGATATTGTACGAGACTTCAAAAAAGAATTTGGAGCAGATTCGTACATTCGCGAATTAAAATTACGATTATTAAAAAGAAGTCAACGAGAAGATAAAGATATTTTAAAATATATGTATAACATTCTTGAAATGTGCCACGATTTAAACCCAGACATGCCAATGGAGCAAATATTAGATTACTTCGAAAATGGGTTGCATCCCATTTATATAACACAATTCTCCTTACTGACAACCCCTAACATGACTATTACAGATTTAAAAACAATTGTCACAAAACTAAGTGAAACACGTAAACGAGCGATCGCTTCGCATTTAGCAAATCCGGAACTTTTTTTCCAAAAACACGATAAAACACAGGCTTCTCCCAATAAATCGTTTTCCGCGAAACCTACAACTTCATACCGAAATACCAGGACGTTAGATGGCAGAACAATTTGCTTTATTTGTAATAAACCGGGTCACCTTTCCTACACTTGTAACTTTAATCAAAATCGCCCAAATAACACCTATCAAAATCGCCCCAACAATTACTTCCAAAACCGTCCAAATAACCCAAAACCTTCACAGTGGGCCAGGCAACAACCTAAATCAAACCAACAGAATTCCTCACAACAACGAAATCGTTATTTCACTCCAACAAATCAATCCACCCCAAACGTACAGGGACGACGCCAATAGAGTCTAGCGTCGCCCGAAATTATGCCAAAAAAGGGCTCTATTCGTTCTCTACATCTGGCATTGTAACTATCCCTACATTTTTAGAAAATCGACACTTAAAAGTTATAATTGATACAGGAGCATTACATAATGTAATTAATTCCAACTATATTTCTAAATACTCACCTTTAAAACATCCTTTAAATATAATTATTGCCGGAAATGAACCAATAAAAATAATCGGCAAGTCTTATTAAATTACAAATTTCTCAGGCACTTTTTCCTATAGAAGTCCTTGTAGTACATGATCTACCAAGACCCTTAATATTAGGAACTTCTTTCCTGCGGAAATCGAAAGCAATTATTAATTTTCCTCAAAATTATTTAGAACTTTGCGGTAATATACGAGTCCCATTATGCAAAGATATTACTAAATTAGATAATTTCCTATTACACTCTAAGAAGTATAGGAATGCTAAAATTAATGACATTAAAACAAATAGCACTAAAATTAACCTTAAAACAGATGTGCTCATACACCCAAATAAATCTAAATGTATTGAAGTTATTACTAACGACACTCCCAATCCTTCAAAACCTGTCAAGAATAATTTTATTCCTCGTGACAATTTTCTTCTTTCAAAAAGTTTGACAATCACAAAAAACCCCTTCCGAACAAAAAATTGTTTCATGATAGAGTTAACTAATTTAGGAAAATTTCCCCAGAAATTATTTGCTAATACGACCATGGGATACCTTGAATCATTCCCAAATTCTACAAAAAATAATTCTGATCTTTTCCACCAAATAACCACAAGCAAAAATATAAAACCTTTATTTGAACGACAACTCGATACTTTATTAGCTAAATTTACAGATATTTTTGCCTCAAATATGTCACAAATTGGCCTAACCACGATACTCAAACATCACATTGACGTGGGGGAAGCGAGTCCGGTTTCTAGTAGACCATACCGAGTATCTCATAAGGAACGAGAAATTATTAGCGAGCAAGTGAAAGAAATGTTAAATAATAAAATTATCAGGCCTAGTCAGTCTCCTTGGTCATCTCCTGTTGTTTTAGTACGAAAACCCAACAATACGTACCGATTTTGTGTTATCGTAAATTAAATAACGTAACTCGTCAAAAGAATCTTTATCCGTTACCTTTAATTGAAGATTGTTTAAATTGTTTACAAGGAGCTAAATATTTTTCGTCATTGGATTTATTCAGCGGATATTTTCAAGTAGGACTAACAGAAGCAAGTAAAGAAAAAACCGCTTTCATAACAACAGACGGTTTATATGAATTTAACGTCCTCCCTTTTGGTCTTTGTAACGCACCTGCAACCTTTCAAAATATAGCTGACAAAGTTTTTGAAGGAATGAAATGGAAAGAAGTTTTAATTTATTTAGATGACATTATTATTTTTTCAGACACCCTTGAAGAACACATAAAACGTTTACAAAAAGTATTTCAAAGACTCCGTCAAGCCGGTCTGACCTTAAATCCGGATAAATGTAAATTTTTACAGACAAACATCAAAATTCTCGGTTATGAAATAGATGAGAACGGCATACGCCCAAACGAGTCAAAAATTAAAGCTGTAAAAAATTTTAAACAACCTAAAACGGTAAAACAACTCCAACGTTTTCTAGGCCTCTGCAGAAAATTTGTTCCAAATTTTGCAAAAATTGCTTTTCCACTTTATAACTTATTAAAGAAAGATGAAAAATTCAAGTGGGATAAAGAGAAACAACAATCTTTTGATTTATTAAAACAAAAACTTATTGAAGCTCCCGTTTTAGCTCATTACGATCCAAAATTAAAAACTGAACTAAGAGTAGATGCTTCTTCTAAAGGGATTGGAGCTGTATTATTACAAAATTTTAACGGAGAATCACACCCTATTGCCTACATCTCTCGAACTTTAACAAAAGCAGAGAAAAATTATTCGGTTTTACATTTAGAAGGATTAGCCATTATTTGGAGTCTCAAAACACTCAGACATCTAATTTACGGTAAACCAGTAGAAATTATAACTGATCATCACGCGTTGTGTTTCTTAAAAACACTAAAAAATCCCAAAGGAAGGACCGCACGGTGGATACTCATATTATCCGAATATGATTATAAAATAATTCATAAAAAAGGAAAGTTAAATCAAGACAGTGATTGCTTAAGCCGTTGCCCTGTAAATGAAGCCTCATTAGAAGATGAGCAAGTAGACCAAGATTTACCTATTTTTGTTTCCATCCCTGACAATTTCATTACTTCTCAAGAGTCTGACGCCTTTATTAGTGAAATTAAAAATGCCTTATTGAGCCCAGAAGATGATTTAACCGCCATTATGAGGAGAAAAATTAAAAATTTTGTTTCAATTGTTCTTAAAAGAAGAAATATTATTTGCCAATCATAACGAACCCTTAGCAGGTCATTTAGGGTTTACAAAAACTTACCATCGTATAAAAAATCGTTATTTTTGGATTGGAATGTTAAAAGACATTAAAACCTATGTTCGCGGATGTCCCGATTGCCAAGCGCGTAAAGATTATAGTAATAAACCACCCCCCAGATTATTACAACCAATTCAAGTAGGACTCCCTTTCCAAAAAATTGGAATTGATTTATTAGGTCCTTTGCACAGAAGCTCAAAAGGAAACACAATGATAACAGTAGCAACTGATTACGCCACACGATGGGTAGAAACGCGAGCTTTACGAGACGGTAAAGCTAATTCAGTTGCTAAATTTTTATTTGAAAATATTATAAGTAGCCATGGTTGCCCGAAGGAAATTTTAAGTGACCGCGGTAAAGTTTTTCAATCACAATTTATAGCAGAATTGTTGAAAATTATGGGCGTAAATAGTCAATTTACAACAAGCTATCGACCACAATGTAACGGATTAACAGAAAGGTTTAATAAAACCCTAGCTGATATGCTCAGTTTGTATACTAATTCTCAACAAATTGATTGGGATTTTTATCTGCCACATGTAACGTTTGCTTACAATACAGCAGTACAAGAGACCACGCGCATGTCGCCTTTCAGCCTTATCTATGGCCGTGAGCCAAGGCTGCCGTCTGAAGTCGCTTTAACACAAGACGTTGAAGCGACAGTTATTCAGAATTTACGTGATCGCATGTTAGCCATTCGGAATACCGCTACCGAAAATATTAAACAATCACAAAATAAAGCTAAAATACGATACGACGATTCGCACCGTCATGTTGAATTTAATACAGGTGATAAAGTAAAAGTTTTCACTCCCATCCGCAAAATCGGTAAAAGTGAAAAATTACTTCTACGCTGGTTTGGACCATATTATATTCTTAAAAAACACACCGATGTAGATTATATTGTTCAAAAAGATCCAAACAAAAATTCAAAAACAGATGTGGTTCATGTAAGCAGAATAAGACCATATTACGAATCATGGCAACCTACACAAAAGTAAAATTTTTTTTTGTTTGCCTCCCGAATCAAAACTACATAAATAATTACATTTGTGTTTACATAAAACTTTTGTCTGTTTCAGGTATCTCTTCATAACAATTGGATTATTAATGCAATTAGGTCGCCCTACCATTGCAATAATTGCATATGATTGTGAAACTCCCACTAGTAATATAACAATAATATCTCTACGCAACGTAGCCGATTGTCCTGATCCTTTAAAAGATTACAACGCCACTCAACAAGAAATACAAGTATTACAACAAAACAACATACTCCAAACTACTGTCAAATCATGTCTCATAGAAATTTCACGAAATATTTTTTACTGTGGTATGCACTCCCACAATTCCGCAGTCGCAAACGGTTTTTATAGCTATATTCTACCTTTAACACCTAATGAATGCTTATAAATTCACGCAAGTAAGTCTTACAACATTTTCGGAAAACATCTCATTGCCAACATTTTACCCAATTCTACTACGTTTTCATCTTTTACACTAGCCGGTAATGTTTTACACGATGGAACGTGTTATCCAGCTTCGTATTCAGAATTTGGTGAAACATGGAACAACGTATTTGTATTAGCTTCTATCAAAATCCAAATTTTTGAATATATTACCCCTATCAAAATTACCGAAAACGAAATTACTCTCTCTGGAAATATTGTTTGCCCCTTTCTAAAAGGATATTGCATCAATCCAAATACGGGCTTATCAGTGTGGAACACCATACAAGACACCTGTTCTCCATCACACGTGTCCATACTATTCGAAGGCACCGGAAATTTTATCTCCATCAACAAAAATAATTCTATAACAACACAACCCACTTATTTAGTAGTAGAACAAGATAATTTTGTTTTTGCCCTTACAATTACTAAATCTAGTACCTTCTGTCATAGAGTAATACTACAAACAGAACACCCGCAAATATTAATACCTCAAAAAACTGCATCCCACCCATTTCCGAGTGCAGGAACTAGTTACAAAGAATTTAGTGATACGAGTTTAATCACTTACATTAATACTAAATTTCTATATGTTGAACAATCCATGAAACGCATGTTTACAGATTACCACATACATGCCGTACATAGGCGTTGTCTATTACATCGCGAAATCTTACAAAACGGCAATAAGTAATTTAATTACTAAACAACTTGGTACAATCGCCTTTCCTGCTGGCGAAGTTATGTATATTATGCAATGCGTTCCACGCAAAGTAAACATCCGACGAACAGACCACTGCTATAAAGAGTTGCCCGTTTACACCACTTACACTTACACTTACTTACAACACCACTTTGTTTATGTCTCCGATAACACACATCTTACAACGTCACGCTGAAGAAATAGAATGTAATGTACCAACACCTGCATTATATTTCGTAAATAACAATTGGATTGCTTTAAATCCACATCCCGAAATATCAGTAAAGCCCATAATGCTCGAAGTTGATAATGAACCCAACTTTCAATTTCAAAGCATCCAACCTTTAGGTTCAGGAGGTATTTACACTTACGAAGAAATGAAAAAATTACAAAATAACTTGATGTTTAGTTTTGAACGTCCAGCTATTTCCAACATAATTGTTCGTAAAATGGCAGGACTAAAGACAGATACACAAGGATTCTCTACAGTTTCCTTATTTAATCCAGAAGAATTTCATAAATTCGCCGATTAGGCTTTCACCTATTTTTGGAATTCTATAAAAGATATTGGATCCATTATCTCATTTCTATTAGGATTTTATGTTATTTTTAAGATTATTAAAACATTATTTAGTATATTAATAAACATTTACACTCTTTATTCCAATACGGGGTTGAAATGGGCCCTATTCGCCGCGTGCTGGGATAATCTAGTGTTGTTACGATTAAATGAAACATTTCACTCTCTGCGCAGAGACCACCCAAACACTAACAATGAGTCTCATTCACCATAAATATTTTTGTCAACGTATAATTAAGATAAGATTCTTTATATATGTATAAGTATTAACTTTCCTGCCTGACCTACCGAAATAGCTTACACAATATAAATTTAGTTCTTTATACGCAGTCTAGCACACCGGTCAGTCAGAAACGTTCCGTTGCCAAATAAGGAAAAATGTAAGTTTTCTTTTTTCTTTTGTATTAGAATTAATTAGTACCTAATTTTAGTAATAGCAGTATTGTTTTACTTACCAAGTTCCGTGTGTAATTATAAGCATACACACCCCACTGCATCGTTCTATGTTCCCCGTATTGTTCACTTAACCCTAATATTTATTGTCTACCCTAATAATTATTGTCTACCAACAAACTGTTTACTGATTACTGAAACAGATTCCGCAGAATCTCCTCCACTTCAGAAATCGGCAGTTCACCCAACTCGAGTGGCAAATCCTCCAACAGGGACATCAAAGCCCCATTTGGACGCACCCTTGGCCGCTCAGGATCCTGCCTCTGATCCGCTGCGCGCCCCGTCCCGGATTCCACCCCCGATTCATCCCCTGAATCGGCCATCTGGTCCGCTGCGATTTCACCGGCCTGCAGTATGGGGGGTACCACCACATTGTCTACGGAAATCAACCAAGACCCCCCGTGCTGCCTAACCTGTCGGTTGCCACTCCCAGGCGACACCCCCGAGGTCCCGGAAGGTCCTGGCTGAGGTGATTGTCGCCCCTTCCGCCGACGGACGCATACCTGTAGCAGCCCTTCTACGGCTGTAGGTCCGTAATCGGGCCAAACGAGTACGTCGCCTGGCTGATTGAGCCATATCCGTGGCTCCGGACCACAAACTCCACCGATATTGCCTGTACCAGCTTTCGTACCCGCTTGACCGCAGGGACAGAAGGGCGTCCATCACCGGACGTCTGGAGAGTCGAGGCCTTGGACCTTCACTCCAAGACCCGTCTTCGCAAGACCGGATCCGCTACACGACCCAACAAATAAATGATGGCGGCAAAAATCGCGAACACCCTCATGATCCCGAAAACTTAACGACCAAACGATTCGACGATACTGACCTAGGTCTACCGCAAAACTAATCCAATATTTAATTAATTAATACTTGTTTATAACTTCTGTATAAATTTTTTCCCTTAAAGTTTACATTTGCATGCGTCTCTCATAACCTTCTCTTGGACAAGGTACTTGTTTATATTACCTCTATAAGATAGAATAACTTCATTGATTTCTCTAAAAAAAATTGCCTCACTCATAATTCCAAATGTAAATAAATTTTTTTTTTGCGAGGGGGGAAAATGTAACTGAGATAAGAGAACCCGCAAAGATGTACAGCTGATTAAATTAAGTAAACATAAAAACTATAATGTAAACAAAAAGATGCCTCCGTCGTATGACTCACCCGAAGTGCAGGAAACGGAACACCTGCAAGAAACGCGCATCGTGTGCAAAAACTATGATTCATCTACGGGAAAAATCCAGCGAGGAATCACAACTTTCAAGGCAACAATTGACGTCACAAAACCCCTATAAAAAGCCGCTAGAGTGAACGCTAGATTAGTATTAGAAAATATCTCTTCAAAGTGTCATGTAAGACTAGTTGTCCTTTTAGTGTCCCGAAATGTAAGTGAAATGATTGTTAGATAATCTGTTGATAATAAATGTTTTGTTATATTAAGCTATGTCCCTAGTTTCATGTTACTCTAAAAATTACCGTAACAATTCGTAATTTGTATTTAAGTTGAAAGATGATGTAATATAATGCGATTTGATGTTTTTCTTTTTAGAAACTTTGGTTTAGTTTTTTTATTGACTGGTGAGATTGTCAGGTGTTAATAATGATGAAGTCGTTTGACGATTGCCTGCAGAGACGATTTACTACTTACGTGCGTTTTCCATTGGAATCACTTGAAAACCTGATTTATGCTTAAGGGATTTGTTTCTTCTTTTGTCATTATTGTCATCTTCTTGTGTCATTATTGTGTTTTCTTGGTTTCTGGCTGAACGGGATTTGCTTGTGGCTTGCGGCCTTGCAAGTTTTAAATTTGACATTGATGTAACAGGTTAAGTGACGTGATACGTCGACAGATTTATTAAGTTGCAAGATATCCTGTAGAGAAAGAGGAAATGATATTAAGTTAAGAGTGAGATCGCAAATGTATACGCTCATTCTAAGTCACTTGACATAGACATCGAGGGACATCTTTTTCGTATAAATGAGCCAAAATTACTCACAGGTATTCGATATTTTACTCACGTGTGCTTATTTGAATCGATAATTCAGGAAACATAATAAGGCACTCTCTATCTACAACTTTGCAGATCATTGAATATGTTGTACGGCACCGTTTAGTTTCTCTCATTGGGATGAAAAATTTCCTGAAAAGAAATAGACTTGATTATAGTAAAAATCGAAATAACAATAATTTTTTATAAATTTAATGGCCATTCGAATGAGCTTCTTCTAGTTAAAGTAAGTGTAACATAATATAAGGTTTCTAATTAATTTCAAAATGAGTTTCTAAAGTTTAATTGATTTTTATAAAAAGAACGACATTGAAATTTGTTAACTTGTATAGGTGCAACTGAATATGTCGTGAAAATTTTCGTCTGCATCCTTGCAATTTTTGTAATAATGTGATAATAAATGTATTTCAAATTTGACATTGTTTTATTTCATAAGACGGTGATTGTAACGGAACATTATTTTAGCAATGTGATTAAGGAATGGCTTCCATTGAAAAGAACCGAGGCACAATCTTTTCTTTACGTTGTAACAGAAATATTAGTTAGGCTGTATAATAATTACAATTTATTTCATTCCGAAAGTACTATTGAGGTTTTTTATTTTTTGCTCGCTCTTCAGACCGGGGAATGTATGCAGTAGCACTTGCTGTTCATGTTTCCGATAGGGTTTAAGTTTCGTGAAATTTATTAGACGTGAGATGAGACTTGTTCAGTTGAATGTAAATTTTCTCACGAATTGTGAAAGAACAAAGCGATAAATGTTCAGAGCAAAGACATGATATTAGTAGTTTTTTGTAAAATAGAATTGCTTACCTGAAACAGGAAGGAGACTCGTACGTGAGCCACGTATTTCATAGAATTGGTTTGTCTTCTTGTCTTTGTAAGTACGAACTTAGCGTGAAATGCTCTTCGGTTGGAATGTAGAAATGGGAGTCTGGTTTGTTGCTGCTGTCAGTTACGTTGTTATCTTCGAGGTCTCGTAGAGGTAGCTTAAACATAACGTTTGAAATTAATTGAAAGTACTAAACGTGAAGAGAGCAAATTGCTTTCGAGAAGTTGTATAGATTACGTTTTTAGGTCGCATCGATTGTACTTGATTGACGTGTGTATTCGATGTGTAGAGTGTTTTGCGTTTAGCTACTTTTGCATAACACGATACTCAGTACACGGTTGTTTGTACTGTTATGCTGTTTAGATTGCCGGAGAGGACATTATCGCAGGAGAAGAATGTATGTTGTGCTTCTTTATGATTCACTTTAAGTTGAGTTAAGTTTCTGAAAATAATAATAATAATGTAATATATTTGTAATCGCTGTAATGATTATTGATTGAACTGATTGAGAATGAATAGCGATCGGATGTTTGATTTTATAGAATAAAGAAACGTTAATTTCTGTTTTGGAAACTTTCTCGATGAGCATTTAATTTGATATCTAGTGATGTTAAACTATATCTTACGTTGAAAAGATATGCGTGAATACTTACTTGTTTTTATTTAAGGCCGATTTGTTTTCAATAACTTTGAAAAATTATCGTTTGCATTGAAGATGAATGTCAACGAAAGTCTGTTTGGGTGCGTCACCCAAATTTATTTGGATTTGTAAGGTTGTTTTGGAGGGAAGTATTCAGTTGGCGATGTGCGAAATTTAAAATGGAGCGGTCGATTTTAAATTTCGCGCCAAATCGATGGACGTGTTTGTTAGCGTCTAAAAACAAAAGATTGTCTAATTGGCCGGACGACGAATAAATAATCATTCTGCAACATGGCGTCGACCGGCAGGTGAGTGTTTGATTGTTATAAACAATTTATTTTGATTTCCTTGTTAAGTTCGAATCGAAATTGTGAATTATCGTTTGTCCGGCTTCTTTTTAAACTCGTCGCTCGTTTGAGACGCGCGCGCGATTCTGCAGTATAAGTTCAAATTATCGTGTGTGCTTCGGTCGCGAGATGACCGCGCTTTTGAATATGTACCGCTGGATTTATATTAAAACGCGATTAATTCTTGGTTATCTATGGTCGGTGTTTCGTGTGCGTTAATTGCGTTGCTTTGGTTCAGTAATGATAGGTTTTCCGTTGCAAAAACGTCGACATATCGTTCGGTTCGAAGAGTTGCTTTTTCGATGGCGTCCCTTTTTTTCGCATTGTTGCCGGATGTCTGATAAATTCGCGTTTTTGCGTAAAATTTCCAGCTTTTTGAGAAGCTGTTTCGAATTCGAGGGAGAAAATCGCAGTTAATTGTTCGGGTTGACTTAATGTTTGAATTGCTGGTTTTTTGTGAAAGTAAAAGCTGCAAGTTTTTTGAGGTATAACAAAAAAAATTAGAAAGCATTTAGTTTACAATTTTTACATTTGCTTTCTCTGATAAATTTTGTTGTCAATTGTCATGAGTAAATTTATTTGGAATTGTAGAACGTACAGGTTAAACGTTTGGTGACGTGAAATGTAATGATTTAACAAAATTATCATTTTTAACTGTATTTTTATATGAAATAGGGTACCGTTATATAATGTTTATTTTAATCGATTTTTATTTTTATTAGAGATGAAGACATCATGGAGGTTGATGAAACGTAAGTGTTCGATTTGTTCTTATATTTAATAGTTAAAAAAAGAGAAAAAGAATTTTTTTTTGTTTTCTGTTAATTTTTAATTATTCGTATTTTGTGGTTTGGATGAGTTTCATCTTCATGTAGCTTATGATATTACTTGTGTATCGAGTGGAGTTGTTATGCACTGAGAAAAATAAAAGTAAAGTTAACAAATTAGTGAATATTAACTGCATTGTCTTTAATAAAAAAATATGTACTTACTTGTATGATTATTGGTTGAATGTTCCGCATATTGTTGAATTAACAATAAGAAACTTTCAAACGGTTACATCAATTTCAATGAAAGTTGTAAAACTTTTGCGCTGAAACAAAAATAAAAAATAATTTATTATTTCAAGAAATTATGGTTTTATATAAGTCAAACGTTAAGTTGATTCGATTTATTGAAGCTTTTCAATTGTTTTTTTTTTTTTTTACTAATGGTTCAATAGGTAATTACAAAAGAATGTTGTCAATATGTTTTTGTTTACTGAACAGTTTATTTTTCTAAGTTTCTAAGTGTAGAACTTGCGAAAAGGTAAATGACTTTTATTTTTTGTTTGACAGATTAAAAATAAAAGAAAGCCAGCCAGGAGGATCCCGCGAAGATCGGGCGACTCGGGCGACAATTGTCGTCGAAGATTCCGCCGACGTAATTGAATTGTCGGCGGAAGTCTATGAGAAATTTAAAAAATGGCTGGCTGATGAGTAAGTGTTTGAACGTTTGCCTTTTAATTTCACAGTTTCTTTTGTATCTTTACTTTATACAGTGCATTTCGTATCTTATGGATACAATCTTGTATTTTTTTCTCATTTAATAAAAAAGAACCGATCGATTTAAAATCCAAGACGATTGTTATCACGTTTTAAAAGTAGATCTCTTCTGAAAGGAAACATTTTCTATTGTAATCTTTGGCCTGTCATGATAGAAAACAAATTAAAGAATACAGTTGTTCTTTTCGATAACGAAGAAAATTCTTTAATAAAAGTATTTCATAATCATTTGCGAAATTATGATTTCCAAAATTGGACGATGCAATTTAATTTTTAACAATTTAAAAACATCTGAGATGTGCGATCTATGTGGTAAACGAATGCGAAATTTCTAAGAAACTTGTTATGTTTTGTTTTTAGTTTTTCGTTTGTTTTAATTATCTAAATTGTAAGATGAAAAATTGAATGGAGATATTCGGATATTGCTGATTGTAGATGTAGATTTCGGGTTTTTTTTTTCTTTTTTTAATTTTTTGTTCGTTATAAGCCAAATTTAGTCTCGTTTTATTTTTTTCTTTTTCATTTTTGAACGAAAATTTGTAATTTCTAATTTTTTTTTTTTTTTTCAGTAAAAATACGGGAAGCCGTTCGTCTGGTTCGTCTCGTCGACCTCGCGAGCGAGGTTCCCCTCGAGGTAGTGAGCGGGATCGATCCCGCTCACTACGTGGAGGGAGACCTCAGAATAGAGGTCTCCGACCCATAGACCGAACTGCTGTTTCGCGGGGACGACCCCGCGAAGACGACGTCGGCGGCGAAATGCACGTCGGCGGGCGGCCAGAGACGACAGAAATGTATCGTAAGTTGTTTTGATAATGTAACAGTATTAAAAATTTACTAATTTTTTTTTTTTTTCAGAAAAACATATTGTAACACATACAATTATTGTTAATAAATATTTGAAGTTTTTGTTTGTGTTTTTTTTTGTGTTAATGTTTCATTTAAGTTGAATTAAATTTGTTATTTTCATTTATGTATTTTTTATTATTTTCTTTATTTTTAAAATATATATATATAGATTTAAAAAGAGGGAACCTGAGATCATTTCGCGATAAAAGTTGGGCAAGATGAGATCCTTTTGGAAAGGCGAGATCCGAAATCGGATCTCACCTTTCTTAGCGTGTATATCGGATCATAACCGACTTTGTTGGTAATAAAGAGCTCAAATTCAAAATTTATCCCGGATCTCGTTTTACCTATTTCTTTGCAGTTTTATACACCAGTAGTTCACAATTAGTTATGCAGAGGGCGCATGTGAGCCAAGTATACACGTACATAGTTTCTAACCTAAGTGAGATCCGACAATCTGGCAACACAGCAGAGCTCTGCTTTACAATAAAATTTCTAACAAGAAAGAATTATACGTTTTTAATTAAACTAGACTCTTCTTCTTTCGATGAAATGTGTAGAATAATTTGTTTATAATCTTTTAACGCACAGCTTAAACATCGTCACGTGAAACGTTTATATCTCTATTTTTCTACTTAATAATGATTTTATGTGAGCTTTTCGTAAATTTTACAATTAGTTCAATTCAGTATGAGATTTGAGACGAAACACTTTCTGAGTTTTTAGGAATTGTAGTTTGCTTGATTTGACACTGCAAAATGCCGACTAGAGATATTTATAATCACTATCTGATAGCAGTACATTTTTAATGTAAATAGTTCACAATAAAATATTATCGATTTTACACAGAAATAAAGTGAGTAGAGAGGAGATTTTCAGTTTCGTTACAATAAAAATAATTCCATCTATCAAATGTGAATTTGTAAATTTTAAATAAATGATTGCAACTGTTATCTGCTGCAGTGGGGTAATTTTTTTAATTTTTATATTAACAATGAAGGTGTTCCTGTCAATGGAAAATTTCGTTATATTAAAAAAAAAGCAACAGTCAAATGTGAATCTGTAAGCCTCAAATACACTATTGCAAATGTTTTCTATTACAGTGGGGTAAACTATCACATTTTCACATAATAATGAAGCGAATAAAGAGGTTTTAGTGTCAATGGAAAGTTTCCTTAAATGAGAAAAAAAAACAAGTTGTCAAAATAATGTAAATCTGTAAGCCTGAAATAAATTATTTTACAATGAAGTGAAGAAAAAGGCTTTCGTGTCAATCTCGTTTGATTAAAAAAATTTCCAACTGTGAAGTGAATTTGTAAACTTCAAATGAATTATTGCGGATGTGTTCTGCCACAGTGGGGTATTTCTTTAATTTTTACATGAAGGCTTTCGTGTCAATAGAACGTTCCTCATTTATTTGGAGCTTACAAATTCACACTGAAAGCTGATTTTTTGAATCTATCGAATTTCCAATTGTCCCGAAAGCCTCTTTATTCACATCATTTTTACATAAAAATGATAATAGTTTTTACCCCACAACACCAGGTGCCCCACGTCATGTATTCGCCTTTCTAAAATTCTTATTTTTTAATCGACTTGTATGAAATTTGGAAAGGATAAATTAAATGAAAAAATGAACATTCCGACATACTATTGAGCACAGTAGATCTTCCGGTTTCGCTGGAAGTGATGTTTTTATTTTAAATAGAACACCCTATAGGTATATTTTTACATGTTTGGAATTTGCAGATCATTGCGAGTCCGAATGTGTATCATTAGATAATTTTGGTTTCCTTGACAACGAAAAAAAACTTTTTTGTCTTTCAATCTAGAATACTGTGAACCGCGTATTTTCATTCTAATGCGATCAAACAATTCGAGAAAATCACTATTTTGATTGTATTTTGATTTTTAACATTTTTACAGCATTTCATTAGGTCGTAATCATGTATTACCAGGTAATAACAACAACAAAAAAAAAACTGTTTTCCAAAGCTAGGAATTGTGTATTTTCGTTCGGCTGCGACCAAGTAGGGTAAATTGGGACACCTCCGAACAAATCGAATTTAACAACATAGACTGCTACAAAATTGGGCATTTCGAGAATACGTATCCTACTACAATAGTAGTGTCGTGGTCCATTATTGTTGAACAACTTGGATCACGTACAATCCAATTATTTGAGAAAATTCAAAAGTTCCTCTTATAACTTTTACTGCAGAAATCGTAACCTTTAATGGCTTGCGAACAACTTTGAGGTAATATTCATATTATTTACCTCAAACTTGGATACGTTCAGCGATGCATGACCACACAAAATAGTAGATTCAAACTGTGTGCGAAGTAATATTTTGTCATTTATGTATCCTTGCTATGTGGGGCCAGTTCGGACAAATCAGTTTCCTAACAATAAAAAAATATTTTATTTTATCGGTAAAGTAGAATTTTGCAATAAAGACAATTACGTCGTGGATTTCTTGAGAAATTATAAAGGCGGGTTCCGATTCCGGGACTTGAAAGACATTTCGAATGTTTCCAGTAAAGATATAGTCTCAAAATTACCTAATCCAAAGTTAAAAATGCCTTCAATTTGTAAATTTTATGTCAATATTTATGGTTACAACATTCAATAAACCTTTTTCTAGATAAATACTGTTGTTGTCCGGATGTACCCCACTATGGGGCAGATTCGGAAAAATGCACCTTTTACGGGAAAATATAACTGAACAAAAACCACTGTACTTTTTTTGTTTAAGATAAGCCCTGAATGTTGGAAACAGACTAAGGTAAGGTAAGACTCGAATTAAAACTTGAATTTTCTTTTGAACTTTGAAATATTAATTTTTAAAATTACATGTCCGAACATGCCCCACTTTCCCCTAATTTGAGAAAATCACTGCGTTGATTATATTTTGATTTTGAAATCGAAGTTTGAAATTTTTGTAATAATTGAAATTTTCATTAGGTCGTAGCCCATTTTTTAAGTTCAACAGAATTATTTCTTGTTGACTACTCTGATACTAAATACTTCCTAATTTCCTTGAAAATAGTTTAAAACAGAGCAGTCGTAAATCTCAATAAATTATGCTCTGTTCCAAGTATGTAAAAATATATAGGTAAGGTACTCTATTTAAAATACAAAAGTTGACATCACTTCCGGCGAAACCGGAAGTTCTACTGCGCTCAATACTATGTCGAAAAATTCATTCTTGTGTTTAATCCCTTCCAAATTTCATGTAAATCGATTAAAAAATTTAAATTCTTTAAAGATGAAAACATGACGTGGGACACCTGGTATAACAGAGAACAATTTTGCAATAATTTATTTAAAGCTTATAAATTCACATTTAACCGCTGGAATTTTTTAAATATAACGAAACTTTCAATTCAGACGAGAATCACTTTATCCACTAGATAGTAATATAAAAATGATACCTATTAGATTGTTCCACTATAGCCCAAAACTTTTGCAATCATTTATTTGGAGCTTACAAATCCACACTGAGGTGATATGAAAATCCCTTTATTCACTAGATTATAATGTAAAATTAATATCAGTTTATTCCACTACAGCGAAAAACATTTGCAATAATTTATTTGAGGCTTACAAATTCACATTCACAACTGGAATTTTTTTTTTAATGAAACGAAACTTCCAATTGACACGAAAACCACTTTATTCACTAGTTAATAACGTAAAAATGCTATTAGTTTGCTCAACTATAGCCAAAAACATTTGCAATAATTTATTTGGGGCTTACAAATTCACATTGACAGCTGAATTTTTTTTTTAACGAAACGGAACTTCCAATTGACACGAAAACCACTTTATTCACTAGTTAATAACGTAAAAATGCTATTAGTTTGCTCCACTATAGCCAAAAACATTTGCAATAATTTATTTGGGGCTTACAAATTCACATTGACAGCTGGAGTTTTTTTTTTAATGAAACGAAACTTTCAATGGCACGAAAACCACTTTATTCACTAGATAGTAATGTAAAAATGCTGCTAGTTTGCTCCACTATAGCCAAAAACATTTGCAAGAATTTATTTGGGGCTTACAAATTCACATTGACAGCTGGAAATACATGCAATTTATTAACTATTGAGTGAACGCACGGAAATATATAGTTCAAGGTTATGTTACATTTGGCAACACTGAAGGATCTCATCTTATCTCATAAATATCATATTATACACTAACGGATCTCGTCTGTGCATGTTTTTCTAATGGATCTCATGTTAGTCAATGTTTATCACAGAAAAATGTACTCTGAATTTTTTTACCCCTCTGTGGCAGTAACGCTTTGAGTCACCATTTATAGGCTATTGACATGAAATATACTCTGAAAAATAAAATCCCTATGGGGGATCTCAGGTTGTCCAAGTTTTATCCGGATCTCGACTTGGATTAAAAATGTATATATATATATATATATATACATATATACACCGTGTACTGTTTTTTAATTGTAAAATTTTTTTGTTTATTTATAAGCACAGAAATTGAAGAAAAAATTGACGACGTACGTTGTTTATATTAATGCAAACGTTCATATAAATAGTCAATGATCATGCATTCAGCATGTTATAAAGAAATTGAATTTGATTTTTTATGAAAAGAGATAAAACGGTAAAATCAAATTAGTTGATTAACAACGAAAAACAAAATCTGCGTTCGTTTATTTAATTCCGTTCTCCCTATTTACTCTGTTCGCACTCTTGTCTCGATCTTATCTGTATTAGGATTTATTCGTTATCACTCTTTATTAGAGTATAAAAAAAGTAAATAGAGTAAATTGAATTGAATAAACGAACGCAGTTCGAGTATGTCCTAAACTGAAGAAAGCATTACAGACGGTAGTTATAAATTTGATAAATAATTTTTTTTTTTGCCGTAATTGTTTTAAATATGTAAGTTATATTGTTTCGTTTTTTCGGTTCACATTTGTTAAATTTTCAACGATGTCGGTTGTTTGGCGTTAAATTACACGACTCGAACGAAATTGCCAAATTCATTTGTTAATGTTGCAAAGTTTTAAGATTTATTTGTTTTATTAGCGTTAAAGTTTCAAAAATTTTTTCTTTTTCCTTTTTCGGCTATTATGTTTCAACGTTTTAGAAGTTTATTAATTAAAATAATATAGAAAACTCTGAAAATTTCTTTAGATATTTACTTCAATCTCGAAGAACAATTTTGATTTTGTTTTCCGAATCGAAAGAAAAAATTTCTTGCTTCACTTGAAGAGAATTAAAAGTAAAACATGAACATTAGTTTTTTCTGTCCTTTATTAGATAAATTGGATACATTTGTGAGCGCTATGTTTTTTTTTTGTTTTTTTTTTTTTATTACAGGCAATTCTAAAATTTTATTAATGACAATCGATGAAGATGAGCTCTTCTGTAATTTTCTGAATAGTAAGCACATTGTTGCAACTGCTACGTAATTTATCGTTTAATGAAGTGTTATGGTTTCGTGAAAACGAAAAACGATTAGTAAATTTAAATTGAGATTGTTAATTACGATGCGAAAATGCATAATTTTCATAAATTACTTCATAACGTGTGTCCAACGATAAATTACTGTAGTCCTGGGTGGCTGCGGAGTCAAATGTTATTAAATAATTATTGTTTCAACTGGTATTTAAACGTTAAATACGCAAAGAAACATTTCCATGTTGTTTAAAAGTTAACATTTGAGGCTTAAATTCGACGATGCGAAGTAAAAATAGGCATTTATTTGTGATAGCACAGCCACCCAGGACTACAATAATATTTTGGACGCACGATAGTTTTTCGACAATGCTGCATGAAATCGTTTCTTAAATCAAAAATGATGTGTACATTTATTTTCGATAAGAATTGATGACAGTCACAGTTCTTTTCGTTTAACACCTGTGGAAAATTACTATTATCGGCCTGTGGACTGTGACTTGGATCACACCTGCCTGCCCAAGAATTTTCTTCTCTTCTTGCTTCACCCTTTCTTCTACTCTAACTCTGTTTTCTTTTCGGATTGATCTGCTCGGCCTTGACGGCTCTGAGATATCCTCCGGCATCCGTCAAAGCGTGTGGGAATGCCAAGCGTACTGGATCCCGTGAAGGTATGGCTTGCCCTCTCTCTCTGATGTACCGCTATGGGATACGCTCATGGAAGTCATGTCTGTAGTATGGTGTGTTCCGGGAAGAAATCTTTATCTCTCCTATCATCTGTCTCTCTCGACTTTTCTTATCTATCTCTTTAGTCTCTACTTTCGGATATTGGGTTGAAACTCTGTTCCGTTTGGAATGTCTGTTACTCGGATTCGACAATTTTTTTTATATCTACCGGACGTGTCCTGCGTCGTGGAATGTGACATTCGTCACTATAGAAGCTTTAGTCTGGAGAACGTCGATTCTTTTCCCCTTATAAGTCGTCTCTACGTCAGGACGCAACATTCCCGGGGGACGAATCATTTTTGTTCTCCAGAAAACTTCTTCTTCCGATTGTGACTTATACTAACCCGGCTGAAGTAGTGACCGTGGGCGGTGCGAAGTGGTGTCCACTGGGCACTTTCCTATTTCTAGGGAACTGTGGGAGAACCTGGAGTGTTGGATCTCGTGAAGGCACGAAAGCCCTCTTTTCTCTTGAGTACGGTAGGAACAGTGTCTTGGGAATTGCCCCGCGTTACTCACAGTCATGAAGAGCCAAAATTTTTGGATGAGAATCTTCTCATCTTGAGGAGTTTTGTTTAACTGTCGTTTGGTGGGACGATGTTATTTCCTTCCGGTATCCCCGTGTTAGGCTGTGCCGCCTTTGGGTTGGTCATGGCTTCGTATCGCGCTTATTCGGCAGGATTCTGGTTGGGAATCCGTCGTCGTTGGGTCTTCTTTGAAGACATTATTTTGCTGCTTAGCAGGAGCCGACAACTCCTCGTGACTAGGGGACCCCCAGAATTTAGAATCTTTAACGTTTCATTAAATTTTATCCCCGCCATTTTGCTTTGCTCTGGGTGTAGGCTTTGACTTTAGGTATTTTATTACCTCATCGTTTCGTTGTTCGACCTAATCAGTCGAACACGGATTTTACTTGCTCTTATAGCAAATTTCGTTTAGTTTCGCGTTTTTCTCTTTTATAGTTCTTCTTTTTTCGGAAAAGACTTTCGATGGACCGAGATCGTTTGGATCTTCACTTTGCTATTTATGATTTTCTCACTCCATTCATAACGTTCCGTATTCTTTGAGGTAGTCTAACCATTTGCAATAGTTTATTTTGTTGGTGATTTTTGGTTTATTTTCGAAATTCGGTTCAGACTTGGTCGTTACAACCTTAGGGTTCGGCCATTTCTCAACGTCTGTGACACGCGCGCGGTAAGTCTTGGTTTGGGCCAAGTACTGGCCGAATGGGTTTATCTTTTTATATTTTTGCTTCGTTGTTTAATCCAAGAAAATTTCTCGGTGATGTCAGTCTTTTCCAGGATGTCCCAGCATCCTTGTTAACCGTCAAAATTTTACCTTTTGTCTGGGAAACTCTTTCGTGATCAATGAATATTAGTTTAACGTTTCAGCGGAAGTTGCGGGATTGAGGTCGTGATTGGTCGTTGTGTTGGTCGGACTGGTAAAGTTATCTTCCGTCTTGTGTTCTGGTCGAGATGCGTGGTGGTTTCCTGGTCAGACGATGTTGACGCTTGTTGACATGCGGACCCATCTTGACCCTTTCTCTTCTCTTTGAACTTTGCGTATCAGTCTGACCAATGCCTCGATTGAGTGCGGCCGGGGTTCACAACTTTTGGCTTGAATTTTCTTTCGTGGTCTCCGACCAAATGTTTTCGCGTAGTATCATTTCGTCCGTGTTTCGTTTATGTTGTTTGGCTTAGTTTCGAGTCCTGTCGTTCGTCTTCGTGCCATTTCGTTTCGGCCAGCTTATAGTTTGGACCTCAGAAATTTTACCTGTGGGCAAAATTTCCATCTTAGTAAGGGTGGGATTGTTACAGTGCATTTTTCATTTGTGTTCTAAACACACCCTGTATATGCATACTTCGACGTTCCGGATTGTTTCTTGGAACGCGCCGTTTTACGCCTTGCGTTCGGTGTAGGAATGCACCGTATTTCGCCGGCGTAATTTTCTCAAAATTTCGTTCTAACATATTTCCACTAACAGAACCCTCAATTAAATAAACAAATTCATTTTATAAAATTAACCCATCCTTGCTTCGGGCCGAAATTGCGTGTACGTGGAGAGTTTTGTCAAGATCTAAAGGAGTCCTACTTCACGGCGCGTATTATCCGCGACCCCTGCCCTTTTCGACACTTGGTCCGCCCTGTTGCCCTGCAAACCAGCCAGTGAAAAACGTGAATATGTCTCTCTCGATGAGATCCTTTCCTTTTCTGTCGAACGAGAATTATTCCGCCACTTCATAACTCATAACCACCATAACCACCTCGTGGATCACACGTTTTTCCGTTAGATATTTTTGTGTGTGCCCAGTGCATCGAAGGGATGTACGTGCATGTATACGGCTAATTGCCGACTTTGACTGATCCATTTGAGATACAAGAAAGCCGCGTGCTACGTGGTTTATCTCAGCTCGGTCGAAAATACTGGGTGAGTTCTCTATACGAAGCTATTCTCGATCTGGCCCTTACGTTCGTTTTTCTCTCCTTGTTTATAGGCTTTTTATCTGGAGTTAGTTTTGTTGGGAATTATTTTCATTGGGAGTTACTTTAATAAGAGCTATTCCGATAGAGGCTCTTTCGTAGGAGCTGTTTTAGCGTGAATCATTTAATGCGAAGCCACGGAATCTGGTCCTGATCTGGTTATGCGACTGCTCTGAAATTGCGTCGTTGGAAAGTCCCCGCCCCCCGTGAGAAGTTACTAGTTATAGTGACCAGTTATTTTTTTTTGTGTTCAGTAATTATTTAATAAATCTAAAGTGTGTTGGACGTAACGTGTTTTCTTAATTTTTCACTTTTCCCCGTTCAAAAAAAAATTAAGTGGCGCCTATTTTGGAATGGCCTTCGCGGTTTGGATTTGAACCCCCCCGTCCCACTGAAGTTGGCTGGCAACACCGGAATATTCCGCTCCGGTGTTAAAACTTCTGCCTATTCGCTCAGGTAGGTAGCATTATGTCGACATTTAAACCCTCTAAAAATCAGTCCATTGACGAATCAATGATTAGGTTCAAAGGGCGGAGTAGCCTAAAACAATATATGCCCCTAAAACCCATCAAGCATGGGTATAAAGTGTTGATTCGGGCAGATGAAACTGGGTTTGCCTGCCAATTTCAAATCTATATTGGAAAATCTGGAGATTCTGCTGAGAAGGACTTAGGTGCCCGTGTTTTTATGGATTTGTCTCGATCGTTGGTTGGAAAAGGACATAACGTTTTCTTCGACAATTACTTCAATTCCGTTCCTTTACAAAAAAAAGTTGCAAGATGACATGACATATGCATGCGGAACAGTTAGACGTGGCAGGAGAGATTTACCGGACGACATACTTGATGACAAACAAATGAAGCGGGGACAAGCAGATTGGCGAGTCAGCAAAGAGGGCTTAGTTTATCCAAAATGGATGAATCGTAAAGGTGTTCATTTTCTTTCCAATTATTCGGATCCGACTAAGAATGTTGGAACCAATCGTAAACAAAAAGATGGCAGAATCGAACACATTGATTGTCCTCTCCTTGTTGCTGAATATAATAAAAATATGGGATTTGTTGACAAGTTAGATATGCTAAAATCAATTTACGAACTGAACAGAAAGTCCAAAAAGTGGTGGCACCGAACAATTTGGTACTTACTTGATGTTTCCATTATAAATGCTTCTATCATTTTCAAGCATAGATCCAGTCAAACAGGCAAAGTAATTAATTAGTCTGAAAAATTTTAAAATTGCAGCAAGCCTGGGACTAATCGGAGCCGATGAAAATACTACAAAAAAAGGCCGACCTTCTTTATCGAGTTTGAATAGTTTCAAAAACGTTGTGCCTCAGGAAATTAGGATATGACTCTTGCGCTCATATACCTGCCCATGGCACGTCCAGAAGATGTGGTCATTGCAGTACCTCGTCTGTACCACACAGAACAAGATGGGCGTGTGCCAGGTAATTGTATAAGAAATTCGTTGGAAAATGAGATATTTTGTTTTTTTTTGTTTCAGATGCAATGTTGGTTTGTGTCTAAGCGACAGAAAAAATTGTTTTTTTAGAATTTCATAAAAAATAAATAAAAAAATCTAAAACCATCTAAAACCATTATTGCCTACTGGTTACATCATGAAACCCCATTCAAAAACATTTTTTATAAAACTTCTTTAGTTTCTTTGTGATAAACTCGCATTATTACATCTCTATTAGTAAAGCTCATGAAAATATAAGTATTATAAAAGCAATTTTAAAATTCCGGCGTCAAAGGGTTAAAAGTAAGTTTTAAATTTTCTTATATGTATTTCGTTAACTTTTATTTCTTTTCAGCATACAATATTCGGGATGTTTGAGGGGGATCTGCCTCCTCAGAATGAAATTCTTATAAATTTCTAATTCATAAATAAAATGGTTCACATCGCCGTAAGAAATGGCGATGTTTATTGCGTAATGTAAGTTTACACTTTGAATTTCATGCTTGTAAATTGTAACTAAATGAAAATCTAAATTATTAATATAATGAATTCGTTGTTACAGTTCTCCTCCAACTCCTAAAGGGCGTGGAGTTTTAAGCATGCACATGTAAGTGTAATATTTACATTTTATAAAGCAAAATTTTGATTAAGTTTTTCATTGTTACAGGCCATAACTCTAGGTAAGATATATTTTATTGTGTTCCATTTTGCTGTAGATGTGTAATTTTTAACTTCACATCTTATTCAAAGTCTTATAAGCTGTACTATGTTTAGATAATTTTTATTTCAATGTATGTTTATATTATTGATTTATAAATGTATTTATACGTTCAATTTTTATTTTATTATTTCAACTTTCAATTCATTTTTTAATTTTATTTTTATATTTCAATTCGCTTTTCAATTTCATTCTATATAATATATATGTACATTATTTAAATTTTATTGAAGCTTGTAATCTATAATAATTTGTTACAGGATCGTTCAAATAAAATGGATTCGCTATATGTACAATTTTTTAATTTTATTTTTTGTTTTCGCTAAATTATGAGCACGGAAACGACTTCCGTTTGCAGTTAATTTGCTAAAATTATAGTTTAAATTTAAAACATCAACAATGTAAAATCATCTTCAAAGAAAATTTTCTTGTAACTGTTATAGTATGGAAAGCAAAGTTTTTGTTTACACTAAATTATGAGTACGGAAACGACATCCGTTTGAAATTAATTTACCTTCAAATTTAAATTTAAAATTAAATTTAAAACATCAACGCTGTAAAAGTTTTCTTTTGTTTATTTCGACAGGACCAACTATATATGCCAAGACATTAAAACACCCCCCATGTTGCTACATGGACAAAAATACTGTCCTCGCCATAGACAAGAAATGCTGTGCAAGGACATTGAACAACGAGGTAGTAGTGACCCACTATAACTGGGATATTAAAAGAGCATTGGCTAGTATAGCCACTCTAGAGACAATATGGCCAGACGAGGAGAATGACCTTCTCTGCAAATTTATTCCTAATGCTTTGCCCTTGGATTTTCAAGATTTGGCTGAATTAGGATGTTTTGGAGGAGATCATTTGTGTAGGTTATTCACTCTAGACTCCGAGGCTCATAAAGTGGCATGGATTTATATCATCTGGGAAGGATCTCTCGCCTGAATTCTCGTACCAGCGCATTTTGACAAGTAGCGTTTACAAATACATATTTAGAAAAAAAAAAGTCAGGCCAGGATGCAACCTGCTACGGTACACTTGAGGCAAGCCGTACTGCTTGTAGCCCTTGCCCTAAAGAATCAGAGTAAAAGATCTATGACGTCCACATATGACGTTGAGCAAAGCTGGCCGATAGCTTAAAAAGGCATACCCATGGAGAATAGGAGAATGAATGATTTAGCCTCGGATGCGTCAGGAAACAGGGCTATACCTATAGATACGAAATGCATAAGCTGTTTACAGATGAAAATTCAGAAGTAAATGTTACAGAACAAAGAATAGCAGATCAACGAAGAGTAGTAATAAGAAACCACCTATTGTCTGACACCAAAATACAGGAAATAAAAAGATCAATACAAGAAGCAGTCAACCAAGAAGATCCAGAAAATGAAGCATCACACGCCGAAGATCGAGAAAACGATACAGCACATGAAAACATACAAAAAGTAATACAAATAGAATATGCATACATAGAAGATAATTTACAAAAGGACCTACACGAACACTTGACCGAAGCGATTATTAAATATGATGGTAGTGATCCAACTGCAAGGCTAAATATTCCAAATGTAATCAACGCAAGCAAGACAACAAACTATTTAACGAAAGAGAAGGCATCTTCTATCGTAACCTACAAAGAAACAAAACAATCAATGTAGAACACCCAACAAGAGATAAAATAGCACAATATTGGTCAAACATCTAGAACAAGGAAGTCGACTATAATAAACAAGCCAATTGGATAGAAGAGGAAACAATAAAATACTCCCATATAGAACCTACGAGTTTTACACCTTTAACAGTAGAAAAAGTATCCTCAACAATAGCGAACACTTTCAATTGGAAAGCGCCAGGAGCAGACGGATTACATAATTTTTGGTATAAAAGATTCACAACGACCCATAAAGAACTAACCAAATACATTAATTTGTTTATTACCAACCCAAATACAGTACCTCAGTTCCTTACGCAAGGTGTAACTTACTTACTGCCTAAGAACCAAAACACTAAACATCCAAGGAACTACAGACCAGTTACCTGTCTACCCACCATATATAAAATAATAACCTCGTGCATAACAGATCTACTATATCAACACTGTGAAAATAACCAAATATTGGCAGAACAACAGAAAGGATGTTGTCGACATTCTCAAGGCTGTAAAGAACAACTTATAATAGACCAAATAATTATGAGCCAGGCATATAAGAAAATGCATAATATATACACAGCATACGTAGACTATAAAAAAGCTTTTGATTCGGTCTCACAGCTGGCTAAGAGAAATCCTACGAATATATAAAGTAAATCCTATTTTAGTTGACTTTTTAAGTAAGTTAATGGACAATTGGAAAACTAAAGTAAACTTCTACACAACTGATCAATGCTTAACGTGGCAAAAAAGAAGGTTTGAGTTTTCAAACTTTAGCTAGGTAAATTAGCAACTACAGGTCATTTTTTTACTATATGCCGATCGACCGATAAGTCGAAGAACTTTTGTATAGCGCTCTCCTTCTAACTCTCGTGAAACGCTCTTGCAGCACGTTAAGTCATTTCGTCGTATATTTTCTTAACTCAGATCTATATGATCGACATATAAATAAAAAATGAACTTTAAATTCATTATTAACAATGTCGGAAAAAGTATAATGATAAGGAATTTAATTTGAAAATGTGCAAGAAGTAACCATAACAATAATGTTCTTACTGGTTATCCCTTGCGCATTTTAAATTCCTTACTATTATCATTAAATTGATTTGTTTAACTGGCAGTATTAGAGAAATAGAATATCTTATAAGTCACGTGAATTATTTCAGCCTTCTTGGGCTTCATCAGAGATATGTACTAAAAAATTACTTTTTGAAAGGATAATAATTAAATTATACACTTACATATTTTTGAAATTTCCAATAACCCAAAAACAAACCCAGTAAAGAAAACTTTTTGAAAAAATTGTCTAATACTTCGCAAAATTGAAAGGAAACAGTTATGTTTTCATCTTTCAAAATGCAAAATGTGACACTAAAATAAATAACGTAAGTAACTATGGAAACATTGCATTTTGAAAGATGAAAACATAACTGTTTCCTTTCAATTTTGCGAAGTATTAGACAATTTTTTCAAAAAGTTTTCTTTACTGGGTTTGTTTTTGGGTTATTGGAAATTTCAAAAATATGTAAGTGTATAATTTAATTATTATCCTTTCAAAAAGTAATTTTTTAGTACATATCTCTGATGAAGCCCAAGAAGGCTGAAATAATTCACGTGACTTATAAGATATTCTATTTCTCTAATACTGCCAGTTAAACAAATCAATTTAATTACAATTTCATTTGGCAAGAATTACAGCTGTCATTAATTTCACTCAATGTTTCCATAGTTACTTACCTTACTATTATCGTTTTCTCGACATTAATTATTTATTAATAAACGAGGGAAGAAGTCATGTAACTGACACGTCAGTAATTACAGATAGGTAAATAAGAAGAAAAACGACACCGTTAAAATTAGATGTATTCCTAATTATAAAGTGAACAAAATCTTCACTCAGCAGCAAGAGGATGCTTTAGCTAATTACATGATAAAGTGTTCTCAAATGTTATATGCGTTACCTCTAATTGACTGTAGGAAATTGGCGTATGAAATGGCGTTAAAAAATAATTTGAAAACGCCCAAGACTTGGAAAACAATCAAAGTAGCTGGAGAATGGATGGGAAATTTTATGAGAAGAAATCCTCAAATTACCCTTAGAACACCAGAAGAATGCAGTCTGTCACGTGCTACTTCCTTTAATCAACACAACGTGAATAAATTTTTTGATAACCTATACAATGCAATTCATCGCCATGAAAGATTCAGTGATGGCACACGTATTTATAATCTGGACGAAACTGCCACAGTGTTCAAAAACCAGCTAAGAGTCTAGCTGCTAAAGGTGTGAAGTAAGTCAATAAAGTGACAAGTAGTGAAAAAGGGGTGCTAGTCACAACATGCATGATCATCAATGCTGCAAGAAGTCATCTCCCACCTGCTGTGGTCTCCCACGGGTTCACTTTAAAGAACACATGATTATAGGAGCTCCGCCTGATACTATAGGACTAGCAGCACCATCAACTTTATATTTTTTAAAGTATTGGAGCATTTCATCAAACATTCCTGTAGTTCAAAGGAAAACCCTGCCCTTCTCCTTTATGACAACCATGAGAGCCATTTTATCACTTAACGTCTTGAATCTTGCCGAAGAAAATGGTGTTACGATACTAACATTTCCACCGCATTCAACAAACAAATTGCAACTAGATGTCGAGGTGTTTAAGCCATTCAGTTTAGCTTATAATGCTGCCGTAGATAGCTGATTGATGCAGCATCCGGGAAAACCTATCTCAATATATGAAGTTGCAGGATGTGTTGGAGAAGCTTTTAGAAAAGCGACGACACCCGCAAATATTACGGTAACCGATAGACTGGCTTCCTGATGTTTTACGTCACTACACTCCTCCTCAAGATCTTCAAGATCTGCTCGATCAAGACACCTCACAAAATGTAGCTGAACAATAAGTAAGTCCAGAGGAGGTGCGCGGATATCCTAAAGCTGAAGCAAGGAAGGAAACAAGGAGAGGTCGAAAAAAGGTAAAAGTCTACATCAGCAAAACGAAGCAATAAAATAGCAAAACGAAAAATTTACAAGAGCAAAGAGGAAGAAGAAGAAGTAGAGGAACAATGGCAATCTGATGGTTCTTCTGACAACTGGGAGGTCGAAGTAGATCCCACAGCGTTTAAGGGGTTAGGCAGAACACCTGATGTTGGAGATTATGTCCTTGTAGAATTTACGCCAGGAAATGTAAAAGCTAAAAGCGTTTATTATATTGGAATATTATTGTCACCTGTGGCCTATAACAACAAATTTGTGATCAGCTTCCTAAGAAAAAGTTAAAAAGTTACGAAATTTTATTTTTCCGAAATATAAGACACTGCAACTATTGTAATAAGTGATATCAAAATGATTTTACCCAAGCCAGTCAACTATGGACACACGAAGAGACAGAATTCATATTTTTCCTTCGAAATAAGTTTCTATTTAATCGATATTCGATAAATATGAATTTTGAATGAATACCTTATAACATTATGTAATTAAAACTCAGTTAGATTAATAAATGACTTGCTTATTTTCATCTTTTGTTAAAATATATATATAGTGTCTTACTGTTCCTCAGCCGTGGGTAACAGTGAGACAAATGTCAACTATAGAGTTTACAAATTTTATATTATTTTAAATCAATAATATTAGTAAACTGTTTATCACATTTCGTTACTTAGGTAGCAATCGAAAAAGTAATTTAGGTTGCAAATTGCTTTACGTTAGCAATTAGAACATCACACAATGTATATACATACATACCCTTATGGTACTTTTATCCTGATTAAAACGATCTGAAACCGACATTAAACATTAAGATTTGTTCGATAGGAACTGCTGGTCGTCCATAAGTTTGCATTTTGTTTTCAAAACAGGGGAGAAGTTTTTCAATTGAAGATCTACTAATTCGAAAATGACTTTGGAAGTGTGTAAAGAGGTCATTACAGCATATGCTACATAATACGAGGCGGCGAAGCGAGTCTCAAGAGGACATGTCAAGGTACGAGCTGCCATGGACTCCCAAGAAGAGAAACCCGCCAGCGTCAAGGTGCGGTCTGCTACAGAAGAACAGCACAAGGAGTGTGCCACCGCGGAGGATGTTCGCCGCATTGTGGAACAACTCCTGAAGCAGAAGAATCCGCTGGTGTGTTGGAATTGCCAGGAAGAGGGACATGTTCGTAGGCGGTGTCCCAAGGCCAGGCAGGAACCTCCAAGAAGGAAGCCACAGGGAAACTAAGCCGGGTCGGTGCAGAGGGGCAAACGTCGACCCGTATTCAAAGGCCCCCAAAGACAAGAGCCACGAAAATAATAGCCCTGCGGCGATTAACCAGCAGTGACTTCGTTGATGCCACCATTGATGACATCCCTCACACCATGTTATTGGATACGGGTGCGACGAAGACTATCTTGAGGCCCGACGTTATCAAGTCATCAAGATGCACCGAGCCGACTAGATGGAGACTGAGGACAGCAACCGGAACATCAGCGACTGTCAATGGTGAAGTAGAGGTGACCATTACGATTGGAGCGACTCCCATCAAACACCGTGCGCTGGTAGCAGAAATAGAGGATGAGGCTATTCTGGGCATGGACATCATGTGTGCCCATGGGTTCCAATTGGATCTGAAGCGTGGCTTAATGGCGGTTAACAACGAGGAGTTGGTTCTACATCAACGAGAGGACGTGGCCGCTCGAGTTGTTCTCGCAGAAGATGTCGTATTGCCTAGCAGAACCGAGGTTATAGTCGATGCAAACCTGAACGGCGCCTTCCAAGATGGGCAAGTCATTATGGTCGAACCTAACACTGACGATCAGAAGATTGGAAAAGGAGTCCTCGTTGGAAAAATGTTGTTGACAGCAAAGAAGGAAATACCAGTCCGCCTAATGAATGTGAACTGTTTCCCTGTCAACATCAAGAAAGGTACCATCTTGGGAAGCTGTGCCATGGTGCCCTCCATCTCCCGCCAAATAGAAGCAAACGTACAACAAGAGACGAAGGTCCCGAAGAAATTGCTGGAAATGGTCATGTCGACGGCCCAGGAACTGACTCCAGAACAGAAGACAAAAGCGAAGAACCTGATCTGTCAGTATCAAGATGTGTTCGAGGTAGAAAATGGACCTAAGGGAAGAACCGACATAGTCAAACACAAGATAGAGACCGGGGAAGAAAGGCCCATCCGTCAAGCTCCAAGGAGGTTACCATTGGCGAAGCGTGAGGAAGCAGAACGCATTATTCGTGAGATGGAAAAAGACAATGTAATTGAAGCCATCGAGCAGCCCATGGGCGTCACCGGTAGTGCTTGTGAAGAAAAAGGATGGATCCACACGGTTCTGCATAGACTATCGATTGCTCAACAACGTCACCAAAAAGGACAGCTATCCTCTGCCACGGATTGATGACACCCTGGACACCCTAGCCGGTTCAAAGATCTTCTCAACCTTGGATCTAAAGAGTGGTTACTGGCAAGTGGAACTAGCGCCCGAAGATCGAGGAAAAACGGCGTTTTCCCTTGGTATGGGTCTATGGCAATTCACGGTGATGCCGTTCGGGTTATGTAATGCCCCAGCGACATTCGAGAGGATGATGGAGACGGTTCTGAAGGGTCTGTCCTGGACAACGTGCATGGTATACATGGACGACATAATTGTGGTGGGGAAAACTTTCGACGACCATCTGAAGAATCTGGAAGGAGTTTTCCAGCGGCTTCGCGGAGCTGGACTAAAGCTTAGTCTCAAGAAGTGCCACCTGTTCCAGAAGGAAGTTAATTATCTAGGCCATATTGTTAATGGGAATGGCATCGCCGTGGACCCAGTAAAGATTCAAGTCGTGAAAGACTGGCCAACTCCCAAGAATAAACACCAGATAAGGAGTTTCCTAGGCCTATGCACTTACTATCGTCGCTATGTTCCCGGATTTGCGGACATCGCTAAGCCGTTGACAAAACTCACCGAAGAAGGTCGTCCGTTTGAATGGGACTAACATTGCCAAATTAGTTTTGAACAACTAAAACAGTACTTGATAAGTGCTCCTATTCTAAGTTACCCTCTCCCAGAAGGCAAGTTCATCGTGGACACTGACGCTAGCAATGTTGGTATCGGTGGCGTACTGTCCCAGATACAAGAAGGGCAAGAGAAGGTGATTGGCTACTTCAGTAAAGTCCTGTCAAAGCCGAAACGAAATTATTGCGTCACTAGAAGGTAATTGCTAGCCGTGGTAAAGTCCATAGAACATTTCTACAAGTACTTATATGGCAGACACTTTCTCCTGAGGACGGACCATGCCGCTTTAAAATGGCTCCTCCGATTCAAGAATCCTGAAGGACAAGTCGCACGATGGATCGAACGACTTCAGGAATACGATTTTGAAATCCAGCATCGGGCCGGAACTAGCCATAGAAATGCCGATGCTTTGTCGAGAAGACCTTGTGCCGATGACTGTAAGCACTGTAGTCGACTGGAGGAGAAAGTGGCCACGACTGCGAGGACGGCCATCGTAGACGACAAATGGCAAGGTGAAGAATTGCGACGAGACCAGGAGAACGATCGGGATTTGAAATTGGTGCTGGAATGGAAAAGTAGGGAGGCAAGGCCTACTTGGGAAGAGATAGCACCGTGTGCACCATCCGTGAAATCGTACTGGGTGCAGTGGGACTCCATAGTGCTGGATCATGGTCTTCTGAAACGAACCATCGAGAACCAGGAAGGCACGGAACAGAAGACACAGTTACTGATCCCCAAGAATAGGGTGGCGGAAGTTCTGAGGGAACTTCACGATGGAACTTCGGGAGGGCATCTGGGAATCAAAAAGACTATGGAAAAGGTGCGCGAGCGATTCTACTGGGTGCACTGCAAGGAAGACGTAAAGGACTGGTGTAGGAAGTGCGTAGTCTGCGCAGCCAGTAACGGCCCTCACAGACGAGGCAAGGCTCCCATGAAACAGTATAACGTGGGAAGTCCTTTCGAAAGAATTGCCATAGATGTAGCCGGCCCATTTCCACAAACGAATAGTGGAAATAAGTACATCGTCGTGGTGATGGACTACTTTAGCAAGTGGGTTGAAGCATACGCCCTACCAAACCAAGAGGCGATAACTATTGCTGAAGTCCTTGTCCGAGAATGGATCAGTCGGTATGGCGCGCCCGTGGAGCTGCATTCAGATCAAGGAAGGAACTTTGAATCGGCTTTATTCAAGAACGTGTGTACTCTGCTCGGCGTCCGGAAAACTAGAACCACTGCACTTCACCCGCAGTCACACGGAATGGTGGAAAGATTCAACAGAACCATCAACCGACATTTGTCCAAGGTAGTCTCCGATCATCAGAGAGACTGGGACACGTACATTCCCCTGTTTCTACTGGCATACCGTTCGTCCGTTCATGAGACAACAGGAGAGACACCAGCAAAAGTGGTATTTGGGCGAGAGCCAAAACTTCCCTGCGATCTGAAATTTGGCGTGAAGCCTGGCGAAATCCCTGCCGACGAAGACTACGTGAGCGGTCTACGCAGAAAAATGGACGACATTCACAATCGAGTGCGTCACAACATACAGACAGCCAGCGACCGAATGAAGGAGCATTATGACATCAACGCTCAGAATGGGGGATACAAACCTGGAGCGCTGGTCTGGCTTTATAATCCTCAAAGACGTCGAGGTCTATCGCCAAAACTGCAGATATCTTGGGAAGGTCCTTACAAAGTGATGAAACGGATCAACGATGTCATCTACCGCATCAGGAAGATTCCGCATGCCAAACCCAAAGTTATCCACTTCAACCGAATGGCTCCTTACAACGGAGAAGATAATGAAGGGACAGTACAGCGGACGCAAGGTTCCGAAGTAAACTTCGAAACCTTCATGTTTCATCACGCCACAGGAAGTAAGGCGCGATTCGGAGTGACCACAGAGAGACAGCAAGACCTTTTTCAAGTGTCACCAGAATACAGTCTGGCCCACTGTGTGGCAGAAGACCTAAAGATTTCCAAGGGGATAGCCCAAGTCTTTCGGAAGAAATTTGATCAGGTCGAGGAACTCCTAAGACAGCACCCCATGGTGGGCAAGAGCCTGCAGATCATTCACACGGAGGCGGAACAAAGACGACACGTGTACTACTTAGTCACCAAGAAGACATCAAGCGGTAAGCCTGACTATCGCAGTATTTGGAGAGCTTTATGGAGCCTGAAGAGACAGCTGGTGGAAGGCAAGGAGACGAAATTAGCCATTCCCAAGATAGGCTGCGGACTAGATGGGCTGGATTGGAGGGTTGCTCTCAGCATGATAGAAGTCATCTTCAACGGAACAGGAATTGAAGTTCTAGTCTGCAGTCATCACTCACAGGCCGCTGTCGGCAGTAAGAAAACCGTGGACTGCTATTTCTTCCAGACCGGAAGTTGTAAAAAGGGTCCAGCATGCCGATTTCGACATTCTCCTTCAAGGCTATCACGAGGAACGTTCCGAGATGAAACGTTTTTAAGAAGGGGGCAGTGTGACGATTGCGGTGCCAGCCCGTCTGATGCGTCACCACCGACACGTCTTAGACGAGAAGCTTCGGGCGCTTCGACATCACGTCAGCGATGATCTGAGACTTTCTGTTGCGCACTAGAATGTCCCAGATAAACAACCCCGGCTTATAAAACACGCGGCCGGTGGAATTCAGGAATTAGTTCTGCATTGGACAGTTCGAAATTAAAGTGGCCTGATAAACTTTCGCTTGGCTGTTGAAATAAATTACGTATACATCTGTAAATAAATTATTGTTAAATGTTAATGTTAATTAGTTTGCTTTTAAATAAATTAGTTATTAACTGTTTCGTGTTTTGTTTTAAAATAAAAACTAATAGAACCTTCAAAATCGTTACAATACTATCGGTCCTTCGACAAACAAGGCGAGGCACGTATTCTTACTTATCATAATCAGCTTCTTTTAAATATACAAACATTGAAATAAAAACGTGGATGTATCGTTGAAAGCGTTGCAGTCAGCGGTTGCAGTATAGTTTCCTAGTTGGTACAAATAGGATACACGAGAATGTAAGTCCATAAATTAATTTTACCTCTTTTTTACTTTATTGGCTTATTCCTAAATGTAATTGTGTGCTAAAGATATAAAATTTCAAAACGCTGTTGCCGCTAAAATAACGATCACAGATCAATAATATTTAATCCGTTGCAAAGAGCATAATGTGTAGATTCTTCTTGTACCAAGAAATTTAAGAAATATTTGATATTAAGTTAAAAACCACTATTTAAACCAGTATGAGTCATTATTCACGTAACACATTAAAAAAATGTTTTCAATGAAAATTTTCATGCGGTCATAAAGTAAACATCTATATCTATTCAACACTGCCTTTGGAAAGTTTTAGCCTGTCGATTTTAATTAATTATAAATAAATTAAAAGTACACTTTCACGGTCATATGACAATAGTCAAATTAGACGCTCATATCTGATTAACCATCGTCTGCATAAACATTTTCCTTACAAAATATGAAGAGATCTTCCGTTTTAAGTAAATTCTGAGTTTCAGCCGAATGATTTGAAGTAATGGACATGTAAAATTTATTTATTTTTTTTCTGACTAAAAGATAGCACAAAACTAGTTCAAAACTTCAGGTTAAAGTGACGTGAAGGAATTAATCTACATTTCTATCTAGTTCTTCTAGGTCCTCGGGAAATCGATATAGAGACCGGGATCGAACACCCGAAGTGAAGGGAAAGCGGGAGGCCTTCGCCCGTGAGAACGCGTAATATTTGGCCATATATTTGTTAACGAAAAATAGTTTTTATTTTTTTTATTATAGACGAATTCTGGCAGACAGGCAGAGGGCCGAGAGGGAGAAGGCCGAGAGGGAGAGGGCCGAGAGGGAGAAGGCCGAGAGGGAAAGGGCCGAGAGGGATGGAAACATAAAACATAAAAAATAAAATGTAAAAAAAAAAATATATCATTATTTTAACTCGTTTTTCATTAAATAGCAAGACAAAGCTTTACTTCAAAAAATTTTATTTATATAACTTGAAAGAAAAAAAAAATTTCATTTTTGTGGTTTTCCAGTTGAAGTTTTATATCATTATTATAATAAAGTTTAATTATCTAAAGTTATTTTACACTATTGTCATATGACCGTGAAAGTGTACTTTTAATTTATCTGTAATTAATGAAAATCCATTTGTGACTATAACTTGGAAGGTTAATACCCTCTATTAATGAAAACATATTTATGTTTATAATTTGGAAAGTAAACATTTACATTTTTAAAATTCAGGAACCTTTGTGTTTATTAAAATATACTTTGAAATTAATTGAATAATCACCTTCCAAGTTATAGTCACAAATGGAAACGGAAATGTTCTCTTTAATACCCCGTATTTTTTTAACGGAACAGTTTGTTATTAAGATGTATTCAGTTGAATTGCTGTTTTTACCTAGGAAAGATTTGGTAAAAAATTTTGTACCCAATTATGACTCAACCTGTATTATTATGTTTGTTCTTTTAACTTGATCAATGTATGGTAATGTAGGTACATAAAGATAAAATCAATAAATTTTTTGGTCATGGTGCAAAAAGAATACATGAGATCATGAGAGGGATTTTAAGAAATACAAGAAGATGTAACTACATTTTATATTTTACATTTTTTAATATAATATACTAAAATTAATGTATGTGTTTGGATCTTTGCTACCTCAAAATCTTTAACCCAGATATGCCTATAGTACTATATGTAGGACGACAATTCAAAATTCCCTCCTTGAATTATATGATGAGTGCTGCCTCTGTCATATGTCATTTTATTTTCGAACAAGTCTATTGTTTCTTAAAAAGTCACCATTTCAGCGGGAATTGTCGTTAACAATTAAAAATTTGTTTTTAATTTGTGTTGAAATGGAATTTTGCGATGTAAGATTTACGGGGTAAGTATTTTTTTGCATATTGTTTAATTATTAATTGTAAACAACTGATCATTCGGTATAATAAATGTTGTAACTTTACATAGGTGGTGTTAGTTATTAGTTTTAAGATTTTTTTGTTACGTTTGATTTTTTGAAGACGTCCTACATATAGGACGTTAGTAACAAGACCTATGTTTAGTTAGAATATGTTTTAAACCTTTACATACACTCTGAAATAACAAATTCATTGCTATTTTAGGGGCTTAACCCTAAATGAAGCATTGGCTATGATAGAGGATGAAGATTTTCCTCATGCGGGGTAAGATGTTGTTATACTTCCTCCAGAGAATGCATGTGCTGACTTTACTGATGAGGACTCTGGTGACGAAGGAAATTTTCATCCTAATAATTTACCGTCTAGTCAGCTAAGAGCAACCGCTGAAGTAATCGTTAGTGGTAAATATCAATCAGGAAATCATCTTGATCCGCAATTCGATGAGGAAGATGAGATTCCACTCGCTCAATTATCAAGATATACTAATAAAAAGAGAAAAATTCAAACAACATGCAAATGGATAAATAAAGATCTGATTGAGCGACCCGATGAAGAATTTCCTGCTGATATCTACAATGTGTCAATAGAAAAGTTGACACCATTGGAATTGTTTGAAATATTTTTAGACGAAAATATTATTGACATGATGGTTGGAAAAACAAATCGATATGCTTCTCAAAAGAACAAACCTAGTAACATATCCAAAAGTGAAATGAAGTGCTTCTTGGGAGTTCTTATACTTAGTGGGTATATGCAACTTCCAAGACGCCGTATGTATGTTTTGGGAAAGAGAGAAAGACGCACAACGAACTTGTCTCCACAGCAATATCGCGAGATCGATTCGAATTTATTATGAGTAACTTTCACCTCACAGATAATAATACTTATTAATATTATCACAACGGTAAATTTGCGAAAATAAGACCCTTATTTGTCCATCTGAATCAAGTATTTCTAAGACTTGCACCACTTCAGAAATCACACTGCGTTGACGAAGCTATGATACCCTACTATGGGCGTAATGGATGTAAGCAATACATCCATGGAAAGCCTATCCGATATGGTTTCAAATTCTGGATGGGATGTACTCGTTTGGGGTACGTCAACTGGTTTGAACCATATCAAGGAGCAACTACCCATTTAGGAACAAAATATAAAGATTTAGGAGTAGGGGCAGGCGTTGTTCTTACGTATGCAGATTGTTTGAAATCTAGATGGCCAAATGTTCAGTTTCATTTGTATTTTGATAATTTTTTCACTTCCATTCCGCTTCTAAATAAATTAACTGAAAAGAAACTGGAAGGCACTGGAACAATTAGAACAAATCGAGTGCCAAACAATCCTTTCTCGCCCATTCGCATGAAGAAAGGAGCTCGTGGATACTATGAATATAAACTGTGTGAATCCCCGACAATAATGGCAATACAGTGGAATGACAATAGCATAGTCTCCATGTGCTCAAATGCTGCGGGTGTACAACCTGTTCGTCACGTCAAAAGATTTTCTCACCGCGAAAAAAAAATGTGTATATTGACCAACCACATATGTTTAGTTTATACAACGCAAATATGGGAGGCGTTGATCGTTGCGATGAAAATGTAAGCCTATACAGAACGTCGATTAGGGGCAAGAAATGGTATTTTCCTTTGATATCACAATCCATTGATCTTGCTGTCCATAACGCATGGTAGTTGCATAAGCTACACAAAGGTGAAATGGCATTTAAAAGACAGATCGCCATGGGTTTACTCCAACAAAATAAAAAAGCTACCGGAGGTTTTGCGAGAGGACGACCCGGTCAAATTGAAAATCGTTCCATTCGATATGATCGAATTGATCACTATATAATACCCCAGGATAAACAAACCAAATGTCGTCACTGCCACATGAAGACCACCACCAGATGCAAAAAATGCGATATTGGTCTTCATGTCAAATGCTTTGTAGCATACCACACCTTATAATGACTGCTTTTAAATTTGAAAATAAAGCTTTTATTTACATAAAATATAGCAACGCATTTTCCTAACGACCTATACTTAGGCCTAGTCCTAAAGGGCATGTGGGTATTTGCTGTAAATTTCTAACATCATTTTTGACTTTCTTCGTCACAAAAGTGCTAATTGCAGCAAAAAAAAAATTCTTATTTCGCTGAAAAATTTTCAGGCATATCTGGGTTAAATTGACGTGGACACGTAGCTACAGAAAAGTATTATTTGTTTGAATTAACTAATTGATTAACTTTACAAACCCTGGATTCCCGCATAACGGTGACATGCAGAACGGGCATACGGCATAGAACCTGTCTGTTCCAAAAGGAATACTAATATTAGCCCAGTACTGGACGGTTTTTTCTGTGGCCATATGTCCAT